>OY804594.1:65555752-65906873 GCA_963680895.1 Fragum sueziense | reverse complement strand
GAATAATTACGGTAATTACCGTCTCTATGCAAAGATTCATTACTCTTAGTCTCTTACAACTAATTTGATGGAATTTTATTCCTGTTCGGACATGAAAATTCTGAGTTAAGTTTTTACCTGCAACTGTCATGTATCTGTGATAACTTTATTTTTGCTAAAGCTATTGCACATGCTTCCATGACTGTAATATTAGCATTGAGGCAAAGATTCATTAGATCTACGCTTACTTTTTAGCTCACCTGAGCACATAGTGCTCGAGGTAAGATATTGTGATCGGTCTGTTGTCCGGCATCTGTCTGTCTATCTGTCTATCTGTCCATCCGTCAACTTTTCACAAAACAATCTTCTCCTCTTAAAATACTTGGCAGAATTCAATCATATTTCACACATATGATCTATGGGTCATGCCTTTTCAAAATACTTCAAAGAATTTGAATCGGGGCCATAATGGGGTAAAAAAGTAGGTCATTAGATCAAATCTTCTTTCTGCTCTAGGGGCCGCATTTGTTGCTCAATCGTTGTGAAAATTGATCAGAATATTTGTATTGATGATATGTAGGTCATTATAAAAAATAGGTCAAAAACTAGGTCACTAGGTCAAATATTGTAAATTCCATGTTTATATACTGGAAGTGCCAATTTTGGTCCAAACTTTGTAAAACTTGTCATGAATGTTTATTTTGATGATATCAAGGTCATTCAAGAAGTGGGTTATGCTAGGTCATTAACTAGGTCAAGAGGTCAAATCTTACAAAATCTTTTCTTTTGCTTTGGAAGTGCCTATTCTTATCCAAACTTTGTCAAAATTGTCCTAAATATTTATCTTGATTATGCCCCCTTTTGAAGAAAATGGGGGTATATTGTTTTGCAAGTGTCGGTCGGAAGGTCGGTCGGTCGGTCGGAAGGTCGGTCGTTCGGTCCGTATGTCGGTCGGTCTGTCCGTAGACCAAACCTTGTCCGGAGCATAACTCGAAAAGTATTAAAGGTAGAATCATGAAAATTCATAGGTGGATAGATCTCATTATGGAGAGGTGCAGTGCATAAGAACCGTAACTCTGCCGATCAAATTTTTTGAGTTATTGCCCTTTGTTGATTTTATAACTTGATTCTTGTCCGGAGCATAACTCAAAAAGTATGTAAGGTACAATCATGAAACTTTACAGGTGGATAGATCTCATTATGGAGAGGTGCAGTGCATAAGAACCGTAACTCTGCTGATCAATTTTTTGAGTTATTGCCCTTTGTTGATTTTATAACTTGATTCTTGTCCGGAGCATAACTCAAAAATTATGTTAGGTAGAATCATGAAATTTTACAGGTGAATAGATCTCATTATGGAGTGGTGCAGTGCACAAGAACCGTAACTCTACTGATCATATTTTTAGAGTTATTGCCCTTTGTTGATTTTATAACTTGATTATTGTCCGGAGCATAACTCAAAAAGTATGTAAGGTAGAATCATGAAACTTTACAGGTGGATAGATCTCATTATGGAGAGGTGCAGTGCACAGGAACCGTAACTCTTCCGAACAAATTTTTTTAGTTATTGCCCTTTGTTGATTTTATAACTTGATTCTTGTCCGGAGCCCAACTCAAAAAATATGTAAGGTAGAATCATGAAACTTTACAGGTGAATAGATTTCATTATGGAGAGGTGCAGTGCACAAGAACCGTAACTCTGCCAATCAAACTCTTGGAGTTATTGCCCTTTGTTGATTTTACACTTAATTCTTAATTTTGCCTATATCTCATGTCCTTTATGTCACATACAGCCTTGATATCTCACACATAGATACCTCCTATCAACATCGTTCACATTTAACCATGACCTTGGACCTTGTGACCTTGACCTTGGAGTTTGACCTACTTTCAAAAATATTAAACTGGGCCTATATCTCATGACCTTTTACAAATACAGCCTTGATATTTCACACATGGACACATCTTACCAAGACCTTTCACATTTGACCACAACCTTGGACTTTGTGACCTTGACCTTGGAGTTTGACCTACTTTTAAAAACTTTAACCTGGCTGATATAGCATGTCTTTTTACACATACAGCCTTGATATTTGACACATGGAAACCTCTTCCCAAGACCTATGACATATGACTATGACCTTGGACCATGTGGCCTTGACCTTGAAGTTTGACCTACTTTTAAAAAAATCAAACTGGGCCTATATCTCATGTGCTATTACACATACAGCCTTGATATTTCACACATGGACACATCCTACCAAGACCTTTCACATTTGACCATGACCTTGGATCTTGTGACCTTGACCTTGGACTTTGACCTACTTTAAAAAAAACACTTTAACCTAGCCGATATATCATGTCCTTTTACACATACAGCCTTGATATTTGACACATGGACTCCTACGACCAATACCTTTCACATTTGACCATGACCTTGGACCTTGTGACCTTGACCTTGGTGTTTGACCTACTTTTATAATACATTAACCTGGCCTATATTTCATGTCATTTTACATATAGTGCCTTGATATTTCACACATGGTCACTTCCAACCAAGATATTTCGCTTTTGACCATGACCTTGGACCTTGACCTTGGAGTTTGACCTACTTTTAAAAAACTTAAACTAGGCCTATATCTCATGTCCTGTTACCTATACAGTATCAATATTTTACACATGGACACCTCCTACCAACACCTTGCACATTTGACCATGACCTTGGCCTGTGTGACCTTGAGCTTTGATTTTTACATACTTTTAGAAATCTTAAACCTAGCCTTTATCTTATGTCCTATTACACCTACAACCTTGATATTTCACACATAGACACCTCCTACCAAGACCTTTCACATTTGACCATGACCTTGAATATTGCAACCTTGACCTTGAAGTTTGGCCTACTTTAAAAAAGACTGAAACCAGGCATATATATCATGTCCTTTTACACCTACAGCCTTGATATTTCACACATGGACACCTCCAACCAAGACCTTTCACATTTGACCATGACCTTAGCCTTGGCATTTGGCCTACTTTTAAAAACTTTAACCTGGCCTATGTTTCATTTCACTTTTACATATACAGATTTGATATTTCACACATAGACACCTCCTACCAAGACCTTTCATATTTGACCATGACCTTGGACCTTATTAACTTGACCTTGGACTTTGACCTACATCAAATGTAGGCCCTTGAGGGGGCATATATGTTTTACAAACATCTCTTGTTATACCTATGAAATGATCAAAAGTGGGTCATACAAGGTCAAAAACTAGGTCACAAGGTCTAATCTAGTAGATCCTTCATTTTGTTCTGGACATGCCAGTTTTTGCCCAAACTTTCTCAAAATTGTCCTTAATGTTTATCTTGATGATATCTAGGTCATGTCAAGAATTGGATCATGCCAGGTCATAAACTAGGTCACAAGGCCAAATCTTGTAAAATCCTCCCTTTTGCTCTAGAAGTGCCAATTTTGGTCCAAACTATGTGAAAATTGTCCTCAATATTTATCTTGATGATATCTTGGTCATAATCAAATCTGGGTCATGCAAGGTCAAAAACTAGTTCACAATATCAAATATTACAGAATCCTTCCTTTTGCTCTAGCGATGCCAATTTTGCCTCAAAACTTTGTCAAAACTATCCTAAATACTTATCTTGGTATCTAGATTATGTACAAAGTGTGGGTCATGTAAGGTCAAAAACTAGGTCATTGGGTCAAATCTTGGTTTTGCTTTAAGAATGGAAATATATACTTAAACTTTATGAAAATTGTTCAGAATGTTTATCTTGACGAAATCTTAGTCATTTTAAAAGTGGGTCATGTGAGGTCAGAAACTAGGTCACTAGGTCAAAAATTGTTTTTCCTCCAAGAGACAAAATATTAACTCAATCATTGTGAAAATTCAGAATGTTTATCTTGATGATATCTTGGTGATATGAATACAGGTCATTTGAGGTTAAAAACTAGGTCACTTGGTCAAATTTTGTTTTTTGCTCTAAGAACCAAAATATTTACTTTATCATTGTGAAAATTGTTCAGAATGTTTATCTTGATGATATCTTGGTGATTTGAAAAGTGGGTCATGCGAGGTCTAAAACTAGGTCACCAGGTCAAATCTTGTTATTGCTCTAGGAACCGAAATATTTACTTTATCATTGTGAAAATTGTTCAGAATGTTTATCTTGATGATATCTGGTCAATGTAAAAAGGGGGCCATGTGAGGTCAAAAACTAGGTCACAGGGTCAAATCTTGTTTCTGCATTTAGAACCATAATGATATCTAAATCATTTTGAAAATTGTTCAGAATGTTTATTTTGACAATATCTGGGGCATGTATAAAGTGGGTCATGGGAGGTCAAAAACTAGGTCAAAAGGTCAAATCTTGTTTTTGCTCTAAGAACCTTAATATTTACTCATCATTGTGAAAATTGTTGAGAATGTTTATCTTGATGATATCTAGGTCATGTAAAAAGTGGGTCATGAGAGTTTGAAGTTTGCAAGTTGTTTGTCTCAAAGTCCTCTCAGGTGAGCGACACAGGGCCATCTTGGCCCTCTTGTAATTTATTGGAATTTGATTCCTTTTTTGGATTAAGAATTTTTCACTATCCAGCACTTAATTATCCTGTTTTGCGGTCCTTTGATAGTTCTTGCTTTGAAAATTCATGATTGTAAAAATGTTAAAGGTTTAGAAGCAAGATACGTTTTAGGATTTAGTAACTTTTAAAATGGTCAGTCTGCCTGACTGACGCTGGAAACTAACCCCTATCAAAACTTTGTTTCTTACAAGATATGGCTTTTAAATATTTCTAGAACATCTTTCTTGCTTCGCTTACAATTTTTATGCCCCCGTATCGAGAGATCGGGGGCATATTGTTTTACTCGTGTCCGTCTGTCTGTCTGTCTGTCTGTCTGTCCGTCTGTCCGTCCGTCTGTCTGTCTGTCGGTCCGTCTGTCCGAAAACATAACCTTGGCCTTTTCTCCAAAAGTATTTGACATACAAAGCTCAAATTTGGTATGCAACTTCCTTTTAGTGATATCTATCTGTTCCATGCAATTTGACCTTCCTCAAGGTCATCCCTTTACCCTTATTAACCCTTTACTCTACGAAAACTTAACCTTCTACTCCGAAAACTTAACCTTTGCCTTTTCTCCAAAAGTATTTGACATACAAAGCTCAAATTTGGTATTCAACTTCCTTTCAATAATATCTATCTGTTTCATGCAATTTGACCTTCCTGAAGGTCATCCATTAACCCTTATCAACCCTTTACTCCACGAAAACTTAACCTTTTACTCCGAAAACTTAACCTTTGCCTTTTCTCCAAAAGTATTTGACATACAAAGCTATAATTTGGTATGCAACTTCCTTTCAATAATATCTATCTGTTCCAAGCAATTTGACCCTCCTCAAGGTCATCCCTTAACCCTTAATAACCCTTTACTCCACGAAAACTAAACATTTTAGAAAAATGGCCATTTTGGGGGCATTTGTGTTTCACAAACACATCTTGTTTCATGTTTTTTTTTCAGGCTTACAGCTTTTGTAGTGAAGAGTTTTGCACAAGCCAACAAGCTGAAGTTGATCTACATTGACCCTAAAGTTGTTAATCGAGCTGTGACGTTCATTTTAAGAAAACAATCACTGATTGATGGAACCTTTAGATCTTCAGGCACCCTGCATAACAAGGCCATGCAGGTAATATATCTATACTTTTCAATAAGAACCTTGTAACTGCAGCTTGTTTTAAGCTGCAGTTATGAGGTTTTTGTTGAAAAGGGAAGAGATGTTTTATTCCAATTTTTGGGCACCCTACCTTTAATCTTTATGTACAAGTTTGTGATCCTAAAGTTGTTAACCAAGTTCTGACATTCATTTTAAGAAAACAATCCCTGATTGATGGTACCTTTAGATCATCCGGCACTCTAAATAACAAAGCCATGCAGGTAATACATCTATGCTTTTCAACAAAAATCTTGTTTTTGTTGAAAAGCAATGACATGTTTTCATAACCCACCTCAAAACTTTGTGTACAGGTATGTGACCCTAAGGTTGTTAACTGAGCTTTGACTTTCATTTTAAGAAAGCAATCCCTAATTGATGGTAGGCCTACTTTAAGACCATCTCGCACTCTACACAACAAAGCCATGCAGGTAGTACATGTTTTATTCTGATTGTTATACACCCCACCTCGTAAGTTTGTGTACAAGTTTGTGACCCTTAAGTGGTCAACTAAGCTGCCACTATAATATATGTGACCCGTCGCGCTAAAAGGGACCTTATCGGTTGTGTGAAAAATATCGACCCTAGCCTGTCTGCGCAGTCCGCGCAGCCAGACTAGGGCCGACACTTTTCACTTTTATGTAATTTTCTAAATTCGGAAAGTTTTCCCTGTCTAACTGTATGTTCATTTTTCGCGCACGGGATCTGGTTTACCTGTGCTGACTCAGACAAGTTTGTCAAAATTTGGATTTTTGGAGTTCGGATAAGGTCCCTTTTAGCGTGACGGGTCACATATATATCTTTCAAGTATTTCCCAAACAGACAAAAATTAGGGTGGTTCCATTTACGTTGCTACAGGCAGCAAAATGATAGTTGAATAGATATAGGATTTATCTACTATATCATAGTACAGAATTGAGCCAAAAGAAGAAAATGCTGATCATCAGCAATTTCTTCTTTTGCCTCAATATTTTCTAGAGGCTAAATTGTTCGAAAATCCACCTTTTATCAACATTCATTTTGTCATTTGCAACAACTTAAAATTTCGACCATCCTGATTTTTTGCCATTTTTGAAAGCTTTTTATATCTTTTCATTTTCTATACAGGGATCTACAGCAGACAACATTGTTTCACTGACCGCCTACATCAGTATTACATTGTATGAAGCAAAGGATTCTGGACTCTTGGTAAATATCAATGTCAAATATTGAAAGTACAAGTAGATGCAAATAATAAGGTTATGTTATTAAATCTAGAAATTCAAAAAATAGTGATGTGGTGTAGAAAACATCAAGGGAAAAAGAAAAATTCTGGTCATTAGCATTTCTAGGAAATCCACAAATGAATTCTATAGTTGTCTTATTGAAATGTTAAAACAAGGGCTTCTTTTGGATAACAGCACCAATATCATTTTCAATATTGGCTTAATCTTATCAAATTTTGTCATGCTTAATTACTCCTTTGGATGAATTAGATGTTGTGTTTTGAAAGTGTGATTCTTACTTAAAATGTTGCTTTTCCTCAAAAACTTTGTAGATACAGCTTGTTTTTAGCTGTATAGGGACAAGGGTTTTGAAGGAAAGCAATAAAATTTATAATACATATTTACTTTCAGGATGACCTCACCAAAATGCTGCTGACAGATCAACTACAAAAGGCCAACAACTTTCTAAAAACCTCTGTCCCAAACATGAACACAGACTATGAGGCGGCCATTGCCGGTCTCGCGCTCAAACTTGCCAAGTATACAGAAGCTTCAACACTGCTGAACAAACTGGAAACCAGCCAAAATATACAAAGACCAGGTGAGTTTGGCAGTTTACCAAATGATGAGTCTCCACAAATAAAAGCTTTGAAAAATATCGTGGGAAATGAAGAAATTGCTTGTGACAAGATTTTTTTTCATTTTCCACTAAGTTTTCTACCTAAAAAGACAATGAAACTAGATTGTTCATATTCGAAGAGGTTGCAGTCCTTTCAATTGAATTTATTCCTCCAAAGTGTAACCATTCCAGTCATGTGACTGTAATGACCTTGACCTTCAAGCTCTGTTCTCCCGTGGAAACACAAGAAACACTTGGTTTGATAGAATTAGTGATGTTTAAAGTTTAAACTAGGTTGAAATTAAGAAAGGATCATGGAAATCTAGTTTCATTTAACATTATTTCAATATGAATTACATGTTTTACAATTAATTCATGCTTCCATGTTGAGTATTTTATGTCTGTGGAGCTAATGCCACAGCTCTAGTGTCAGCGTCACGTCCTATGATATTTCACACGTGGATACTTCCTGCCAAAACCTTTAATTTGCGACCATGACCTTTTACCTCTTGACCTTGTAGTTGACCTGATTTGTAACAAACTTCCATATAGAAAACCTACATCGTCCATGGATAATTGTCGTTAACAACATCTTATAGGCCTAGGTAACATTAAAAATCTAATATGTTGTACAAAACAAAAATGACAATGTCAAGCACATGATGGCTGTTTTTTCCTCTCTCGTAGATCAAAAGAAATACTGGAAGAACGTAAAATCTCACTCCCTTGAGCTGGAAATAGCCTCTTATGCCTTGATGATATATGCTCAAAATGGGGCCACTGGCCTTGAAGAAATGAAGGTGTTGAAATGGCTCATAGGAAACAGGGGACCTTTTGGAGGATATGCTTCTACACAGGTGAAAAGATTTTATTCCTCAAAAATAAATTGTCCGGTAATTTCATGGCTAAATTTGCCTAATTCTCTAGATTGTTGGTGGTAAAAGTCATGTACACTTTTTAAACAACACATATGATATATCATCAACTGAGAATTTTTACTTGAGTTAAGGCATTATGTCACTTGCAAGCATGTGTTCTATCACAGAGATGACTGATTAGAAAAAGTTCTTTATCAATGTCTTTTATCCAAAAGAAATTTTTCACAAGTTCATGTTTCACTTCTACTCTAGGACACAGTCGTTGCTATTCAGGCCACATCTGAGTTTGCAGCATTAATCTACACGCGGGACATCAACTTGAACATTAAAGTGACCCTGGATGGTGCAGCATCCCCAACTTTCATCTTCAATGTAGATTCACAGAATCAAGATGTGCTACAGTATAAAGATGTAGGTTTCTTTTTCAAGTTGATCAAATATAATTGAGCCGAGATCTGGAAAAAGGTCCCTAATAGCATTTGAGATTTTTGTGTTTCAAGATCAGTATTTGACTAGGTGTTGTCTGACATTGATCCATGCTACTCTCATATGGTTGCTACAGACCATGGTGAAGCCATTGGAGAACAACATGGTTCCAGATCAGACTGCGTGTATACGCAGGCTGATCTGGAACCATGTTGGGCTCAAAAGCCTTAAAGGACATTTTTCCAGATCCTGGCTCAATTATGTTTATATATGTGTCACAAACAGTACATTTTTCTGATACTAGGGAATGTAACATATTTTAGGGAAAGTTTTTGTATTCTCTTTATTGCAGGTCATGGGGAATTCATATCATACATGTATTATTATACTGTTTTAATTTTTAACCCTTTCCCAAACTAGAACTGATGTAGATGTCGTCAATAGAAAAAGTGTATGAAAACATTGAGGCAAAAAAAGAAAATGCTGATGACTTTGTAGTTCTTTACTATACACAAATAATCTTGGGAAATGGAACAGGCAAACACGTTTGCAGTTTGGGAAAGTGTGAACATGCTTTCCTTCATACTTATGTATAGGTTATTATTACATTTGATCAGAATCAAAATTTGGCCAATAGACCCACCTTGAATTGCCTGAAGTTTTCCTGAGCCAATGTAAATTCTTTTTACACTGTTTCAGGAAAACACATGACAAGTCAAGATGGATTATACAGTGGTAGATCCAGAGTTGGTTCGGGAGTTCAAATGAACCCTCCTCTTAAGCCTTGTTGTTTCATTTTGATAAAGAAATTCAGTCAAAATTGTGTAATACTAGGAAAATGAACCCCACTGTTTGTATGTTTGAACCCCTTTCTCAGAAGTGCTGGATCCACTGCTGATCTAGCTGTTTGCTAAATTTTGATAACTAAAATTATTTTCCTGAATTTACAGGCAGGCAAGTTTAACACTATGAAGATAGAAGCTAGTGGAAAAGGAACAGTTATGATAGATGTAAGTATAATAATCATTGTCTGTTTCCTTCCCATCAATAAATCAGTGGCATGTAGTGTTCTCTCTGTGACTGTTTGTCATTAAAAAACTTATGAATTGTAAGAAATAGAACCTTAAATTTAATATGTAAAATATATGATTTTTAGCGAGCCGGGACTCTGTCCGGGGAGCTAATGTCACAGCCCTAGTGTCGGCGTCAGCGTCGGCGTTGCGTCTTCAAAAACTTTAACCTGGTCTATATCTCAGGCACTATTTGAGATACAGCCTTTTTACTTCACACATGGATACCTCCTGCCAAGACCTTTCATTGGGGACTTTGACCTAGTGACCTTGACCTTGGAGTTTGACCTACTTTTAAAAAACTTTAACCTGGTCTATATCTCATGCACTATTACAGATAGAGCCTTGATATTTCAGATATGGATACCTCATGTCATGACCTTGACCTTGAGAACATGACCTTTGACCTAGTGACCTTGACCTTTGACATTGAACTGCTTTTTTCGTGACAAGCTCTCGTATGGGCGAGCTACGTTCTCCGCGGACAACTCTTGTTAATACAGGATTTAAGCTAAGCTATTCCATTTTTCAGGCTAATATTTTCTACAATGTGTTCAGTGAAGCAGGTCAGGATAGCTATATTGTGAATGTGAAAACAACAGCACCAGACAAGAATAACTATGTTGTAACAGCATGTGCAAGGTAATTTAGTGTACTTAAGTAGCCATGCAGTCACACGAAGAGATCATCTGGGAAGTGCAAAAAGTATTGATCCTCCCCTCTTACTTGGGTCAGTTATTTCCCATCTTTATTTATACAATTGTCTAATTCAAAAATCTTTAAACCTTAACAAAATTAATGTTTATTTTCAAATGTGATTATCATCTGATCCCTTGATTGTCTGATTTGTTATTCATATTTTGAGTTTATGGACTTCCATGATGGTCTCTTTTTGCTTGCATGCCACATACAGTCGACACTCATTGTGTCGAAGTCGGAGGGGCCGTCAAAATACCTCGACATATCCGGAGTTCGACTCATCCGATTTTGTTTGACTTCGAGATATTTGATATTTGACCGTTTTTGAAACTTATCAAGTACGAATATTATTGAAATATAGTAGGAAAAGGAAAGAAATTGCTCATGTCGAGCAATTTCTATCCTTTTCCTACTATATTTCAATGGCTATATTCAGTTAGAAATTATTTTGTTTTGAAAAAAATATGTCAATAGATGAGGACGGGACCAGATTTGAACTTTGACTTAAGCGAAAATTCGACTTATCCGATGTCGACATAACGAGTGTCGACTGTATTTGAATGGACTCAAATTGGTTGTTTGGGTTGATGACAGAAAAGATAGCGTTGTATGAAGGATTAGATGGAAAGCTTTGAAAATTTAATGCAAAAAGAAGTAAATTTTGTTTACCAAACCAACTCTTTGTATTTTGTTTTTCAATAAACAAAATGGATCTTGATCAGACTGCGTATATGCACAGGTTGATCTAGATCTATGTTGATCTTGATTGGCATAAGAGCCCTTTTTACTGGCAGCTTTGGCAAAAGTTAGTTGGTCACCAGTCACCAGGTCCCAGTTTTGATCCCCTTCTCGGCAAACATCCTTTCTGACAGAATTGTCTCCCACCAATGGTTTGATAATTGCTCACCAATGTAGGTGAGCAGCTTTAGGCTTAATGAGGATGTTGTGACTTACTTACTGGTTTGAGAAATGACAGGAATCTATGATTAGGTGCTCTTGTCACCACAGTATGACAATATTGTAGTTGAAAGCGGCATTAAACCCCAATTAATCCAGATCCCAGCTCAAAAATATTTTTAACATATAATTCCTTTTTCAGATACAACATATCTGGCAGCCAGAGCAATATGGCCATGATGGACATTGGTATTCTGTCTGGATTTGAAGCTGTCATGGACCAGATCCAGAAAACACCGCTCATTAAACGTATTGAGAATAATGCTGGCAGAGTGGTTATCTACTTCCACGAGGTGATTATCACATTACCAGAGGACAAAACTTTAAGCTTGTCAATTTAAAAAGAATGCAGACGACAGATTCCTGTGCCTGATATTTTACATTTTTTGGCAGAGAACATTGTGGCAAATTAAGAAATCGCTTGTCTCAAGCAATTTCTCCATTTTCCACAATATTTTCCTTATCCGTATCTTGTTTGGCCTCAACAGGCATCACTAGTGTTGTAATGGCTAAAGTACCTTTGAATCTGGACAGGTCCAAGTATTGTCACTTGGGAAGGGGTTAATTGATGATACATTGCCCTTTGTAGAAAATTTATGGCTTTTTAAAGTTGTGTTAACCAATTATGCTACAAGCATACTCATAAGTATATTTGTTCATTTAAATTCTTTTGAAGGTCCTTGTATATTCTCAAATTAATCATTTTTGAAAAACTGTCAAAGGTAGACATCGATTGGTGTCATCTTCGTCCTTGCATATAATGTACATTTTGCCATTTTACACTGTATCAAAGAAACAAGAGACTTACTGAAAGGAATTGCACCATTTTTTGCTTTAAGGTATACATCCCATCATTAAAAACTCCACTTTCTAGCCATACAAATGCATCAAATTACACATGCTTGTAAATTCACTGTGCCGGATTTCAATTTTATCCTTCAAGAAGACAATAATGTACAAATATTATTTTACTCTATATTCATATGCAAGGGAGGTAATTTTAAACATTTTTGTCAAATATTTCCATTAGTATGCATTAATCCAAAATTCTAGGCTGTTCTAGATGCTTATGTTTGTGTTTGGAATGGAAATGTAACAATGTTTAGGAATTATTGGTTCTTTCCAAATTTCCCTTCTGGCTCTTTAGTGCTAATGATGGGTTGCATACCTTAACTTTTATTAGCTCACCTGAGCACGAAGTGCTCAAGGTGAGCTATTGTGATTGCTTTTTGTCCGTCATCCGTCCGTATGTCCGTCCGTCCGTCTGTCAACAATTTGGTGTTTACACTCTAGCATCTACAAATATAAGCCAATCTTAAGTAAACTTGGTCAAAACAAGTATGACCAAGAGTTCTTGGATGAGTTTAAATTTGGGTCAGATCGGCCTGGAAAGTCCGGAGTTATCTGCCCTTGAATGTAAAAAATAGCTACTTTTGACATTGTTTACACTCTAGCATCTACAAATATTGATCAATCAATACAATAGTTGGACACATTGTTGGTGACCATAAGATCACGGTTGAGTTCGATTTTGGGTCAGATCGGACTAGAAAGTCAGGAGTTATCTGCCCTCAAATTTGACAAAATTGTCGATTTTGACCGTTTTCGACTTTGTTTACACCATAGCATCTACAAATATCGACCAATCTAGACAAGACTTTTACACAATATTAGTCATTGTAAGATCTTGGATGAGTTCGATTTTGGGTGAGATCGGACCAGAACGTCAGGAATTATCTGCCCTTGGATGTAAAAAATAGCTACTTTTGACATTGTTTACACTCTAGCATCTACAAATATTGACCAATCAATACAAAAGCTGGACACAATGTTGGTGACTATAAATATCACATGAGTTCGATTTTGGGTCAGATCGGACCAGAATGTCCTGAGTTATCTGCCCTTGAATTTGACAAAATTGTCGTTTTTGACTGTTTTCGACTTTGTTTACACTATAGCATCTACAATTATTGACCAATCAAGACAAAACTTTAACACGATATTAGTGACCATAAGATCTTGGATGAGTTCGATTTTGGGTCAGATCTGACTAGAAAGTCAGGAGTTATCTGCTCTTGAAAGAAAAAAAAGCTACTTTTGACATTGTTTACACTCTAGCATAGATCTACAAATATTGACCAATATATACAAAAAATGAACACAATGTTAGTGACCTTATATAAGATTTCGGATGAGTTTTGTTTTGGTTTGATCGGACCAGAATGTCCTGAGTTATCTGCCCTTGAATTTGACAAAATTGCTGTTTTCGACTTTGTTTTTACTCTGGTCACCATTAATTTTAATGGTGACCAATCAAGACAAAACTTTGATCTTTGATATAATGGTTAATCACCATAAGATCATGGATGAGTTTGAACTTCAGCACAGTTAGACAAGCAGTTGCTGAGTTATCTGCCCTTGAAATGGACAAAATTCTCGTTTTTGACTTTGTTTTCACTCTTTACAACCAGATATATTGACCTATAAAGAGGAAACAGGGACATAATGTTGATGACCATAAGTTTATTTTCAGTCTTAATGTCACAAATATTAATTGATTCAAAGATAACTGTGGCTCATATCATCTTGGTTCAGGTGAGCGATATAGGACCATCATGGTCCTCTTGTGTAATAGTAAATTTAACTTGCCAGATCCCCAGTACAGAGGTATGTGTGGATGTGCCAGCACAGAGAATTGCTCTTGTGTCAGGAGTGAAGCCTGTGACTGTATTAGCTTACTCATATTATGAACCTGGTAAGTTGCATGTGCAATTTCAGACATTTTTCCAGAGGGGGGCCATGTTTTTAAGGGGGTGCTTGACTGCATTGTTGCATTAAAAAGTCCATGAAAATCACTTTGATAAGCTTAACCCTTTCCCAAACAAGACATGGTTTTGATGTCCCGAATATAAAAGGCTTGGGAAAACATTGAAACTAAAGAAGAAACTGCTGATAACCAGCAGTTTCTCCTTTTGTCTCAATATTTTCTATGCCATATTTTACACAAATCCTATCTTTGATTAAATTCAATTTTTCATTTGTAGCAGTTTTTGAAGTCGATCACCCGAAAATTTGTCCGTTTGATAAGCCTAATACAAATTTGAGGAGGGGCGTAGCTAGACCACCTCCAGATCTGCACATGAGAAGAACTGAGCCGCGTTCTTTAGAGCGAGATTTCTTGAGATATCTTGAGATTTCTTAAGATACTTTAGGATAAAGCGCTCTTTTGAGCAAGATTTTTAAGACAATCACTGCGAGCCGCCATTGCTCTATACTTATTTCGGAACCCCTCGGTAAATTCTGTAGAATCTACATGTATATGGGAGAGAATTGACCGAGTTGTTCCGAATGCTCCATGATTCATAAACCACGGAGTTCCGAATGCTCCATACTTCATACACATGACGTCATGATGACGTCATTTGTATGAAGTATGGAAAATTCGGAACACTACTCTTAAAATCTTGGTCTCAAAGACGCTGTATCAAAAACATCCTAAGAAATCTTAAAAAATCTCGCTCTAAAGAACGCGCCTCTGTTTTGTCTTTGAAAATAACTAACTTTACCCTTTCTCAAGCTACAAAAATGTAGAATTTTACAAATTTGAAAGCTGCTGAAGAAATCAAAGTTGATAAAGATAAGGTTCATGTACAATGAAATATAGGACAAACAATACTGAGGCAAAAGGAGAAAATGCTGATTATCATATTTCTTTTTATATTTTCAGAAGGGTCATATTATGTTATAAACCTACTAAAATGTCTGCCCATCCATTTGCAAATTATTAAATGTGCAAATCTTCTTACAGTTTCTATTGGAATATGATCAAACTTGCCACACTAGTGTTTAATTGTACAAGCCACCTTTGCAATTCAGAGAACAGTTGTTGTTCTTGAAATATCAGCTCTTGAATTGAAAAACTGCCAAATTTCTTGTGTGCATCACTACAATTTCACTTAGGATAATTTCAAGCTTGGCACAATGAATTAGTTTATCGTAATGTCTAATTGTGTGACCTTTGAAATTCAGATTATTTAAGGCATTCTTCAGTTATCTCCCTATGAATTATAAATGCCTGATTTCTGATAAGGCTCCATTAATCTTATGTGTTATATAATATTGTATTGTATTGGCATAATTATTGCAGTGTATATTTTAGCTGAGAGAAAGATGGTAAGCTATCTACCAGATATATTCCAGACTGGTAATATATGTGATATCTGTGATAGAGTGTGTTGTATTGTATTGTATATTTTAGTTGAGAGAAAGATGGTGAGCTATCTACCAGATATATTCCAGACTGGTAATATATGTGATATCTGTGATAGAGTGTGTTGTATTGTATTGTATATTTTAGTTGAGAGAAAGATGGTGAGCTATCTACCAGATATATTCCAGACTGGTAATATATGTGATATTTGTGATAGAGAGTGTTGTATTGTATACTTGTATTGTACATTGTAGTTGAGAGAAAGATGGTGAGCTATCTACCAGATATATTCCAGACTGGTAATATATGTGATATTTGTGATAGAGTGTATTGTATTGTATTGTATTTTACATTGTAGTTGAGAGAAAGATGGTGAGCTATCTACCAGATATATTCCAGACTGGTAATATATGTGATATTTGTGATAGAGTGTATTGTATTGTATTGTATTTTACATTGTAGTTGAAAGATGGTGAGCTATCTACCAGATGTATTCATGACTGGTAATATATGTGATATTTGTGATAGAGTGCATTGTATTGTATTTTACATTGTAGTTGAGAGAAAGATGGTGAGCTACCTGCCAGATATATTCCAGACTGGTAATATATGTGATATTTGTGATAGTGTATTGTATTGTATTGTATTTTACATTGTAGTTGAGAGAAAGATGGTGAGCTATCTACCAGATATATTCCAGACTGGTAATATATGTGATATTTGTGATAGAGTGTGTTGTATTGTATTGTATATTGTAGTTGAGAGAAAGATGGTGAGCTATCTACCAGATATATTCCAGACTGGCAATATATGTGATATTTGTGATAGAGTGTGTTGTATTGTATTGTACATTGTAGTTGAGAGAAAGATGGTAAGCTATCTACCAGATATTTTCCAGACTGGCAATATATGTGATATTTGTGATAGAGTGTGTTGTATTGTATTGTATATTTTAGTTGAGAGAAAGATGGTAAGCTACCTACCAGATATTTTCCAGACTGGCAATATATGTGATATTTGTGATAGAGTGTGTTGTATTGTATTGTATATTTTAGTTGAGAGAAAGATGGTGAGCTACCTACCAGATATTTTCCAGACTGGCAATATATTTGATATTTGTGATAGAGTGTGTTGTATTGTATTGTATATTTTAGTTGAGAGAAAGATGGTGAGCTACCTACCAGATATTTTCCAGACTGGTAATATATGTGATATTTGTGATAGAGTGTGTTGTATTGTATTGTATATTTTAGTTGAGAGAAAGATGGTGAGCTATCTACCAGATATTTTCCAGACTGGTAATATACTGTAAACCAGGAAATTATTTCGCGCTTTTTAAGTTAGCCTCTTTCGCGGGTGGGTGTAATCCGCGAACTTAAAACGTCGCGAATAGGCTACTTTCAATAAAAACACGAACTTTAATCGCTTTGATAGTTTTTGTTTCGGGAAAACCTATGGGGAGATGTTTTATTTACACTAGACGTATTTGTTACTATGTAAACAAGGTAAATAGCTTTTTCATAACAGGATGTAATTGAAAAGTTTTCTTTATTTCAGACTACTTTCGTTTTTATCCAAAAATACATAGATATTGTGAAATATTGAAAAAAACACAACAATGAAAGATAAAACAACTTATTCAACTAGATATACCTGCTTGAAATTGAGAAAAGGGGTCGTTTGGCATTTGAGTGCCAAGTATGATAGTAAACGTCGATTGACGTTTAAAATCTCGTAACTGTAGTTTGAAATTAGCCACAGCTACGAGGTTTGAATCGTGATATCGTCATTATCGCTTCTCAACGCTAAAGGTAAATAGGTGTGAAGTTAATTTAACGCTCAAATTCTATGCATTGTGTTACAAACTGTAATCCAGTATACTATGAAGTGTGAAATAAAACAATGTGTCGAGTGAAACTTAGTTCGACCAAACTTTCAGTGGCGACTAAAATATCGTAAATACAGTCAATATTCAATATGTAATTATCCGATTCCCCATATTATTCAACATATCTATTTTATAATTCACCCATAGCGTGTTTTGTTTCGTGCGATTCGCGGACAGCATTAATCCGCGAACTTAAAACGCCGCGAACAAGCCCGAGTGCATGAAAACGCGAACATTTCTTGACGCGAACTTATCCTGGTTTACAGTACGTGATATTTTTGATAGAGTGTGTTGTATTGTATTGTACATTGTAGTTGAGAGAAAGATGGTGAGCTATCTACCAGATATTTTCCAGACTGGTAATATATGTGATATTTTTGATAGAGTGTGTTGTATTGTATTGTATATTTTAGTTGAGAGAAAGATGGTGAGCTACCTACCAGATATTTTCCAGACTGGCAATATATGTGATATTTGTGATAGAGTGTGTTGTATTGTATTTTACATTGTAGTTGAGAGAAAGATGGTGAGCTATCTACCAGATATATTCCAGACTGGTAATATATGTGATAGAGTGTGTTGTATTATATTGTACATTGTAGTTGAGAGAAAGATGGTAAGCTATCTACCAGATATATTCCAGACTGGCAATATATGGGATATTTGTGATAGAGTGTGTTGTATTGTATATTTTAGTTGAGAGAAAGATGGTGAGCTATCTACCAGATATATTCCAGACTGGTAATATATGTGATATCTGTGATAGAGTGTGTTGTATTATATTGTACATTGTAGTTGAGAGAAAGATGGTAAGCTATCTACCAGATATATTCCAGACTGGTAATATATGTGATATTTGTGATAGAGTGTGTTGTATTGTATTGTATATTTTAGTTGAGAGAAAGATGGTAAGCTACCTGCCAGATATATTCCAGACTGGCAATATATGTGATATTTGTGATAGAGTGTGTTGTATTGTATTGTACATTGTAGTTGAGAGAAAGATGGTGAGCTATCTGCCAGATATATTCCAGACTGGTAATATATGTGATATTTTTGATAGAGTGTGTTGTATTGTATTGTACATTGTAGTTGAGAGAAAGATGGTAAGCTATCTACCAGATATATTCCAGACTGGTAATATATGTGATATTTTTGATAGAGTGTGTTGTATTGTATTGTATATTTTAGTTGAGAGAAAGATGGTGAGCTATCTACCAGATATATTCCAGACTGGTAATATATGTGATGTTTGTGATAGAGTGTGTTGTATTGTATTGTATATTGTAGTTGAGAGAAAGATGGTAAGCTATCTACCAGATATATTCCAGACTGGTAATATATGTGATATTTGTGATAGAGTGTGTTGTATTGTATTGTATATTTTAGTTGAGAGAAAGATGGTAAGCTACCTGCCAGATATATTCCAGACTGGTAATATATGTGATGTTTGTGATAGAGTGTGTTGTAATGTATTGTATATTTTAGTTGAGAGAAAGATGGTGAGCTATCTACCAGATATATTCCAGACTGGTAATATATGTGATATTTGTGATAGAGTGTGTTGTATTGTATTGTACATTGTAGTTGAGAGAAAGATGGTAAGCTATCTACCAGATATATTCCAGACTGGTAATTTATGTGATATTTGTGATAGAGTGTGTTGTATTGTATTGTATATTTTAGTTGAGAGAAAGATGGTAAGCTATCTACCAGATATATTCCAGACTGGTAATATATGTGATATTTGTGGTAGAGTGTGTTGTATTGTATTGTATATTTTAGTTGAGAGAAAGATGGTAAGCTATCTACCAGATATATTCCAGACTGGTAATATATGTGATATTTGTGGTACAGAATGTGGATGTGGGGGAATACCAACACCCATGGTAAGGACTCTTAACCCTTTCTCAAACGACAAATTTTAGGGTGACCTGCTTCAAAAACTGCCACAAATGAGAAAAAGGATGTTATTATAAATAGGATTTGTGTAAAATATTGCAAAGAAAATATTGAGACAAAAGGAGAAACTGCTGGTTATCGGCAGTTTTTTGTTTTGTTTCAATGTTTTCCCAAGCCTTTTCTATTAGGACGTCAAAACCAGGTCTTGTTTGGGAAAGGGTTAACCCATTACCAGACTGCGACATTTTGACTCTTCCAAATTCAAAGATGATGCAGACGACAATTTTAAGGGAATATGATTTCATATTTTTTGGTCTTTTGGGTTTGAAAACATTGTTACAAATGAAGAAATTGCTTGTCACAAGCAATTTCTTCATTTCCCACAATGTTTTCCAAAGCCATTATTTGGCGGACAGTCTTAATACTGTATTACCTTGCAAATACAATACACATGCCAGGCGACAGGCTGGCACCCAACACACACCCACACACAGGCCTAGTTTAGTCTAAAATTTTCAAATGGTATAGAAAGTTTTGTTATCATACCAAAATGAAGTAATCAGTCGTGGTCAATGTCATTTAGAATTTTGAATTTTGTTTTAAAAATATTTCATATAGCTGAATTTTAAATCATTTATTCTTAAATTGTATTTTTGTGTGACATTTCATAGATCAAGTGGAAAGACTGTTCAATTCACTAGGGAATGATTTTATCTAGTAAACATTGACATAATTTCAGACAAACGATAGTATATTGTGGGTGTTGTTATAAAATCTCATAACTACGGCTTGATTCAAGCCGTAGTTACGAGATCTTATAACAACACCGACGGTTTATCAAAACATAACGGAAAACCCTGTCTATTCTTAGCACAAAATACATTGCCATTCCAAGGTCATTGTTCAAAGCCAACTTTCAAATTCATTTCTGAAAAATAAATCACCAAAAATGATAATTTTTTTTAGCTTTCTGTTTTTTTTTTTCAGGGGATGTGTGGTGCTTAGTGACACTGACGTCAAACAAACAGCAGAGCTGATGATGGCTTAACCCTTTCCCAAAACGACAAAATTTTAGGGTGATCCACTTCAAAAACTGCCACAAATGACAAAATAGTTGTTATTAAAGATAGGATTTGTGTAAAATATGACATAGAAAATATTGAGACAAAAGGAGAAACTGCTGGTTATCAGCAGTTTCTTCTTTTGTCTCATTGTTTTCCCAAGCTTTTTCTTTTCAGGGACGTCAAAACAAGGTCTTGTTTGGGAGAGGGTTAATCCTTCTCCAAACAAGACCAGAGGCGCATTCTTTAGAGCAAGATTTCTTGCGATATCTTGAGATTTATTAAGATGTTTTAGGATTAAACATTCTTTAGAGCAAGATTTTTAAGATGCTCAATGGGAGGCGCCATTACCCAATGCTTCGTGCCGAACCTCCCGGTTAACCTTGTAGAAACAATGTAAGAGAGATTTGACCAAATTGTTCCGATTGCTGCATGGTACCATGGTAATGCTCCATACTTCATACAAATGACATTATCATTATGTCATTTGTATGAAGTATGGAGCATTGTCAAAATCTAGTTCTTAAAGACGCTTTATCTAAAAACTCTTAAGAAATCTTGCTCTTAATAATAGGCCTCAGGTGTTGGCATCCATGATAGAAAAGGCAATAAAACAAATTTTTGCCTCAATATTTTCAATGCTATATTGCACATTAATAAAAAATTTATCACCATCAATTTGGTTCACTGCAACAGCTTTGAATTGGACAACCCTAAAATTTTGGCCTTTGGGAAATCGTAGTTAATCTTTAACCATCAACATTAAAAAAGTGTAATAAAGTCAAATTCAATATGTTCTCGGCAGGCATTCCGAACTAGGGACCATATCCTCCAACATCATTATTTTAATCTTAATTACATTACTACCCATCTGATTGGACAAGATGTATGTTATGGCCAATGGGATTGTTTGTTATGTAGATCTAATTTTAAAAGGAAACTGAGAATTCGACTGTTTGGTGAATATACCACCAAATGATTTGTATATCATCGTGTTGCCAAAGTCTTCATTATAAACACTGTTTCTAGTCATTCTTTGGTTTTAATGTAGAGGGAGTGACAGCAATTTAAATGAAAGGAAACTTGCTCCTCATTGATCAAGCCATATACCTTTTGAACTCATTTGTATTTTGTCAAGACAGTTTAAGTAAGTACCCACAAATAGGGTTTAGATCACAAATAATGAGCTTAACCCTTTCCCAAACAATACCTGGTTTTGACGCCCCTAATAGAAAAGGCTTGGGAAAACATTGAAACAAAAGAAGAAACTGCTGATAACCAGCAGTTTCTCCTTTTGTCTCAATATTTTCTGTGCCATATTTTACACACATCATATCTTTAATAACATCCATTTTGTCATTTCTGGCATTTTTGAAGTGGACCACCCTAAAATTTTACTGTTTGGGAAAGGGTTAAAATGCCATTACTCCCTCTTATTGATAGCCAAGTTTTTACATACATGTGAGCTTAGATCTGGAAAAAAGGTCCTAATGGTATTCGTTACCAATATGGATCGAGATCAGCCTGTTCCTAAATACTGTCTTATCATATCCATTATCAGTTCTCACAGTTCCTTTGTGTTTGGAGAGGCTATAAAAGAACGCCATGAGTTACATTGTATGGTCAAAAGTTGCCTGTACATATGGACAAATTGTCTGATGTGTAAATAAAAGTTCAAAGTTCAAAGTTCATATTTATAGTATGATCAGTATCCATATTAGTTTCATTTGCCATAAGTCTTTTTTTTTCCAAGTTGTGGCTCATGTATGTACATGCTTTGTTGTTCTTTTATCTTTTACACTACTATGTCTTTTCGTTTTATGTAGTTATACAAAAAATGATACTTTTTCTTGAAAACAGAAGTATGTCATTAGTGCATTTTCTTTTACAAATAATCTTTATATTTTATTCCTTTATTGTTAATCCTCGCAAATTTTCTTTTCCTCTTTATACTTGATCAATGTTATAAATAAAACTTCTGAATATTTTCTATACTTATTCTCATTTTATTATTTTCCACAAACAAGCATGACGTCCCCATAGAGGTGTTTAATTGGACCCTTGACACCTTCTAGTCATTACTTACTCAGTGACGTCGCGCACGGTTTTGCGACCAATTTATGTAACGTCAAAATACACGGGAAGACGTTGCGTGAAACGAACATTCTTTGTCAGCCGCGCTTTCTGTCCCGTTTATCAAAGAAAAAAGTTCATTCGGTGTCGTTTAATGAGATATTTAGAAAGCAGAAGAATACATGAATAAAAGAAATGAATATATATCTGAATTGTAGTTCAATTAAATTTCTACTTTTTGTTGATTTTGTCGATGAATAATGTAATATGCGTTTGAGTATTGTCGCTACATTATAAACGCCGCGCTGGCGGTATTCAACACTAAATTTTAAAAATATTTTTTTTTACATATTGTGCAATTACATTTGCGAAACATACATCATATCACTCAATATGAGGGGAAATTTTAGTTGTAGGTCTACATCTGAATAGTTTCTGTTGTCTGTATGTTATTTCATATCGTAAATATTGTGTCATGTAGAACATGTCAGGCACGTAGGAAGCAATTTCATATTGGGGGGGGGGGGGCTAAAGCCTCATTGTCTGAATATTGGGGGGGGAGGGTTGCTAAATTGAATTTTCCCAAAATTTTCAGTGTGAAATAAGGAAAATTTGGCATTTTTGGCCAACTTTGGGGGGCTTAGCCCCCCCCCCCCCCTAGCCCCCCTGTTCCTACGGGCCTGCATGTTTCTTGTTTAAAGATAGAAAAAAAAGAGAAAAAAATGGAAAATAATAACTATTTTTGCTTGAAAGTAAAACTAGTAAATTTTATGGTTGAATATAATGTAACATGGGTCTTCCATTACAGCAAAATTTTATTATTGTGTGATTCGTGTAATCATGAAAGAGACGCACGAAGAAACTTTTATTAAATTGCATGATTTTTTTCAACATTTTAGTCGGCGAAAAAAGACAAAACCCCATTACCATTTATTATAAACGATGCCATTGCAACGAATTGTAATTGTTACAGATTTTCCGAAATATTAAAAACCTTTTCAATACATTTAGAAATCGACCACATTTAACGTCGACGTTAAACGTCCATTTTGACGTAAATTTAGGGGGTGGACATTTCTGTTTTACCTGGGAAAAAATTTGGCGTTTCTCGTATAATTTTGATACGCATCTACATGTTACACCATTTGGAAGATATTGTAAAGAACTAACTGGTTATCAAAACATCGATGCTTAGAATTTGACGAATTTTAGCATATTACTGTTGAAATGTGCGCTAAAACATTTTTCCGCGAAAAAACGCAGGGGATTGACATTTCTGTTTTACCTGGGAGAATTCAAAATAAAACATGAAAACGACGTAATAGACTGTTCATATTTCATATATCTAAAGTTCATTTGATGAACTTGATTGTGAATTAAGTTTAAATGAAAATGATACAGTTGTTTTCATTCTAAGGAAAGTGAAAAATGACATTTTATTGAAAAAAAATCCAGAAAATAGCTCATGTCACGCGCCAAAGCGAGTTTGTTTTTTCATTATACTGACCTAAATTTTTGCATGTTTTTCATAAAAATCATATTTTTGTATAGCGAATAGGATAACAAAACGAAAAGTGCAATCTTTAAACATGAATTTATGCTGCAAATGCACGTTTTATTTGGAGTAAATAATCAAATTCGTCGAATTTTTATTATACACGTCACGCTTAAAAACTGGTATTTTTTTCGTAAAATAAGTACCGAAATTCATGACTTTCCGGTGTATCGTGTCCATGTAAAACTATATACAGACAGTTTCATATATACAGAAACAGATTCTATCAAAAAAAATTCTTCACTAAATTTGTTTCTTGAACTAGCGCATCTCTCGTTGATGATCCTGGTTTTTCACGACTGGTCGCAATAACGTGCGCGACGTCAGTAGAGGTTCATTATGTGCTAGGAGTCAAATTACAGACCCCTTTGGACGTCCCCAACGGTAGAGTTACCGACTTTTTTTCTTTTGCCTCAATATTTTCTCAATTTTTCACCAATTTTGTCTTCATTTTCGTCTATTTTTCGTCTGCCACGGCCTCCTTATTAGAAGAGTTGAAGTTTTACCATTTTAGAAAGGGCTTATATATCAATTTTAGGGGAGAAAACTCTGATCTAAAAAGGTGATGGATTTATAGTTCAGTTACAATATTATGGCACACGTCTACACATTTTAAAGGTATGTAAACGAGGGGAAAGCCCTTCTTAACCCTTTCCCAAACTACAAGATTTTAGGATGGTCCACTTCTAAATCTGCCGCAAATGACGAAATGGAAGTTATTAAAGATGTAAATTGTGTGAAATATGAACGGAAAAATATTGAGACAAAATGAGAAACTGCTGGTTATCAGCAATTTCTTCTCTTGTCTCAATGTTTTCTCAGACCCTTTCTATCAGGTACGTCAAAACTAGGTCTTGTTTGGGAAAGGGTTGATTTTTAGCTCAATTTTGCCTGCGTTGACGATTGCAGATTCCATACATCAGATACAAAATTGAAGTTCTTTGGAGCTAGATAATATTTTGTTTACATTGATAAGTAAATTGTAAACATGTACCATAATATCATGACCGCAATATAGAAGAACACCTTCACATAATTCATGGTGGACAATCATGTGACTAAGAATTTTAGAAAATCTTCAATAATTTTGTTAGTGCTTGACCAATTTGGATTCGGTTTCGAGCAGAGAAGGTGGGAAGATACCAGGAATAATGTGGACATGCACTATTTTTGTAAAATCAACGAATCTTGGTTGATCTGCAATAACATTTTTTATCAGCTGTTTATCCAAAAATCCACCACGTCCATCTGACGTGTGACGTCTGTCCACCTTCTCTATTCCAAACCGAATTCTATTCGCTCTCGTATTATTAAAATTATTGAAAGTTTTCTGAAATTGTTGTATCACGTGATTATCCACCGTGTAATTAGTCATTGTTTGATGTCCAAACAGGATGCTAGTTTTAATACACTATCACCACCGTATCTATGAAAAGTGGGATATTAATAACACGCATTTTTAGCTCACCTTAGCACGAAGTGCTGAGGGTGAGCTATTGTGATCGCTCACCGTCCGTCGTCCGTCTGTCCGTCCGTCCACAATTACTAAAAAATCTTCTCCTCCCAAACTATAAGGCATAGAGTCTTGAAATTTTGTATGTAGCATGGTCTCAAGCCGCTTTACCAAAATACTTCAAATTATTGTGATAAAATTGTGATACAAGGAAAATAGGCCCTATGTTGTGGGTATTGGATTTCATATAGAGACAAAGAAGGAAATCTTGTACAATCTTCTTCTCCTGAACCGTTTGGCCTAGAGCTTTGAAATTTTGTGAGTAGAATCATCTCAAGGCCCTCTACCAAAATACTTCAAATTATTGTGATACAAGGAAAATTAGCCCTAGGGGAGACCGGGGCTATTTCGGCCCCGGGGCAAGTTCGGCTAGTGGCTCTTTTGAGCCTGTCGACAGAGATAGAGAGCTCTGACCCGGATTTTAATGTCACCATGACGAAAGCTATTCGGAGAAGGTTTTTGGTCGAATTGAATACAAAAACATAGAATTTAGAACACGATTATGATTTTTAGACACTTTCAGTAATTTTTCCACATTCATGTAAGTTTTAATTTTTAGTAATATGCGCCAGGATTCAGATTTCTTTTTTGTATATTTATGAAGACAATTAAGTCCTCTTTCATATTAAAACTTAAGATGAAGCGTTCATGTTATCTAAAAGAAGATATGGCGTGATGTCGACACCAGGTCTGTCTGGGGCTAGTTCGGCTTTTGGGGTTGGGGCAAGTTCGGCCCCCACCAAACTTGCCTATGAATAAAAAGAATAATCGCTGTTAGAATTGCCATTTCTTGACGACTCTGAATATATCAATTGTTCAGACCTAGCTCTAACATAAATGTAAAAAATGGACAAATTAAAAAACACAGGCTGAACTAGCCCCGGCCTCTACTTGTTATCCCGAATGTCCCCTTACTCATGATGATTTGACTGTTATAACAATGCTTTTTCAATTTATACCTTCATTTGGAAGTCATATACAGATTCCTTTAAATCTAAACAGTCTAAAAATCAAATATAAGGATTTATAGTTCTGTGCATACCTTGCCCCAAGGGTGGGCCGAACTTGCCCCATGTATGGGGCAAGTTCGGCCACCACGATCAAAACTCTTAAATTTGAAATTCTCTTTATTGAAAAGAAAAATATAAAAAGGACAGACGCAGTTTGAAAGGCTTTCGCTTGTCGAACTTAAATATATAAATCACGCCCAAATAACTTTCATATAATTCAAAATATGAGCAATTGAAATTATGGGGCCGAAATAGCCCCGGTCTCCCCTATGTTGTGGGTATCGAATTTCATATAGAGACAAAGAAGGAAATCTTGTACAATCTTCTTCTCCTGAACTGTTTGGCCTAGAGCTTTGAATTTTGCGTGTAGAATCATCTCAAGGCCCTCTACCAAAATACTTCAAATTATTGTGATAAAAGGAACATTGGCCCTATGTTGTGGGTATCGAATTTCATACAGAAACAAAGAAGGAAATCTTGTACAATCATCTTCTCCTGAACCATTTTGCCTAGGGCATTGAAATTTTGTGTGACGAATCATCTCATGGTCGTCTACCAAAATACTTTAAATTATTGTGATACAAGGAAAATTGATCCTATGTTGTGGGTATCGAATTTCATATAGAGACAAAGAAGGAAATCTAGTACAATCTTTTTCTCCTAAACTGTTTGGCGTAAGGCTTTTGAAATTTTGTATGTAGAATTGTCTCATAATGATATAATCTTCTCCAATTCTGTTTATCAGATATCCATAAGGTAAATTTTGCACGTCCCATGGTAGTATAACTCTCTAATACCAGCATTCTTTAAATTTATTTTAATGAACGTTGTCCGGAAGTTGTGTATGTGAGATGAGACAAAAATTATCATCTTGATGATCTCTAAGGTGAGCGATATAGGGCCATCTTGGCCCTCTTGTCTCCCTTGGTTTCAATTGAATGCTATCTGTTGTTTGTAAAAAAAATTCTGCCGCCATAGCCAACAACATAGATGTTTTAAAATTTTAATGTTTTAAATGCAAATAATTTTTATTGGCTGTTGATGTAATTTAGGTACAACATACTACGTGAAATAATCGAGACAACAGAACAATATGGTGGTTATCAACATTTATTTCTTTAGCCCCGATGGTTCCCCAGGCCAGTCCAACTAGGGACGTCAAAATCGGGTCTTGCTTGGGAAGGATTAAATGAATGGCCCTTTAAAATTGACGCATGCATACATGCACACGTACATTCAAATTTGAAATCGGTTAGGAGATTGATGACTGACAGTTTTGCTAATTAATATTATGCATTTTTATGGAAAGAGATAGACCAGAGCGGTTTTACTGCAGTTTGAAGAAGTTGCAGTTACCACATTTTGGTTGCACAATGAACATGATGGCTGACTTGATCCTTTCTCAAATCAAACATAAATATGTGTTATCCAAGTCGATTTTTTGTTCAAAGATGCCAAAACAATGATTTGCTTGGGAGAAGGGATGTTTTAGTTAAGCTTCAGTAAGGATTTTTATCTTTCTTTGACAGACAACAAAAATGTGTGAAAATACATGTAAGGCATATAAACGATTTGTCACTAGTACTGATACAAAATCGTTTTTCCCAAACAATGATTGATTTCGACATCCATTTTAGGAGAAAGCTCGAACAACAACAAGAGGAAAGGACAAAATGTGGATAACATGTCGTTTCTCATTTTCTGCCGTTATTCTTTTATTCCTAAAGGTTGAAAAATAAATTGGCTTGAATTATTCGTCTGCACTCACTTAATTTGGAAGAGATTCTGCAAAAAAATTTAGTCCATGTAAGAAGATATATATAATTAGGTTGATACATGTCGAACATAAAAATGATTAGTTAGTACTTAGTACTAATTGGCCCTTGCCCAAACATCATATGGCCTTAAATGAATACATATCAAAACAACATCGAGAGAAAAGAAGAAAATGCTGATTATCAGCATTTTCTTCTTTTCTCTCAGCGTTTTCTGTGTTGTAACATACAAGTATTCTGCTTTCGGTTATATCCATTTTGTTGTCTGCAATTGCTTTACATTTGGACTAGACTGAAAAGTGTCATGTAGGAAAGGGTTAATGTTGACAAATCACTTGGTATTGAACTTGCGAATGTAAAAATGACAGATTAGACATGTGATTATCAGTTAAATCATAACTTCAAATGTTTTAATGACTTCATTTTGAATTTTGACAACCGCATTCGTCAAAAATTGTCAACATATATCATATTAAAGTATTCAACCTTTTCTTGATAAAGTTTAATTCTACAATTTTAGAGAAGAACGTTTCAGACGACGAATTCAGTTTTATTTCTTAAAAGGAAATCATGTTTACGTTTGGTTAGTTTTGTTACAAGCACGTTTTTATGGAAAAGACAAAGTACTGGTTATCAGCATTGTCCTTCCATTTAATACCACTTGCGATTCCCATGTAAAAGACATGAAAACCTCGTAAGATAGCTTGACAAGTACAGATTCAGATCTACGACTGTTCAGAACTTGCTTCGACGGGCCTTGAACGCTTAACAATATTCTACTCGGAAACCAGGATAACTTAGACTTTGAAAACCAAGTAACACCTATAGGGCCTATACTTATTCAGTTTTGTGTATTCTTATCGTTTTCCAAAGGTCAGAATTTTAGACAAGTCAAGATTGAAAGGATTTGCAGACTACGCAGGATTATTTTGACCATGAAATTTGTGCACAACCGCATAAAACGTATCACTATAAAAGACATAATTTCTGGATATCAGATTCTTACCCCTTCTTCTCGATGCTTTCAAAAGTCATCTTGACTGTGACGTCAAAAAACAATGTCCTAGCTGTTTCTGGAAAGGGTTTTGGTATTCCTTGGCTCGGCCAAGATTGGTCAGTTTTCACTTTAAATATCAGATTTAGACTTAAATGTACTAGAGAAACAACAATGGGTAGTAAACAATAAATCATTTTGAAATACGCTGTCCTTTTGACTTATAGAACGGAAATTGTATGTCGAAACAGGGCGGTAAAATGACTCGGCGATTTTCACAAAATGCCTAATTAATCAGCTCGTAATGAAGCATTTGTTATGCGAGTTTTTACCATTAAACCATGTTACAATGTAATTATTGTAGATTGACAATAGAGAAGTGCGGTAATTAGATTAGAGCAAGTTCGGATACTTGTTTTAAAGATAGACATAGATCTAAGTTAGGCCTACATGTAGGCTTATATGCAGTGCCTCTAACACGGGCAAGACTCATGACAATGTGATCGTAATGATATTCGAATCGATATCTATTTTATTTTAAAGAATCACGAGGAAAGATGCAAATTTGTGTTATAAACAAGAAAGTTTTTGATAATTCAACTTTGACGTCGATTTAAAGTGCTTAATTTGAAAGACATTAGCCTATAGATACATAATTCAGGAATTTCGTTTTTATTTTGTATATTTGCCTTTTTAAGTTACAAGGAATGTAACAAGGTAAGATGATCTTTCACTCAAGATAGATGACCAGTGATGTCCGAAATACGGAATGTGACCAGTGACCAGTGATAAATTCAAATGACCAGACCATGACCAATACGTTGATGGATAATTATGACAGGTTTTTAGTTTATATGGATCCATCTTAATTATCAAGTGAAGTAGGAGTCAGTAACGAATATTTTATATAAACGCGGTAAAATATAAATATCATGATTATGGAAATACAGGAAAATAGTAGAGTGAGATGAAAACTTGACATCACATGGTGAAACTCATCTTACGTTTGACAAAGATATAGGAACAGATCTTAACTGGCTAGCTGTCAGCTACCGGTATTTCCATTGGTAGGTAATGTTTCTCTATTATTAGTTCTATGGTCCAGCATCATTAGCCCTTTCCCAAACGGCAAAATTTTAGGGTGATCCCCTTCAAAAACTGACACAAATGACAAAATGAACGTTATAAAAGACAGAATTTGTGTAAGATATGGAATAGTAAATATTGAGACAAAAGGAGAAACTGCTGTTTATCAGCAGTTTCTTCTTTTGTTTCAATATTTTCCCAAGCCTTTTCTATAAGGGATGTTAAAACCAGATCTTGTTTGGGAAAGGGTTAACCTTGGACTACTAACGGACTTTACACACGAAAATCCTAATTTGTCCTGGGTTAATTTAGGTGGAGTATGCTAATGGTTCAGTCACAATATCTTAGTACATGGTTACACAATTAACATTTTTAAAAACACACAACATCGAAGTTCAAACAAATATAATTTTGCATGTGATGGTTCGAATCTTGCAGGTATCTCACACCTGCAAGATTCGAACCAACATCAAAAGAAAAAAAATCGGGTTACGGCTCTTTGACCGTTACCATTTTACCACTGTGACTCCAAGTTTGCTTGTCAAAAAGTACATTATTATGTAACATTCGAGAAAAAAAGAGTTTTCAAAATTTCTAACCTAAAATTTGATTGTGGGAAGGTCACAGAAGATGACCCCTAAGGAGTGATCCTCAGATGTTACTGAAAAGTCAACATCAGATTTTAATTAAATTGCTTCAATCGTGAAATTGTGAGAATGGAAATAATCGAATAATATCTAAAACTTTTGAGAGAATTGCTTCCCCTCTTTCATTTAACTAGTAACCAGAGGACAAAATTTTAGACTGGTTCAAATTTCAAAGATATTGCAGACAAAAACATCTAAAGCGAATGGATTCTATATTTTTCTAGTCTCTTTTTTAGGGGGGCAGGGATAGAAAACATTGTGGAAAAATGAAAATAAAATAATCAATGTTTCCAAAGCTTTTATTTTTCGGGGTGCCAAAATGCGGGAATGGGTTAACAGATGACACACAGTAGTATCGCGACATTGAAAGCATTCTTTCTATCCTGAAGGAAATCTGTGGTTAAGTTGACCCATTCCCAAACTAAACCTGGTATTGAAATCATTAATAGTTTGAGGGGAAAAAAAAAGAAAGAAAAAAAAACTTAGGAAAGCATCGATGACGAGCTAAGACAAGAAAATACTGATCAGTATTTTCTCCTTTTGATCATTGTGTGCAAAGTTAATTTCAATTGATTATGATTTTCTTCCACCCCAGTTGTTTTTAGGAGAGTTGACTAAATTGCAAGTGAGGATATAAAGTGAACCCCTTCTCAAAACTAGCACTGAAATGTCTATTTCTTTTTAACATAAAGGTCAATGTGAATTGTGATTTTTTACTCAAATGTGAAAAATTAAGGAAATTCTGCCCTAAAGAATTTGACACAATTTTGATTGTTGATTTGCCTGCAAATGATCTGTAAAATAAAGAAATGAAAAACAAATATCACCATGCTAGGCCTAAATATGAACGGGGAACCGTTTAAAAATGTTTTCTTTCCACTGAAAAAGCAGCATTTTGAGTAGCTATTAGTAGTGATAGGACGTCTTGACTAAACAACAATCACAATTATGATAATGAAATGTTGCTTGCTTGATTGGAACTTCAATACTTTTTAAAATAAATGTTTGTCGCCTCAAATGAGGTTTAAGGAAATTTTATGTCTAGTTTAGGCCTATATGGATTTGAGTAATTTGCATTTATCTTACATACAAGGGCGGATCTAGAGGGGGCGTGGGGTACGGACCTCCCCTCTCCCGGTATTGGCCGAAAATTCAATTTTGACTGAAGGCCCTATAGGCTAACTGTAGTGTAACGTTATATATTTGACATAGTTTAAGCCATCATTTGGGCTTGGACACCTTCCCATGGAAAAATCCAAGACCCGTCCTAGTACATATATCATAGGTGAGGAAGAGGAGGGGCAGGGGGGGGCTGGCCCCCCAATAATTTGGAAAAGGGGCCTGCCCCCCCCCCCTTTGCCCCCCCCCCCCATAAAACACCCATAATTTCCATTTACTTGAACGTTTGGCCCCCCAATATTATAAACCTTCCTATGCCACTGTATATAACCTATTATGTCTGGAACTGAATTGTAAAAGTGGAGTGATTTGGACAAAGGTCAGTAGTCCAATAATACGGACGGCGCTATTTTGAACGCGAAAACGAACGTGTATGAATGACGTCATCAAAACAAAAGGTAGGGTCTACGGATAAATTTTCATGTTTTATTCTTGTTCGATAAAAAACTCTTGCTATTACTTTGTATCGTTTATCCCAAAAATATAACGGATCTTACTTTCAATCTTTTTTAGAGACACCATGTAGCCTGGGCTATGTCGCTATCTTATTTACGATAACATGCCGGTTATTTGTGTGTATTTGAATCGTATTCGAGGCCTCCTGAAAATCATACAGGCCTATGTTTCACTGGTGGGGAACTCGGCCAAAGCGAGGAACGTTGTTTCGCGAACAATGTATTCCGTCGGTGTTGTTATAAAATATCGTAAAGTTCTACGGCTTTATCGAAGCCGTAGTTACGAGATTTCATAACAACGCCGACAGTTTGTCGATACGAAACGGTAAACCCGGTCTGTTTTTAGAACAAGTTCATTGTCTTTAGAAATTTTAAAATCTATAAACTCGCATTTAAACGCAAAATATCTATACCTTGTTATAGCGAAAAACGTCGCTAGTTCACCACCAGTGTGTTTGGACTTGGTCAAAGAAAAGCCCCCAAAAGACTGCATGCATTACAATATAAATCATGTCGTATTGAGAGAACTTAAACGAGCATTTGTAAAGGCATGAGCGAAAAATATAGTTCAAATTATATATTTTCTCCAGATCTAAAAAAGGTTCAGCGGCGTAAAACATTGAAGCGTTCTTTCTATCCAAAGAGGATATGATGGTTTAGTTAAAAACGCACTGAACAGCTTGGCATGATGTGTTATGGGAACTGAAACCGAAAATGGTACGGGAACGGTTTACTGATATTTCAGCTTTAACCCATTACCTAACAACAAAATTTTAAGCGTGTCCAAATTGAAAAAAAAAAAAAAATGCAGACGAAATTTCGGGTAGATTCCAGTTTAGCGGTCCCCAGACAAAATGGCCATTCTGTTACCACGCATTAATATAGTTCATATAGTTCATATAGTTGTAGAGGCCGGATACAGCTGGCTTGCAGCTGTATAAGCGATTTCCACTTCTAAAAGGCCCATTTTTTTCGTTTTCCCTCTTCCTCCAGTTTTATTGTTGAATATTATTATATGTTCCTCTTCTTTAGTCTTAAACTTACGTTTTCGCGACTTCCGGTTCGTCTGTCTGTGTCCTTTTTCCTGCTGTCCTTATCTTAACTTAACCTCTATCCTAACTTAACCCTTCCCCAGTCTTAAAATCTTGCCTAATGTTATATTGCCTTAAATATTAAATATTTAAATGATTGTAGATTATATATTGAAAATCTTGTAACCCCTAAAAAAATGTATTTATATCTTGTTCTTATTATTTTTCTTAGTGTTCTCATACTGTTATTATTAATGCTAATGATATTTTTTATGGAAATATTATGTACCCACATGAACAACATATTCTCTAAACGAATATACCTTATACAGAGTGACATTAATATAACAGAATGTATTTACTGATATGCTTGATAACAGCTAGGATTAAATTTACAGTCTTTAATCCACAGCTTATTTAGTCTTCTTTTAAATGAGTTCAATGATGGTGCCTCCACTACTGAGTTCGGGAGTGCATTCCATTCATTGATGATTCTGTTAGAGAAACAAAATTTGAATTTATCTGTATTTGTTCTCTTTTTGCTCAATTTCATACTGTGTCCCCGGGTGCCTGTTCTACCCTGCTTTTGGAACAATTCTCTAGGCATCTTATCTATTTTCTTGAAAATTCTGTATACCTGTAAAAGATCATTCCTTATGCGCCTATATTCTAAGCTTGGCAATCCCAATGCCAATAGCCTTTCTCAGTAATTGTTTGTTTTGTTTTTTAGACTTTTAAGAATTCTAGTCGCCCTTCTCTGGACATTTTCAATTTGTACCTTTAAATTCTTCAAATTTGGGTTCCATATGACCGAGCCATATTCTAAGTGCGGCCTTACCAATGCTTTGTATAGGTTTAGAAACATAGATTTATTTAAGAAGTTGAATTTTCTATAGATGATGCCTAGATTCCTGTTGGCGATATTGACCTTGAGTCTTATGTGTTCATCAAATTTCAGTTTATTATCAAATGTGACACCTAAATCTTTTTCTTGGTTAACAAGTGTTAGCTTGTGTACAGTATTATTATTGTCTTTCATAAAAAACTCGTTTGGTTCATTTTGACCAATATGCATAGTTTTACACTTTTTTACATTAAATGTCATTTGCCATTTGTTGGCCCATTCACAAGCTTGAAAAATACCACTTTGTAGTTGTTCTTCGTCTTCTGGTTGGGATATTTTGTTGTAGATTTTGGTGTCATCTGCAAACATTTTACATGGAATATCAATTTTGTCAGGAAGGTCATTTATAAATATGATAAATAGAACAGGTCCGAGTACACTCCCTTGAGGGACACCACTGGTTACTCTCCTCCATTCTGAGCTAGAGTTGTCAACTATAACTCGTTGGTACCTTTCAGTCAAAAAGTTACGTATCCATTGCAGAATTTTTCCTTTAATACCAAGGCTCTCTACCTTCTTTAAAAGTCTTTGGTGTGGTACCTTGTCAAAGGCCGCCTTAAAGTCCAAGTATACTATATCAAGTTCTTTGCCGTTGTCCAAGGCATCGCACCAATCTTCCATACACTCCAATAACTGAGTAATACAGGATTTTCCTTGCCTAAAACCATGTTGACATGTTGAGATGAGATTGTTCTCTTCTAGATAGTTCATGATTGCCTTCTTTATTATTCTTTCTAGGATTCTACATATTATCGAAGTAACGCTGATAGGCCTGTAATTTTCAGCTAATTTTTTGGACCCACTTTTGAATATAGGGGTAACGTTAGCATGTTTCCATTCATCAGGTAATATCCCTTGGTCCAGACTCATGGTGTACATCTTCAGCAATATCTTGCTAATTGGAACACTGCATTCTTTGACTAATTTTGGATGTATCTCGTCAGGTCCTTGGGATTTATTGGTATTTAGATCATTTATACACTTTGTTATTTCCTCTAATTTGATTTCCACGTCAGTCAGTTCTGTGTTTGTTATTGTCTCTGGATCTGGTATTGGATGGTCCTCTATAGTAAATACGGAACAAAAGTGATCATTCAGGCGCTCAGCTATCCTGTTACTGTCTTTTACAATTTCACCATTTATTTCCAGGGATGTTATTCCACTTTTGTATTTAGTTTTGTCATTCACATACTTCCAAAATTTTTTAGGATTGTTTTTGATGTCTTCTGCAATGGAGGATTCTTTCATGTATTTGCTTCTTCTTATTTCTCGTGTAACATTATTTCGTGCTATTTTGTAGTCTTAAAATGTGATTAGGTTTTTGTTCTGTAGGTACTTTTTCCATTTCTTATGTTTTTCTCTGGTTGCTTTAACTGCCTCTTTGCTGATTGTGGATCTCCTTTGACTTTTGGTAATAGTTGTTTTTGGTATGTATTTATCTTTTACTTTGGAAATTTTATCTTTAAAATTTTCCCAATTGTCATGGATTCCACCATCATCATTGACACTTAAATTCTCGAGATAAGATTGCAATTCTTCGTTGATCTCTCTATATCTACCTTTATTGTAGGCTAGGCGTGTGCTTGTTTTTTGAGTATTTGTCTAGATACCATCAACGTCAAATGTTAGTACGACATGGTCACTTTTACCAATAGACGGTCTATATTGGAGATTGTTGATTGTGTTTTCTTCTTTACTTAAGATCAGGTCTAGTATGGATGGGGTGTTGTTGATTCTGAATCTAGTTGCCTCAGTTACATGTTGGTATAGAAAGTGGTCCTTAATTCCTTCAACAAATATATGCTCTGGATGGTTACATTGCTTTTTAGAACTATAACTTGACCAGTCTATGTCTCTGAAGTTGAAATCACCCATTATCAGTATGTCAGTGGGATTAAACTTTTCAATTTGTTCTATGTCATTCAGAATTTGGTTTACTTCATCCGTTCCACTGTTTGGACTTCTATATATACATCCTATGTATAATGCATCATTATTTTTCATTTTACATTTTAGCCATACTGCGTCCTTGCACGTGAGTTCTTGGTTTTCCACTCTGTCTACTAGTAAGTTGTGCTTGGTATAGATCGCCACGCCTCTCCCACCTTCTTCATTAATGTGTAAATTATACCCGTCAATTTTGTAGATTACTTCAACATTAATTTCAAAGAGTTTATTTTTGGGATATACTTCTGTTATAGCCAAGATGTCAATTTCCTCATTGTTTACTATAGTACCAATCTCTTGCATTTTGTCTTTGCTTAGACTATCAGCATTTGTATATAGTATTTTAATGTTATATAAGTCGATACTGTTAGATTCATTAGATTTTTTAGTGACCTTCTGTACATTTATTTCATTTTTCTTGTAAAAGTTTCCCTTTAAGTTAGGGTTAAAACACCTACTAATCTCGCTCCACTTGTACATTTTTTTGTGTTTGTTGTGGAATACCTCCAATAACCGTCCTATCCTCTATTGAGCTTACGTCGGGGAATCTTAATGGGTTCATACCAATATGGTCCACTATTATGGTTGAGTCCATGGCTTCGTCCTCACCATGAACAGGTTCACCATCTACAATTGTTTTTTCTTGAAATGGGTTCTCCACACCGTTTTCATGGTTGGCGTCATTTGAGGCTTTACTCTGTGGCTGATTTTTAGGTATTTTTCGGCTTTATCTCTTTCCACTAATTGGAGTTTCTTTAGCTTTCTTTCTGTTCTTTGGTCAGGGGTTAGGTCTTTTGCAATCACCACTTTACTTAAACTCCCTTCGAGTCTTGCCTCTATGTGTTTGGAATTCTCTAATAGTGTCTTTCGCTCTCTTCTATCTTTAAGAATCATCTTAAGAACTCTATCTTTATTATTGTCAGCTTTTTTCCCTAGTCTGTAACTTGTCTCTATTTGAAGTTCATCTATTCCAAATTCCCTAGCAATAAGTGCTATTCGTTCTTCATCAAATCTCTTATTGTCGAGGCCCTCCTTGGAGTGTCCTTCTTTCAGGTTGAAGATTACTATGTTAAGCTCTCTTCTTCTTCTGTCCATATACTCCTTATTTCTATCATCTATCAACCCAGTAATTCTACCTTCTATCTTGTTCATAACGCTAGCCTCTATTTTCTCCACACTTTCCTCTATAATTACGGTGTTACCCTGTTCTATGTTGCTTACTCTATTTTCTAGTTCCGCTACTCTTTTGTTTTGGTTTTCCACCATTGCTTTTACATTTTCATTTATATTTGATAAATATGGTAAAGTCCTTTTGCAAGGTTTACAAACAAAGTCATAATCCGGTAATTCATTTGAGAGGATTAAATCTATTGCTTTTTTACTGATATTTGCACAAATATAACAGAATTTCAAGTTACAATTCTGACATTTAATTGAATATTTTGTTAAGTCATCATCGCATTTACTGCATTGTGTTGCTGCAATTTCTGGGCTAGATTTTAATTTTCTCTTCTTAGAGTCCCACTCTATTCCTTCTGCTCCAATACTTAGTTTTTTTTGGTGTACTGTGTTTTGGTGTTTCTCTTTCCTTAAATTTTTGTGTGAAGTCTATATAAGGAGTACCTTTATTTGTGCTAGTGCTATTAGCCATGATTACTATGAAGTTTTTTTTAAATCTTGTGTATTCTTATAAATTGAATGTGATAGAGCTTAGGACGGTACTGCAGTCAGCCACACACCCAGTTGCTCTGATCACAACCTTTGTTGAATAACCTAATTATCTGGATCTGAAATTGACATGTATATTTTGAGAAGCCACTTTTTTGCAACCACTCCTATCGGGTGTACACCGTCTTTTAGTAATATAGGTGTAAAGGTAGCTCTGGCTAAGTTATTGTTCCTAGATCTATTTTTCGGCTGTCTAGTATATATTAAATCACACTGAAATCTAGGTGAAGTATAACCCAATTCTGTGTTAGCATTGATAATATGTGTATTCAGGTCTTTGATTTGCTCATGCAGATTTCGGTCATCGATTCTCTCAGAATTTGGGTATTTTTTTAATGAGTTCCACGATTTAGTGAAAATTGGAGGAATTTCCAGGATACCTATGTCAATCCTGTTTTCCTGTTGATGCACAAGTTTTAATGTGTCAATATGTGGATTTAGTGCAGAAATTAGGTCATCCGAGTTTTCAAATCTTGGAAAAATAAACTTGTCTTCTTTCCTTGTAACGTCACACGTAAAGTGCCAAAATAGCACGATAGTGTGTTTGTTCCTTAAATGATGGATGTTGTCTAATAAGTACTTTACACCACCTTGAGTATTCCTCCCACTTTGTGTCCACCAAACAATTTCGATGTCATGTGTTAGGGATTCTAATTCAGTTTTAAGATAACTTCCCTTACTATCACTTAAAATGACAAGCCTTTCGTACTTCGGCAACCAAGCCTTTCTTTTACTTTTATCTAAGAAATCTTCTATTTGCCTAACTTGAAATTTTTCCATGAGTTCACGTGGAAAAGATATCTAAAAGAATGATATTAAATTTGATAGTAATTATTTGAAAATATTTTATCTTACAGTTTAAGTTAAATGACAGTTATAATTTGCTGTATTTGATCATACACAGGGTATTGCAGTCAGCCACACCCGTGCTAACCAAGGCATTAGAATTAATATTTTTATTCTAGAGTTTCATTTCTATTTTTATATATACTAATAGAACATTTATCTCAGGGCAGAACAGGCAACCATCAGCTATATTGTTGAAATTGACGAGTTTCTCGTTTATAAGTTTGTTTATCTTATATGAATGTTCACAAAACACAATAAATGGATCTATTAGGTACTGCAGTCAGCCACACTAATAGTACACAATAGTAATCTTATTTGTGTTGATGGTTACATCTTGAGATTGGGAGTTTATGTTTTTAACAATGTAAACAAAAACAAAAACCTATTTTACTACCCTCAGTTTTCTAAATGTTTTTTCTTCCCTGTGATTACACCACTCAATTATTCAATCTACTTGAAAAAATTGAACAATTTTTTATTTACACATATTTACATGAATCTACCATTTTCACATTTTCGTTTATCTAACGATTATGTTGACAATAATAGATGCAATGACAATCTACTTGATTGCAATGGTGGTCCCAACAAAGCTAAGGGCCACTTGGAAAGGCAAAAGACCAACTCTATTAATTAATTCATCTTTGTCAATAAGACTATTTAGCAATAGCTTTATTCATTTCAAATTTCACATTTATTTCTTTAAATAATCCTAAACTTAGCCTATAAACGATATGAAAATCACTTTTACCAAAAGAATACAAAAGTTTGCACAGTCAATTTACTGAAATTTACGATTTTCCATTTTCTTCTTTTCTTACATTATTTCTCTACATGGTCATTTCGCATAAATTCTACAAGTTCAATAATTATTTCAGTTTATTTCATTCTGTAGAGACTGCTAATAACAGTTAATTATGTCAGAAATAATTTCCAAACTTTTGAAAAAATAAGAAAAATGGCGACCATCAGACGAAAATATCTCTTCAGATTGGAAAAATTTTCAAGTTGAAAAATATCCCCGAGGACCCTCCCAAATAGAAAAATAATTCTCTGTTTGGTGAATGGATGTCTCTTCTATCGATGAAGCATATTTATTCGTCTGGATGACTCCTCCTCGTCGTTAAATTCGGTGGATTTTCAAAAAGTTGTCCTCCTGTCTTTCCAAGCCGTCCTCACTCCATGTCACGTGAACCGGAAGTCTGAAATTAAGATGTTAAGTGATTAAATAGTGTAAATTTTCATCAACAAAAAGAAAATTAAGCGGGGGTGTGGGGGCGGCAGCCCCCATAAATACTTTTTAGATAAAATAAAGCGGGGGTGTGGGGGCAGCAGCCCCCATAAATAATTTCAAATGGGCGAAGTGAGTGGACGCCATTTTGATAGGGACCGCTAAACTGGAAGTGTTCCGAAATTTCAAGTTGGTGAAATTTGAAAAATCTTTGTATTTTGGGTTAGAAAACATTATGGATAATGAAGAAGCTTGTCACAAGCAATTTCTTCATTTTTCCGCAATGTTTTCCCGAGCATTTTCTTATGAGGGAGTCAAAATGCGTCATAATGCAGTAATAGGTTAACTCAAATTATAATTTTCTTCAGGTCTTGAAAAAGGGAGTAGCGAAGTGAACCATGGATGCGTTCTTTCTATCTCGTGAAGACTCGATGGTGAAGTTAAAGAAAAGTCTTGCAGAGCCTGATATTGTTGGTACAAATCATGGTGTGTTGGAAAAACTGAAACGTGAAATGGTAAGGGAACGGTTTTAAATCTGATTATTATTTTACCCTTTCCCAAACAAAACCTGGTTTTGACGTCCTTAGTAGGAAATTCTTGAGAAAACATTGAGGCAACAGAAGAAAATGATGGTAACCAGCATTTTCTCCTGTTGCCTCAATATTTTCTGTTCTTTATCGTAAACAGTTTTTTTCTTTATTAACACCAATGTTTTTGTCTGTGTGAGCATTCTAATGAGACTAGTCTTCATTTTCGCCATGAAGATTCCATGAAGAGTCTCGAAGTAGAGCTTGACATTATTGGTACAAATCATGGTGTGATGGGAGAACTGAAACGTGAAATGGTAAGGAAACGGTCATAGAAATTTTTGTATTATTATGCCTTTCTCAAACAAGACCTTGGTTTAACCCTTTCCCAAACGGCAAAATGTTTTGGCGACCCACTTCAAAAACTGCCACAAATTACAAAATGGAAGTTATTACAGATAGAATTTTTGTAAAATATGGGATAGAAAATATTAAGACAAAAGGAGAAACTGCTGATTATCAGCAGTTTCTTCTTTTGTTTCAATGTTTTCCCAAACAATTGCTATTAGGGACGTCAAACCAGGTCTTGTTTGAGAAAGGGTTAAAGTCCTTGGGAAAACATTGAGGCAACAGAAGAAAATGCTGGTGACCATCATTTCCTCCTATTGCCTCATTTTTTTGTTCTTTATTGTACACAAATTCTTTCTTTATCAGCACCAAGCCAAAGTGTATTGTCTGTAGGAGCATTCTAATGAAACTAATCTTCCTTTTCGCCTCAAAGATTAGATTGCTAACCCTTTCCCAAACAAGACCTGGTTTTGACATCCCTAATAGAAAAGGCTTGGGAAAACATTTCAAATCGAAAGAAGAAACTGCTGATAACCAGCAGTTTCTCCTTTTGATTCAATATTTTCTATGTCATATTTTACACAAATTCTATCTTTAATAAGACCCATTTTGTCATTTTTGGCAATTTTCGAAGTGGATCACCCTAAAACTTTGCCGTTTGGGAAAGGGTTAAGTTGAAAAGGGGCTTTGAACAGTCTCATATTGTTGGTACAAGTCATGGTTCTTACGAGAACTGAAACGAGAAATGGTAAGGAAACTGTCATTGATGTTCTTTGCTTAACCCTTTCCCAAACGACAAAACTATAGGCTGATCCAATTTGAAAGCTGCTGCAGACGTCAAAATTGATGATAATAAAGACATCATTTGTGTAAAATATGGCACAGAAAATATTGAGACAAAAGGAGAAACTGCTGGTTATCAGCAGTTTCTTCTTTTGTTTCAATGTTTCCCAAGCCTTTTCTATTAGGGACGTCAAAACCAGGTCTTGTTTGGGAAAGGAATTATCTGATTATGATTTAACCCTATATTATGTTCTTCGCGTATAATTACTGTTCTGGCCCAAGCTTTGACAGGCAGTAGCCTATAGACTTAGATCAGCCTGCAGTCTGATATTAGCCCACATTGCCTGCTTTCTACTCCATTATTAAGACAAAAATAGTTTGAGTTTTCACTTGTGAGACTTACAAGTCCGACAAACTGGAATTATGTAAGAAAATTATGTTCATTTTTTTTTATTTTTCTCTTTGACACTTCTATGCCATTTTTTGTGAGTAATTTTTATACGCATTTTAGCTCACCTGAGCACGAAGTAAGCAGGTATCAAAAATAAAATCTAATCACACTGTATGAATCCGCGAAGCGGTTCATACAAAAGTGTATTTAGATTTTATTTTTCATACCTGCATGAAAAAAATAAAATTGCATTCATTCCTTATAATTTAATAATATATTTTATTACTGTAAATAGTAATATTTGCGACTAGAAAAAGGGATATATCGTTCGGACTATGTTCAAAGAAGAGGACAGATGTGCGATATCTGGCCGCTGCCAAGGTATTCAGATCTTACGCACGTGCCTTTCTGTGACAAAAACTTTAAATGACGTCATAAAAAGCGCGCGTAACTGCAACGTTGTTTACAGCGAATTCAGTCGTCGTAACGTTATTTTCCACCATCTCAAGTGCGATTTAAGCAATGAGTCTCTGAAATTGAGTTTGTTTCAACTAGAAAAGTATTTAAGGAGGAATGCTCCAGTTTCCTAAATTTTTTCCCAATAATAGAATTTATTCATATTTTGTCTGTTGAAATTATATGTTATTACCAATTGAAAAATAAAATAAAAATGGGTGGTCAGCGATCTTGTTTGAATTTTATTGGCATTCGTATCACATAACCCTACATCGAAAAAATGCACAATTTCTTGCACCTGTCCAAGGTCATTAAAATGCTAATAAAAAGCTGTATTAGTCCTTGGGCCAGATATGGTTGGAGTTACCACTAAAATGGACAAAGGGACACCTATATATCTTGAAAGACCTATCCAAATGAAGAACAAAAATGCAATGATATCCACTCTGCAGAGTAGCTATACCTCAGAATGTGCATTTGAAATTTGATAGGGTTTGGATAGTTGAAAATCAGTGCAAGGTTTTGAAATGTTTAAAATAATGCGGCTTTACTGCTTTCTATACTAAGCATACACTGCATATATTAACCAGATGCATAGAAATACAATTCATGTTGAATAATTTGTCCTACACAGCATGTATATGGAAAAAATCACAACAGGTATATCCATAAAGGGAGGTAATAAGCTGAGCAAATTACATGCTTTTCAATATGGAGTATGGCATTATTATGTCATAAGCCAAAAATGAAAACGCTCTGTATTTTCTTGAACCTGTTAATGAATTCTGACTGTTGTTCCATTTCAAAGTGTCGGATAAGCAAAATTTAACAACCTTCTTGTTTCCATGGCAACTGTCTTCTTATAGAAGTTTCAGCATTAGCTTCAACTAATCGCAAAAAAAAACATTTTAAAACTATTATAGTAATAAAACATACATTTTAGTTTTGAAATGTTATTTTGTTAAGACATCTCTTACACAAAACTAATAAGTATGCTTATGAATATTAATAAGAACTTAAATAACAAGATCGTGAAACACAAATGCCCAAGGAATGGCAATGTTAAGTTTTTATGCTAAGTTTTCGAGGTAAGGATTGATAAGGGTTAATGAATGACCTCGAGGAAGGTCATATTGATATTGCACGAACAGATAAATATCATTGTTCAAAAGAAGGTTACATAAAACATTATAGCTTTGTATGTCAAATATTTTTGGAGAAAAGACCAGTTTTAAGTTTTCATACAGAGAGATGGACTGACGGACAGACAGACAAGAGTAAAACAATATGCTCCTGCGTGTTTAGATTGCTGAAATGAGACATTTCTAGTTGCAATGTAAATGTGATGTGTGTTTTATACCGTAATTCAAAAGGTAAAATAACACAGAAATAAATCAATTATTACTTCGTTGGCAAATTATGGACAATTATGGGTAAACTGCGTGTAGATCTAAAAGGAGACAAGAAAGAGACGGGAGACTCAGTACACAGTGTTTTTTGACAGCATTTGGGGTTAAGGATAAATTCCTGTTGTAAGCCCTTTAAAGTTTAAGCTTTTTAAAAGTAGGTCAAACTCAAAGGTCAGGATAACTAGGTCAAAGGTTATGGTCCCAAATAAATGGGCGTGGTGGGAGTCCTCATCCGGAAGGTTTCAAACCAAGGCCAAAGAAGTTCAAGACTTAACCATCTGCATGCAAAGTCGCATAACTATCACCCTTCCACTTCTGTTTGTTTCTTGCCCCTCTCAATACCATGGTGAATGACACTGGACATGGATATGACATCCAAGGCAAGAAGATCAACCATCTTTTCTACATGGATGACCTAAAGACCTTTGCCAAGAACGATCACCAGCAAAAACAACTGCTCGAGACAGTAAAGGTCTTTAGTGATGACATATGTATGCAATTTGAACTGGACAAGTGTCTAAAAGCCACCTTCAAAAAAGGAAAACTAACATCAACATCTGACATACAGCTAGAAAGAGACAACATCATCAAGAAACTAGACCAAGACTCTAAATACAAATACCTTGTGTTAATGAAGGTGACGGAATTCAACATGCAGCAATGAGGGAAAAGATCAGAAAAGAGTATTACAGAAGAGTTAAGGCTTGCCATCAAGAGTGAGCTAAAAGCTGCAGATAAGAATGAAGCTATAAACACCCTGGCAGTCCCAGTTGTCACATACAATTTCAATATCATAAACTGGCAAATGCAAGAAAAAAGGAAAACTTGACACAAAGACCAGACAGTTACTTACAACAGAAAGAATGCACCACCCAAAGGTTGACGTTGAAAGATTGTACCTAACACGAAAGATCGGTGGTAGGGGCCTCTCATAGATTGAGATGGAATAAACACGTATTTGGAGACAACACAAGACAATCTGCTACATCTGATCCGGGAACATGAACGTAACAAGAAACTTTACTCAATCTCAGAGCAAGCCAGAAAATTCATTCAAGAACTGAACATTGCACAAACGACAAGAAATGGAGAAGAATCTGTCACAGAGTATGCCAAAAGAACAAGACGGACAAAGGTAAATGCCCAAAAGAGGATGACACAAACATGGAAAACCAAACCAATGCATGGGCAATACCCGTAAGGTTTGACAAACCAGATGTTAACCAAGATCAGACACATAAGTGGCTCTCTAGTGCAGGTCTCAATGCAGAAACAGAGGGAATGGTGATAGCAGCACAAGATCAGAGTTTGGCTACAAGAGCATATCACAACAAGATCATCAAAGATGGTACAGATCCAAAGTGTAGACTATGCAACCAAAATGATGAAATTGTCTCGGGCTGTCCAACATTAGTGCCAACATAGTACATTCAAAGACATGACAAGGCAGCAGGGTACATTCATTGGAAAATCTGCAAGCAATTTGGACTCCCAGCAAACAAAAAATTGTATGAACATCAACCAAAAACTGTTGTAGAGGGACATGTCAGTGAATAATGGTACAGAGATCAAGGCTAACAGCCCAGACATCATCATCAAGAACAAATTGGACAAGACGTTCATCATGATTGACATGACGGTTCCTTCTGAAAGAAATGTCTCCGTCCAGGCACTTGAGAAACTATCAAAATACAAAAACATTGAGATAGAAGTAGCCAGAATGTGGGGTATGGAGACGACAACTGTATAAGTCGTTGTAGGTGCACTTGGTCTCATTAAGAAGGGACTTGACAAAATATTCAAACAAATTCCTAGTGCACCAGTTATCGAGGAACTGCAGAAGATCATACTCCTCGGAAGCGCACATATCATCCAAAGAACGCTGTATAATAATAATGAAAATACTATAATTGCAAAATTTATACCTTCTGTCATAGATCTAGCTATCCCCTAAAGAATCTGCTATACATGTATACGACCTACAACCTTAATTTTAAACGATGTCAATAAACTTTCAATATACATGTATTGCAGTTGCCCTTTTGTTAATCCATGTGTTTTGATTCTACTTTGAATTCTAAAAGTATCAAACGAGATCATTTGAACCGTCTAATCAGTTCTGTTCATCATCATAATCAGTCAATCATTAGTTCAAATTGTGCAAAGAAATTGTTAAAATATTTAACAATTATTTATAATAATGTATTCAGTTTACTGTATCAGTGTTTTCCTAAACTTTAGGGACATTATTTTCTATTTGATGTTGGATTTAGGGTGTATTATTTTACGTTCAAATGGGTTGTTAAGCCTTTATATTTAAGCAGATTTACAGTAAGATGCAAAATTACGGATGCTAAAAAATGATTGAATCTTGCATGAAAATGAGTGAATATGCCAAACGAATGAACATTAACTGTTACTAGATAACATAACAGATGCTGATCTTAGAAGCAAGAGCAAATGCCAAGTTTGAAAGCAATAGTTATGACAGAAACAAACTTATTTGTGACAGATGTTTGAAAGATGCTCATTAAAGTTTGATGAAGAATTTCTAGGCAACAAAAAGGTAAAAATTGCTCGACATTAAATGCTAGAGCAATAGATATCTGTCTTGAGGTTGGTACCATGGTCATAGAGGTATGTGCAAAGTTTTAGAGTAATGGCGTTAGTAAAACAGAGATATGACACTTTTACCAAACAAAAACCTAATTCGCAAAAAGGGTCACAGTTTTAAGTAGTGTCATTAATATTCGCGAATATGCAAATAAGGTAATTTGCATAAAATTTATGGTAAATTATTGAGCAAGTCATAAACTTTCATTTGATACCATTCTTACATCTGTAGGTCAATATTCAACCAAGACATGACCAAAAACGTTTTGAAATGACTGAACAATTTTAAAGGGTTAAGGGTTTAGATAAGGTTTATGACCCAAAGCCCCTACGGCCAAATTAAGTGCAAACATCGCTCAAAATGTTTGATATATTAATTTTCTTTAAGATTTAATATGTTTACGTAATTCCCCTGCACAAAAATGCCTCGTTTTGGAAAGTATTTACCAAATTTCCGTAGAAAATCGCAATTTTAGGAAAATTCATGAATATGCAAATGAGATAATTTGCATAACATAACTAAAATGAAAGAATAAGTCATAAGCTTTCATTTGATATCATTCTGACAACTGTGTGCAAATATTCAATGAAGATATGGTCGAAGTCATTTTCAAAATTTACATAAGTAATTTGATGGGGCTAAGGGTTTAGATAAGGGTTACGGCAAAAAGCCCCAACCGCCAGAGTGTAAACAAGGCTCAAAATGTTTCTAATAAAATGTTCTTTAAGAAAAATCATGTTTTCAAAATTCCCCCTGAAAAGAAACGCCTTGTTTTGGAAAGTATTTATCAAAATGTTTGCCAAAAAAGGAATTTTTAAGGGAAATCATTAATATTCATGAATATGCAAATGAGATAATTTAAATAAGATAACTACAAACAAAAGAGTGAGCCATAAGCTTTCATTTGATACCATTTTGACACCTGTAGATCAATATTCAATGGAAATATGACCAAAAAAGTGTTATAAATTTGAATGCAAAAAATGATGGGGTTAAGTGTTTAAGATAAGGGTTACAGCCAAAAGCCCCGACGGCCAGAGTGCAAACAACGCTCAAAATGTTTGTAAGATAATGTACTTTATGAAAAATCATGTCTTCTTGCATTAGAAATAAATGATAATTATAGAAAAATACTTTTTCGAATATTTCGGCCAGTTCTTATACTTGATTGCACATAAAGCATATTTTGAAGAGGAGTAATGACGTCATAATAATTACATAATTTAAAAAATCATGATTCATAAGTAGTGAAATACATGCTCATACATATGGATTCAAATAAATAGATTTAAACATTCATTTGATTTTTTTATTAATTTTTTCCTTTCCCTTGCCCCAAACCAGATTGTCATTCACGTCGTGAAGGGTACCTATATAAAGGTAAGGGTAAAACATATTTAGCTACTCTTCATGTCGGATATCATCACTGAAAAACATCCGTCAGATGTATATCTACAAATATATATAGGTGTCCTTTTGTCCTTTTTTCTGGTAATACTTACCCCATTTTCCTGGTCCTGGCCCAAGGACTATATATTCATCGTTTAGTCCCGAAAACGGATTTAAAGTAACGTCTTATATTTATTACGAACAGAAAACCCAAAATATGTGCTATTATAAATGCGTAAATGTATAAAACAGCATGCTCACGTGTTCGGTTAGATCAATGAAGCTGGAGTATTTTATGTCAAAATTTGCATATTTTTGGAAATATTTCAAGTTCTACATAATAGAATTTGACAAAACTCCCTCGTTGTATTAAGCAACATGTCCTGGTAATAATTCAAAAAGAAAATGTATAGGTCAGCGCACTTATTAATGAATTACAGCAATTCTTATCAGCCACACATGAATAAAATGATGCAAAACAGTGGTAACTGCATACACACTTACGACTGTCTTGCTCTAAATATTCGATTTCCATCTTGAGAAAATCAGTTTCGCATAATAAATACACTTTTACCGTCGAAAATGGTAAATTGTAATGATGCGTTATATTATTGAAAATCTGGTAGCGAAACATATTGGTACGAAACATTTAAATTACTACAGTAAAGTCCGAGTGTTCCGAAAAACTGGAGCATTCCCCCTTAAGAGTAAGATTTAATGATAAAACTTGCAGTTTACTACTTTATACGAACGTAATATGCCGATTTGTACAGGGCACATCCATTTATCCATATTGTTGACTCCGAAAGAAGTTCCGACAATGTCATTTTTTTCATGGAGTTATGAAAAAAAATATTTTTAGCCAATCAAAACGCTCGGATTTTAATGAAATCACCTAATATTAAATTATAAACAACAAATATCATACCCACATTATGTCTCTAAATGGCTGCAATTAATCAAACCCTTCTCCGAACTGCGAAATAATAGATTACTCAGAAATAACTTAAAATCTGGTGCGAAAAAATACAAAAGATGTAGGCTAAACCTATATAAAGAAGTATTTCATAACTTGAAATCACGGGAACTATTGATGGAAAAAGAAGAAAATGCTGGTAAGGAGCATGTTTTCTTTTTGTTTCAATATTTTCTACATCTTTATCCATTTGGCGATGTGAAAACCATGAGTCGTTTATGGAAAGGGTAAGCTGTCAAATAATAAACAACAAACAATCCCCCGGAGGGTGGGCGAAATTAACTACACGGTGTCAGACTGGACTCATGAAAAATACACTCCATTATATCAGCCTAGATACATGTACCGGTAGGCCTACGTATGGAATTAAAGATTGGTTTTGAAAAAGAAACCCTTACGATATTTCATTGAGAATCAAAAATAATAAAAGCAGGTTTCTAATATTTTCTTTAAATGTATACGTAACTTTCACTAAAATTACCCCCCCCCCCCGGAAAAAAAAAAAAAAAAAACCGACAAAAAACAAAAAACCTAGGTTACTCCAATATTGAAAGCTACTCAAGGTAGCAAATGTATGTTAGAGAAGACAGAATTGGTGTGATATGGGGTACAGAAAATATTGAGAAAAAGGGGGAAAATTCTACTGATCATCATCATTTTATGCCTATTTTTTGTTTCAACGCTTTTCAGAGGAGCCTTTGCTAGGCTATTTAGGGATATGAAAACGATTGTCATTCTGGGAAAGAGTTAAATCGGTCACCCTTTCAGACTAGACCTAAACCAAAAATACCCCATCTTGAAAAAATACTGCATCTTGATTGAATGAGTTGTAAAAAATTCTTTCGACAGATTCAATACAATGGTCATCATCATTAAATATGTAGTTTATTGGATCTACGGCACTTTAACAATCGCCCAAATGAGACACCATGTATAAAATGCACGTAGCCAGTCAAAACTGGTCCTTACAACTTCTTAAGCCTAAGGTTGTCAGCGTTTCTGTCACCTAGGTGACAAGTTACTGTAATTAACGTGTGACCTCCGTCCAATTAACGTCGTCAAGTTACGCACGTCACCTGACGTTACCATGGAAATTGAATTAATTTAACGTTAATGATACAGTCGAAATGCATATGAAGCACCATCCTATACAAATATAAGTATGTGATATCATTTTCCAACAATTTTGAAAGATAAAAATGGCTTTAAAGTCATTTAGGATTGTATATTTTCGTGGAATTTTAAATAAGTAAGTTTCTTTCTTTCTAAAAGATTTAAACAACATCAATTTTCATATATATATTTCTATACACGTGGAACGATTTGGTACTAAGTGAAAAGTCATTTTTTACGAACTGAATTGATGTTAATAGAGAAAAGGCACTCAAGATAAAGATGCCGCCAACTAAATTCATATAAAATACTTGTTTTACAAGACTCCTGGGTAACCATTCTTTACTTACTTTAAGAAAATTATTAAAGATATTTTATGATTTGAAAGTTGATCGTACGTGTATAATAACCCTCTCCCTACAGGATCTGGTGTATCTACTAAAAAGCTTAGAAAACATTGAGGCAAAAGAAGAAAATGCTGATGATCAGCATTTTGTCTTTTTGTCTAAATATTTACTATGCCATTATGTACACAATGTTTATCAACACCCGCTTTGTTGTCTGGGGCAGCTTTTGAATCGTGGAAATGGTTGAGAAAGTAAAATTAATATGACTAGACCATCTGAAGGCTAATCACGCTATGTCTCTCTTTACTTCTATGTTAGTTTGATGGAAGCAGATATCCAGTTATAGCACCAACTCTCCGATCTGAACCAATCTATCAAAGACTTGAGTAACGAGTTCGTCATTACACGTTATGTCTCTCTTTACTTCTATGTTAGTTTGATGGAAACAGATATCCAGTTATAGCACCAACTCTCCGGTCTGAACCAATCCATCAAAGACTTGAGTAACGAGTTCGTCATTACACGTTATGTTTCTCTTTACTTCTGGGTTAGTTTGATGGAAGCAGATATCCAGTTATAGCACCAACTCTCCGGTCTGAACCAATCCATCAAATACTTGAGTAACGAGTTCGTCATTACACGTTATGTTTCTCTTTACTTCTGGGTTAGTTTGATGGAAGCAGATATCCAATTATAGCACCAACTCTCCGATCTGAACCAATCCATCAAATACTTGAGTAACGAGTTCGTCATTAAACGTTATGTTTCTCTTTACTTCTAGGTTAGTTTGATGGAAGCAGATATCCAATTTTAGCACCAACTCTCCGGTCTGAACCAATCCATCAAAGACTTGAGTAACGAGCTCGTCATTACACGTTATGTTTCTCTTTACTTCTGGGTTAGTTTGATGGAAGCAGACATACAGCTGTGGCACCAACTCTCTGATCTGAACCAATCCATCAAATACTTGAGTAACGAGTTCGTCATTACACGTTATGTTTCTCTTTACTTCTAGGTTAGTTTGATGGAAGCAGATATCCAATTTTAGCACAAACTCTCCGGTCTGAACCAATCCATCAAAGACTTGAGTAACGAGTTCGTCATTACACGTTATGTTTCTCTTTACTTCTATGTTAGTTTGATGGAAGCAGACATACAGCTGTGGCACCAACTCTCCGGTCTGAACCAATTCATCAAATACTCGAGTAACGAGTTCGTCATTACACGTTATGTTTCTCTTTACTTCTATGTTAGTTTGATGGAAGCAGACATACAGCTGTGGCACCAACTATCAGATCTGAACCAATCCATCAAAGACTCGAGTAACGAGTTCGTCATTACACGTTATGTTTCTCTTTACTTCTGGGTTAGTTTGATGGAAGCAGACATACAGCTGTGGCATCAACTATCAGATCTGAACCAATCCATCAAAGACTTGAGTAACGAGTTCGTCAATACACGTTATGTTTCTCTTTACTTCTAGGTTAGTTTGATGGAAGCAGATATACAGCTGTGGCATCAACTCTCTGATCTGAACCAATCCATCAAATACTCGAGTAACGAGTTCGTCATTACACGTTATGTTTCTCTTTACTTCTGGGTTAGTTTGATAGAAGCAGACATACAGCTGTGGCATCAACTATCAGATCTGAACCAATCCATCAAAGACTTGAGTAACGAGTTCGTCAATACACGTTATGTTTCTCTTTACTTCTAGGTTAGTTTGATGGAAGCAGACATACAGCTGTGGCATCAACTCTCTGATCTGAACCAATCCATCAAATACTCGAGTAACGAGTTCGTCATTACACGTTATGTTTCTCTTTACTTCTAGGTTAGTTTGATGGAAGCAGACATACAGCTGTGGCACCAACTATCAGATCTGAACCAATCCATCAAAGACTTGGGTAACGAGTTCGTCCTTACACGCTGTCGATCCAGCTCATACCTCTGTGACAGAGAAACCGAACATGAGACCCTAGACGAGATTCATGAGACAAAACCACGCGCTCATTCATTCAACTCATCTTTCGAGGAAACAAGAAGGGGCGCACCTGCTGACTTCTTGTTTCGAAACCCTTTCGTTGAATTAGAGCCCCACATAATCGACCCCAGAATGAGGGAGACACGACACGTGACTAGCTTGATTGATAAACAAAACAACTTCCTGAACTACTTTCATCCGTTAAATATTACATCAGGACTATATAGTGCGAAATTTGGTTCATTCAAGAATAACGTGTTCTTGTCTAGTCTACACGTGGGTTTAATTGGTGTGGTTGACGATCTCGTGAAGCCTCTGTCGAGTAAACAAATCCTTCCGCGCCGTAAACTACATAGACAAGCCAAGGTATTCGCTTCTGACGAAGTAAAAGTAAAAACTGAAAAAGAACAAAATTGCAAATCAAATTGTCAAAACTCTGATAGATCAATGCAAAGTGTCAGTGCCGCAGAAGATTCTAATCAAACAAAGAAAACGTTTACAAATAGTGCTAGTGACTTAACACCAATTTCAAAGAATACTGAGGTGGACAACAATGAAAATAACTATAATGAAAGCATCAACGAGTCTATCTATGGAGCCAAAGCGAATGAAACAGAACCAGAAAGTCCTGAAATAGAAGCTGGCCAGTTTAATGACCAAGAAGTTGAAGATATCAATTCTTCGTTCCTCGTTTTCGAAGACGGTTACGTATCTTGTAGAATCATGACCCCAGGTCTTGAAGAACAGATAAAGCTAAAACACGAGACTGAGGAAGAACCACTAGAATATCTGAAGTGTAAAAGTGGATTCGCCAGGTTTAGATCGGAATCTGACTCAGAGAGTAACTTCAGCACTGATAATTGTCTAACTAGTGAAGAAGCATTCATTATGTCTAATGATTTGAGTGATGAAATCAGGGACGTTTGTAGTGATATCAGGTACTTGTTTGAGAATGTTGATGATATTAATGAGCAAACGTGTGAAGACCATGCATTCCCCAACAGTGAAGATTCAGACTACGAAGATAATGACGTTAAGTCTATAATAAGTTCTAAGTCAGAAACGGACCATGTTGATTTGAATGAGACTGGTGGATATCCTGATCTTGACGAAGCAAAAGACTCAAATTTTATCTCGGAAGCTGTAAACGACCAGTTAACGTTGTCAACTGATAAGACAGGATCTAACCTTATTCGTGACACAGAATCAGATAGAAAAGAGTCTATAGAGGATAATCAAGTCCGTGAACTTAACGTAGATGAAGAGCTAAACAATGTTGGTGGCCGCGAGATTGACCGACAACAGTTATCAGTAGATGATATGATGACCATCACAACCAAGGAGATTCTGATGGACGGTCTGAGCGTGTTTGTTTATAAAGAGAAACAATGTAACTTTACATACAGAATAAGTTCTGTAGACTCCGGAATAGGGGATGAACTAAGTGACTGATGATATTACTATAGACCTTACATACAAATGAAGCAATACGAACAGAAACAAAAAGAGGCCTCTATCGGAATTTCGAACGCTACTAAATTGTATATTGTCCAAAAACAAAAGTTGGCATGTTAGGACTAATTTCTTGTTATGAATTTTCAATAATTACACAAAGTGTTTGTTTGTCTTTTTGTCCGTATTTTCTTCTTCGATTCTGATGTTTTTATACCCCCGAGTTTTATGAAATGGAAAATATTGACACTGTAAATCATTTACAACGCTAGCTATTCCCCCCTTTTTTCGTACATATCGAGTTGATTTCTTCTCAGAAATACATTTCCACGGTGGAGATTGTGCATCATAGGATGGGTTATCTACGGACAAATGTGCTTCGCTTCCGGTAAGACATTTTGCAATAACTTAACCATTTCTGCATCAATTTTCAAACGGTTTGTTATATGTAGCCCTTCTTGTACTTTTTGCAAAAACTTATCCCAACCGTCCAGAAAAACGACAAAAATTTCAGATTTCTTTTCTGACCAGTTGCGATCAATTGTCGGTAAAAGTAACAGGAATTTTCAAATAAGTCATACATCTGAGGAAAGAGCTCTGTAAGACGAGGTATATGCAATAAATCGCTTGAAAATTGACTCATAAATAAGAAATTTATAGAACAATTCCTTACCCGAAGCGTGACTAATTTGACCGTGGTCTTTATCATTTCGTTTTCTAGTTGGTTGGGATCAATTTTTGGAAAAAGTAAACGGATTTCACAAATAAATAATATATCTGAGAAAAATGCTCAGTAAGGCATGCGACAAACCTTTTTTGAAAATGTACGCAGAAATAACAAAGTTATTGCAAAATATTAGACCAGAATCGATATCATTTTGTCCGTAATTGTTATCCATCCATAATGCCCAATCTCCATCGTGATTTTTATAAATTCGTGATTTTCTATGGTATTTCTTTGATACACTGATCATTCGAACAACCATAGAAGTAATCCTTATTTCACCATGTGTATCTCCAATCAATTTTTTAACAGCAATAAATATGGGGTGGCCTTACTTAAAGGCTGATGCAGACGACGAAGTGCATAATTATAAATGGGCAATTACATGTATGTGTACAAAATAGCACAGAAACTATTGGTGCAAAAGGATAAAATTCTAAATAACGACAGTTTCTTTTTCTGTATCCCAAACATTTTCTCTTGGGAAAGTAAAAACAGGTCTTGTTTGGCAAAGAGTTCACTGGTCTAATCTATTTTTTTTATTTTGAGGAATGTTACTACCACGGATTGTTTTGAAAATATTGTTGGAAATGAAGAAATTTCTTTGTGACTATGTTTTCCAGACAGAAATTCCAAAATGTAATTTAAGTTCATGAACTTGAAATTTATCATCTGTATCGTCTATAATTTTGCCATCTGTCAGTGGGTTCAACAGAAAGCCAATTTCACCCCTTTTTGATATGACAGTAGTGTGGTCACAGTCTCGCTTTAAAAATACTGCCTCTATCTGATTCTATGTAAAAACGAGTAATTTACAAACGGCATTTTCAGCCTAAATAACACATTAAATTGCCAAAAAGTGTGTAAAAACTTAAAGCTAAAGAGTTATATTTTATTATGATAAAATACTTTTACCGTTATACACTTTCTTTTCGTGTTAAATCTCTATTTGAAAAAGTGGGTCAACTCTGCGTTTCTTCGTTTGAACTCGGTTGTTACCTTAGAAGGGCGCTTGGGTATGTGTGATAAAATTGCTTTAGCACTGCCATTTCTTAACGGATTTCGGATTTTCATAAATCTTATATCAAATTAAAGAGGGAAAATAGATCTATACATCTGTGTATGTTAATACGATGAACTGATGAATTATGAGTCGATGATTAGGTATTCAAAATAGGTCATTTTACTCGGCTTCAAATGGCACGAAGTATGCGGCAGAAACGCCTAGAAAAGCCTATACATGTTCTTCAACATCCTATCTATTCAAATAATAAAACATCTTGTGATTTTAGCTTAGCGCATTCAAGCGCAAAGGCTTTAACAATGGGAAGTCTTTTTCAATTCCCCGTGATTCATCGATAATTTCTGTCTAAACTCCATTCATCCTTAATTTATTCATAAATGTTGACGACAGTGACTCAAAGAACATTCTTGCAAAGTTTGGTTGAAATTGGACGAATGGTTGATTTGTTAAGAATGATATCATGATTTCTCAAAGTTCGATAAGCCTTGCCCTGCCACGCCCATATTTTTTGACGAATAAAAAAATCGCGAACATTATTTAAATATGGTCATCCAAGGAACATTCCTGTAAAGTTTTGTCAAAATCGGCCCAATGGTTAAGGAGTAGGAGGTGTTTCACGGAATTATGGGCGAACAGACGGACGGACGGACGCTGAGTGACCACAATAGCTCATCTTGAGCACTTCGTGCTCAGTCCAAAGGGATTTACAAAATCGCCGTTTCTCATGGGCTTCCTAAACTTCCATTTAACCCTTTCCCAAACAGTAAAACTTTATGGTCACCCAACTCGAAAGCTGTGACAGGCGACAGAATGACTGTAAAAGAAAATAAGATTCTTTCTCTTCAATCTTTTCACCTTCAATAAAATCCGTTCAGGACGTCAAACCAGGTCTAACCAGGCCTTGTTCGGGAAAGGGTGAGGCAGCCAAAAATTAAATTGAATTTAGAGGTTGCAAAATGGACATGTTCAAATGTATGATGCTCTTTTGGGTCAATGTTTTGAAAGCCTATTTCTTCACAAACCAGAGATATAATGTTAATAATCGATCACTTGAAAGTTTGAATATTTTTTTGTTTGAAATTCCTATTTTATATGTCGTAAAATCTTGTTTTTATCTGAGGCAATGACGCGGAAATGATATGCGCACAACGAAGCGCAGAAAATATTTACGCAAAAGGAGAAAATGTTGGTTATCGGCATGTTCTTCTTTTGTCTCAATGTTTTCCAAAACCTGTTCATGTACGATCGTGAAAATCATGTCTTGTTCGGGGAAGGGTTGAAATAATGTAACAAATATTTATATAATTGTTGTTGGGTAGAAATTGAAGAACTAGATTGTTTGGTAGAATAATTTCATCCTTTGTAAAACTTCAAAGGGGTGTAACTATTTTATTAAATGTCCGATACGTAAGCAGTTATGAGTTCCTTTCATTCAGACCTTGAAAATGATATATAATTTGTTGAAGTTCTTTGAAAAATAAACAATAACGTAATTCGGCAGAATTATCTCCCCTTTGTAAAAATCTGAATAAGCATTATTCCATAACGCAATGTCCGATTTTCACAATTCAAACAGTTTTATGTTTCTCTCAATATTCTCTGTAAGCTGGTATATATTTTGTAGGGGCTGGAATACGTTTGGAAAAAAGTGTGACCACCCTAATGACAGACCAACACAGGCTATACTGGTTTTATAAACATGAAACTGTCATGTCGAAAAGAAAGGAGAAACTGCTTGTTCTTCTTTTCTTTTATTCTTTTCAAAAGGTCGTTAGATATTAGAGACTTCATGGAGTGTTTGATAAAATGGCTTTGAAAAAATCTTATTTGCAATTTAGATTGCCAAGTAACTTTAAGCTTAATTTGCCAATCTGGAAAAAAAAAAAAAAAAAAAAAAAAAAAAAAAAATCTTCAGTTTTATTGGGATAAAACCTGACCAGGCTTAACTCTTCACTAAAGGACAAGAATTTGGGATGGTCCAATTGGTAGCTGCCACAGAACACAACAAGAGTTGTCCGCGGACAACATAGCTCGCCTATACGAGAGCTTGTCACAAAAAAGGCAGTTCAAGGTCAAAGGTCAAGGTCACTAGGTCAAAGATCATGGTCTCAAGGTCAAGGTCATGACATGACGTATCCATATCTAAAATATCAAGGCTCTATCTGTAATAGTGCATGAGATATAGGCTAGGTTAAAGTTTTTTAAAAGTAGGTCAAACTCCAAGGTCAAGGTCACTAGGTCAAAGGTCATTGTCCCAAATGAAAGGTCTTGGCAGGAGGTATCCATGTGTGAAGTATCAAGGCTGTATCTCAAATCGTGCCCGAGATATAGACCAGGTTAATGTTTTTGAAGACGCGACGCCGACGCCGACGCTGACGCCGACGCCGACGCCGACACTGACGCCGACGCCGACACTAGGGCTGCGACATTAGCTCCCCGGACATAACGTCCCGGCTCGCTAAAAATTAACGGATGTTAATAAGGATCAAATGTGTGTATATTAAGGTAAGGAAAATATTGAGACAAAAGGAGAAAACGCTGATTATCAGCATTTCGTCAGTGTAAATGCAAAAAACCTCGTGTCCCGTTTTTTTGGGAAAATTTTAGTTGGGAAGAAAAGAGATTGACTACTTTTCCGAAACTGAAGAGTTTTACTAGAAATTCGGACATATTGTTCATAAATAACTTGTCTTTAATACTGACAAGTAAAAATATCCCAAAACCTGTGTGGATTGTCTTAACTTGGCATACAAGTTTGTTTGTACTTTGAAAATCGCAAAAATTGACATACTAGGTTTAGCATTTACACAGACGATTTTCTTCTTTTGCCTCAATATTTTCCCAAGCCCTTTCTATTAGGGACTTAAAAACCAGAATAGACTATACAAGCATATCATATGTGCTTGTATGTACACATTGATATGGGAGACAATTGTGAACTACTCACAAGATTTAACAGTTATTTCCCTTGATGCGTTAAACTTTCGCCAACTTTGTTATTTACTGAAATACTAGATTTGATGACTGATAAAAACAAGGTTGTTGCCGAGTGCAGAAAACAAAAATCATGTCTGAAATAACGCGATAAGACAGTACATAGATGTAATTTTGAAATTCCTCAAAAGATAAAGTCATTGGAAAACATTTTCGGGAAATGCAGAAATTGCTTTGGTAAGCTAATTCTTCATTTCCCACAATATTTTCTACTCAGAAAGAACAATAAATCTAAAAATTCTGCTTATTGACATTGTCGTCTGCACAAGCTTTGAATTTGGACCAGTCTAACATTTTTCTGTTTGGTATTGGGTTAAAAGCAAAATGCCATAAAAGAAATTTTGGTCCAAGATCAATGGATATGTTAAAGGTAATGTAATGGTAAATTTATGATACATTTAAGGTTGTTCATCCCTAATGAGATTCGCATGACGTCGGAATTATTCGAGCGACGTCGAAAACATTCGATGGTGGAACTCTCCATCGCCGAATGTTTACGACCGCACCCGAATAGGTTCGCATACGTAACGACCCCGATCGAAAAAAGCCGATGTTTTATGAATCTCAAAATGGCGACATTCCTTTACATATTTCTTAAGCAGTCCCCAAACAAGACATTCAAAACAAAACAGATTAGGAAGACTATGAAAAAAAGCTTGTGGCCATTATTTTTTCTCCTTTTCAGACATGTTTTCTATAAGTTATCAAAATATATTATTTCAAGACTTTAGACATTTCTCGACCCGAAAGCTTAGACATTTTACTGCTGTATATTATCACTATTAGAGCTCGATGAATTGTGTCCTTGCTCACGTTTAGGTTGCATTTATAAATTTCAAACGTAATTGCAATTAAGGTAAGACCTGGATATTGGGCTATATGACCAGTTATGGAACGAAATCTGTATGGTGCGAATAGATGATTCCAAGGGAAGTAATTTTCATTGCTCTTAAATTCTGAATTTTTGACTTGTTGTTTTTTTTACTATTCTTCATACAATTTAGAAGCATTTTCACATTTTTTTAGAATATTCCTCGCAAATCTGAGCATGCTCAATTATTCACGTTGTTACGTAAGCAGGCGACATTGCATCTTATAGTCTAGGAGCCAGCTAGGTCCTGGTATGGAACTTTTCTTGCAACCGGTGCCCTATAAAAATTGGAGTGGTATTTTTGGAAGCAAATTTTCCAAATTTGCTTCTCTTAGCAGCCATGCGTCTCTGCACTTTACCATTCTCTGCATACCACACAACATCTTCCGGTCTTCCTCACTATAAATAGTTCTATCAAAAGCAAAGATTAATGAGGTAACAGTCATTCGAATATTCAATATGTAAGTCTGAAGTTATGTGTAGATATTGAATTGTGTGACTGAAAATGAAACATTCAATTAATCATGTCTCTGAGAGATGAAAAGATCAACGTAGTAATTTGCTTTATTATGGTTCAAAGAATTAGTCCAATGGCCTTCCTTGTAAATGGGTCAGTCGAGTTTACTGAACTATGAAATATATTCAGCTTACACAAACGATTAATATGCATGAAGTTGTGCTAAAAATAAATACAACTCCATCATGAAATCAAAGTATGCAAGGTATTCTCGATAATCAAATTACTTAATCAAAATACTCTACGAATCAAAGTATTCAAGGTATTCAAATGGATAATCAAAGTACCTAATCAAACTACTCTATTTCTGGCCCCGGTTTCTCGAAAAAACTTAAGTATGTTCTCAAATCTGAGCACAGTGCTCAAATTGCATGAAATCCACGTGAACTTCAATGGAATACCCTTCAACGTTGGAGAGTATCCCTTTGATGTTGAGCATGTTCTCATGAGAATATACTTAAGTTTTTTGCGAGAAACTGGGGCCTGGACAGGCCTACATTTTTGAAAAATTTGCTTCCAAACAGTACTGTCAGTACTTTGATTAAATATGTTAGGGTCCCATGCTTTGGTTAAGGGTGGATGACATGCTTAAAAGTGGTAGGATTTTTTTTAAAATCAAGGTCAAAGGTCATTCGGTGCACTTTTCATACATACCTCCTAAAATACCACATAACTTACTCATTTATTAAGCTAAAACAATTATTTTGGTATCAAAATAAAGCTGATAAATTGTACTTTGACTAACATTAATAATAAACAGCTTTTTGATTTCATATTTTTGTGAATATTCATAAATATAGCAAAAATTGGCTAAAATCACCAAAATAAGTTTTGTCTACAAGTGAAAAAAAAAAGTTTTTAAAATACAAAATGTATGTTTGTGTGGTTGAAGTCATACTAAAAAGTTGCCCAGAAACCTATTCTGGAGTTATATGTATTTCTTCACAGAATTAGTCTTTAGCTTAGGCTTGTAGTCATAGCTAAAAGTGGGTGGGGTAAATTTTCCCAAAAAATACAAAATATGCAAACATTGATGTAACAAAAAATCTTACACATAAATGTGATGTTTTAGTAGAAATTATGCTTTTGAAATAATATTTGCAGTGATTTGTAAAGCTTTTATTGCATATTCCTAGAAATTAATTAGAATTTTAAGAGCCAAAATAACAATTCAATAAAACAGCATGTGAATGGATACAGATTATATCAACACCATAATGTCAAAGCAATGACTCTTAAAACGAATATTTATCAAGCATCAACAATTTTTTTTTATATAAAGCAAGACTCAAATTAGCATAATCAACAGCTGAACATATTCCTCTTTCTATCTTACGGGCATATGACATTAGACCCATGCCAGATTTTCAGGAATCAGAACGACATGGGGACAGCCAGAATTTGCTTTGTTGTGTTGTGCATTGCTTTTATAGAGCCAAAAGGAAAGCAATTTTAGCGCTGGAACTAAATTTTTCACTATTAAGGTTCAGTGACACATAGATGTTACTATAAATATAAAGTGCGGGTAAGTTAATTATTTACACTTGATTTAGAAGAACAGACTTAATTTAGAAGAACTAAATAAACTTTATTTGAAATTTTCTTGTGCAGAAATGATCTAGCTATTCAGGTCGACCATTCCATACAATATTTCGTGAACATATTTCATATATGTTTGTATGCCCGACAACCTAGCATGGGTCTCTTTAAAGATAATTACGAAACTGCCGTCATTACAATGCTTACACCTGGTAGCGAACATTCGAACATGTATACATAAAATGTAATTAGGAACAGAATATTGCATTCTGTGAATACATATCACTATCATCAGTCTGGAATCTGGTTCTTATGATGTGTGGTTATGAAGGTTTCCAAGAGAAATCATGAACATGTTAGTACCGTTTATTCGTTTATGTACATGCCTTCAAAAGGGACAACAGAGTATCTGGTCTTTTAATTAATTTTGTGACCCAATAAGCTTTAATTGTACAAGAAATTGAACCCAATAGTCCCTAAATCTTTTATTTTGCAAATCATTCATTGCATGTGACATTTTATTTACAAGTAAATAGTAGAAAATAAAGATACCACAGTTATTGATCCATCCTTCACAATCCCATCATGATAATATAACTTTGTTTATTGGTTCACGACTAATACATATTTGAGTAGACACAGAGAAACTTTTGGTATAAAAATAGTGGAAATCTTCGGACCTACGGTTGTTATAGCTCTAACCCCACAAAAATATACCTAACAAAAATCTGGACAATGTTTTACTGATTACATGGCTAAAACTATTCCTGGTAATAACTTTTGTTGTAATCAATTGTGCATCTATCATTTGTAAGTATCTATGTAATCTATATCAAAGAAATCATTAACCTTTCCCCAAACAAGACCTCGTTTTGACGTCCCTAGGAAAAAGGCTTGGGCAAAATTAATGCAAACGGAGAAAATTCTGATTATCAGCATTTTCTTTTGCCTCAATGTTCTCTAGGCTATATTGTACACAAATCAAATCTTTTAAATCACCCATTTTGTCGTTTGCAGTAGCATGACTTTTTGACTTTTAAACCAACCGAGATGAAATTTTAAACACATATGCTTTGAAGAATTATACATTTGATCCTGCAACAAAAACGCTGCTGTTTGGATAAGGGCGCATTCGACAGTTGCTGTGGAAACATAGGTTCAAGTTGAGCGGGAAAACTTTGGATAATTTGCAAAAATATGACTTATCAATCGCTTTTAAAGCGATCATATTTTGTATTTTTCACTTCAACAGTTGTCAAAAATGCTTGTTACCTTTGAGCGGACATTTTTCTCGGCAAACGTAACATCGTCAGCTGACATTTGGAGTCAATTTCCGTAAACAACCGTAGGTGAATACATCGCTTAGCTTATATAGCAAATATGGTGCTAGGGCAATGGTATTCAATAATGATTTGAGTGTAAATTGGAAAATTAAAATCAGAGACGATCTTTATGATTATGAACACGTACAGCAATACTTCTATGAGAAAAAAAACAAGCATTTATGAGTGGTATAATGCATTTATAAATGATTTTACCCATGATGCTTCTGACCTCAATAGATCTGGACGTCGGCGAAATCGTCAATGACTTGCCAATTGTTTCCCAGAAACTATCTTTAGAATTTCCCAACTACAGTTCAGACGTTTCTTTGAGGAATAAATTAATATGTGGGAAATGTGGATATCGTGCAGTGGCAAATATATATAAAAGATGTAAATATTAGATGTGCAAGATAGACGTTCCTGACGTATCAATCTCAGACCTAAGTTGCGCCGCTCAATATGACCCTACGTTGCCATAACAACTGTAGAATGCACCTTAATGCAAAAAACTTAGATTTTGTTGCTGGATCAAAAGCATAATTTCCTAAATTTTAAGTTTTGAAAATATCCTAACAGTTAGTACATGAAAAAGTTATGACATTATTCCGGATACTTTATTAACAACCCTCATACAAACCAAATGAGCTTTTTATGTTGAATACTTTTGGAGATAATGCCAATGTAAATGACAACAAAAATTTAGTTCCTATAAGAATGCGTAAAGATTCTGCACCTCTAGCTTTGATTGACATCACAAAATGCTCGTGTTAAACTGACTGCCACACGCGAAGGTGTAAGTGTCAAAGAGAAGATCTTTTATGCACTGATACATGTGTTTGTGAGTCAGAACTGTGTATAAATAGACGTATCTTGGTGCATTAGACAGTGATAGTGATTAGTATATCTGGCCTGAGTTAGGTGTATTGAAGTGTTTAGTATAGGGTAGCTATGGATTTTAAAAGTCTGGTTATTGCTTCATGTGTCTTGTTGTTTTTGTTGTTGTTGCTGTTGATGATGATGGTGATGATGAGGATAGTGTTGAATATAAGAACATTATATTAAGTAAAGTATACAAGATACATAAAATGAACAAAACAATGAGTTAATGCACAACTTCTGCTTTACGCAACTATCATGCAGAAGACATTTCGGTCATTTGACAAATCAAACTCTTTATATTGGTCTTACTTTCTAAAATGCACATCACTGGCTATCTCTCAAGAATTCATATATAATTCAGCCCAATCTTGAAACAAGATGTGTTTTAATCCGAGTCTTCTCTGATGTAAATACGCTCTTTGATATTTTGATTTTTCGCTATTTAGCGCTAAATAGCGAAAAATCAAAATATCAAAAAGCGTATTTACATCGGAGAAGACTCGGATTAGATGTGTTTGTGAAGCACGAATGCCTCTGAAAAGGCCAATGATACGTTTTCATGTTAAGCTTTTAAGTAAATGGTTGATAAGGGTTAATGGATGAGCTTGAGGAAGGTCATATTGCATGGAACAGATAGATATTATTATAAGAAGGTTAAATACCAAATTTGAGCTTTTGGAGAAAAGGCCAATGTTAAGTTTTCACGTTAATCAGTTTTAATGTTAAGGTTTCATGTTAAGGGTTGGTAAGGGTTAATGGATAACCTTGAGGAAGTTCATATTGCATGGAACAGATAAATATCATTGAAAGAAGGTTCCATACCAAATTTGAGCTTTGCATGTGGAATATTTTTGGAGAAAAGGCCAATGTTAAGTTTTCATGTTAAGTTTCAAACTGACGGACGGACAGATGGCTGGCTGGACGGACGGACAAACAGACCGACAACGGTAAAACATTATGCCATCGATCTATCGATAGGGGGAATCAAAATGACCAATTTGTGGTCTTATTTTTATCTATATTACATTTTCGACATATACACAATTATGGGGGTCAACTTGATTTTACTTGGCCATTTTTGACAAAACACAAAGATGATTTTGAAGAAAAAAGATGTATCTGTATCCCTAAAAAGTATCTAATACCAGAGATATTGTTTTATTCACTTAAACTGTAAACTGTGTTTCAAGTGATGTGTTATTCATCATATATAAAATTACATGATAGAACCGCAACATTTTGTGTATGAGCTATTTGATTCCAGCGCTAATTTCCTCTCCCTTTGGCTTTTTAAAAGCAATGTACTACCAAACAATGCAAACTCTGATACCTAAAAAATCTGGCAAGGGTCTGGGGAATATTTTTAGCTGCCGATTTCTAGTACATAGATACTTGATAAATATTCGATTTAAGAGTCATTGCTTTGACATTATGGTGTTGATATAATATGTATCCATCTCACATGCGGTTTTATTGAATTGTTATTTTGGCTCTTAAAATTCTAATTTATTTCCTGGAATATGCGTTAAAAGCTTTACAAATCACTACAAATATTATTTCAAAAGCATAATTTCTACTAAAACATCACATTTGTGTGCAAGATTTTTTGTTACATCAATGTTTGCATATTTTGTAAATTTTGGGAAAATTTACCCTACCCACTTTTAGCTATGACTACAAGCCTAAGCTAAAGACATAAGTATATATATGTATATGAAATACATATAACTCAAGAACAGGTTTCTGGGCAATTTTTAAGTATGACTTCAACCACACAAACATACATTTTGTATTTTAAAAACTTTTTTTTCACTCGTAGACAAAACTTATTTTGGTGATTTTTAGCCAATTTTTGCTATATTTATGAATATTCACAAAAATACAAAATCAAAAAGCTGTTTATTATTAATGTAAGTCAAAGTACAATTTATCAGCTTTATTTTGATACCAAAATAATTGTTTTAACTTAATAAATGAGTAAGTTATGGGGGTATTTTAGGAGGTATGTATGAAAAGTGCACCGAATGACCTTTGACCTTGATTTTAAAAAAAATCCTACCACTTTTAAGCATGTCATCCACCCTTAACGAAAGCTAGGGACCCTAACGTATTGAAAAATACCACTCCAATTTTTATAGGGCACCGGTTGCAAGAACTTTTAATTAAACCCCCTTTATAAAAGCTGGCTCCTAGACTATTAGGCCTACTTTAAAAATTCTCGGACTTACGGACGTCATGGAATAAGTCGAAATATAAAGATTATACCGGAAGTGCATTACCCGGGTCTTACCTTAAACTATTAACTTTTAGGCGCGTAACAAAGTTTGGTTTGTTTAAAACTGCTGTACTTTAGTCCCAGCCGAAAATTACAGTGCCTTAGGCTGATGTTTACTGCTGCAAAACCAATCAATTCGTCTGATTTGCACCGTTACAAATACGAACAGAGTTGATTGGTTGTCAAGTAGTAAACACTAGCCCATGTCACTGTCATTTTCGGCGGGTACAATAGTCCCAGCCGAAAATTACAGTGACGTAGGCTGATGTTTACTGCTGCAAAACCAATCAATTAGTCTGATTTGCACCGTTACTAATACGAACAGAGTTGATTGGTTGTCAAGTAGTAAACACTAGTCTACGTCACTGTCATTTTCGGCCGGTACTATTGTACTATTGTATAATAGATTCACTATTAAACGAGAATTTTTACAGTAGAACTGCTTTATCAAAACAACTGAAATTATTCTCGTTTAATTGTGAATCGATAATAAGTGTATTCATGTGTATACTTACATCTGATTTGTGCTGGCCAAATCAGACGATCAAACAATATGTATAGTGCCACCACTGACCTTGAGACTCAAATGTACTTTTAATTGCTGACTAATCCACGTGAGAGGGGTTGTATGTTTATACTGTACGGTGTATTTTTGTCAAAATAATTTAATACTGCGACGTCAATACAAAGTAACCGTGGTCGAGTGGTAAAAGCAGCGTTACCAATAATTACAAGTTGGAAGATATGGGTTCGAATCTCACATAGTCGCGTTTTAATTACCATTTTTTGTTTTTATTCTTTTTATTATTAAATTATTCATTTTTTTCCATCACCTTAAATACCGTTCTAAATGATAGCTTTGCACGTAGTTCTGAATAGTTCAATTAAAGTAATAATAATTTGTAATAATTTGTTAAGTCATAAATGTCAGACATGTCTGATTTGTAGGCTTACATAGATATAACCCTGATGACAGAGAACTCATTTGAATGTATACATATTTTGTATGGACGAAACATATGAAAAGAAAAAAGGCATACTGCAAAGAAAAAAGAAAATAGATCGAATAATAAAAAAATGAATCATGAAAAAAATATAGTGGAGTTTTTTGGAATCGAACCATGGCTAAAATATTTCGTTAGATTGGGAGACCACCGCCTTACCCACTTTGCCACAGAAACTATTTGTTAATGATACGCGTGTTTTTAAATCAAATATTGTAACAACGGTTGAATTTAAACAAAGGGATTCCGAAAACCTGTTTTACCTTCTACGTTGGACTCGTCTGTCCAAAGGTCACGGTTTATTTATACACGTGAATTAATGAAAACAAGTATCTGGTGTTGTATGCAACACATAAAGTCCCCTACCGGCTTCACATTGACTCAATATGGTAATCAATAATAGATTAAGATGAACAAGTCATCAAAATAATTGTCAAACATATGAAATGTTATGCCCAAAATTTCGGAAATATAATTCAAATGACTTGAATAAAGTTACTGGTTTCATCAAGTTAGCTTGCTTAGTTATTAAGTTATTGCAGGGTCCATTTTTTGCCATATTTTCACTATTTCCGTTACCATAGCAACCGCACTTTTCGTCAAAGAACAAAGATAAAATGATGTGCATAATCTACACATTGCCATCTAGTCATATACCAAGTCTCATCAAATTAGCTTGCTTACTTATTAACTTATCGCAGGATCCAATATTTTTTGCCATATTTTCACTATTTCCGTAACCATAGCAACAACAATTTTAGTCTAAAAACAAAAATAAAATGATGTGCATAATCTACACATTGCCATATAGTCATATACCAAGTCTCATCAAACTAGCTTGCTTAGTTGTTATCTTATCGCAGGATCCCATTTTTGGCCATATTTTCACTATTTCTGTAACCATAGCAACCTCAATTTAAGTAGAAAAACAAAAATAAAATGATGTGCATAATCTACACATTGCCATCTAGTCATAAACCAACTTTCATCAAAAACGCTTGCTTAGTTATTAAGTTATCGCGGGATCCAGATTTGAGCGGACAGACGGACGGACAGACGGACGGACAGACGGACGGACGGACGGACAGACGGACGGACGGACGGACAGACGGAGGGCAAACCTATAGTCCCCTCCGGTGTGAACACCGGTAGGGGACTAATAACAGAATAATCGCTTTAACACACAATTGCTGGTCTTTAAAAGAGAAATTTATATAGAAGAGAAAAGTATAACACATTGACAATCGGTATTTTTCTTCAGTTCTTTCAATACTTTTCATGCAATTACATACTCCATTCTTACTCGCGAAAACTAATCTTTGGAGCTTGCATGACAGGCATTATAATACGGATCAGTGAAAAAATATGTTGGTTTGGAAACAGGTGAAAAAAATAATGCCAATGTCTATCAAAATTGTGCGATTCAGGAAAATGACGCAATGAACAGCTGTGTTTTCTTTTCCACCCCAGAACAACAACGTAAACCAGCGATTCCACATTAATCTGGCAGTGTATTTCCTCGCATCATTTTGTCGAGAAAAGATTTAGGGAGTTATTAGTCTTTTCTTCTTCTTGTCTTTTTCTCCATCTCAATGTTTCCAAAAATGCCTCTAATACTTTTAAAATCGTCGAATATTAGTGTCTATCACAACTGTGATACTAACAACAAATGACGCAATATTTAACAGTTACTGTAGAAACCTTTTCCAAACAGAACAACAATGCGCATATGATGCCACTTACGGAGTAGCTATTTTCTAGCTTGACTATGATGAAACCGAGGAGGTTTTTGCGCTCATTGCAAACTTAGTCTTTAGAATGTGTTGTCAATAAATTGACTATATATGTAGGCCTACCACTAAAAAGTCTGGGTCAGTCAGAGACGTCGCATAGAATTCAAGTCTCCTTCGATGAACTGGAGTGGCGGAAGATCGATTGGTTTATTGGGGGTTTTACGCCGTTTTCAACTACTAAGGTCATATCGCGGCGGTTGGAGCACCTAACCATAAATTCCTGGTATTTCTCTCACCAGTACTACCACAACACCCTACCCGAGCCTCCAGCTGCTCCCCCACACAGGTTCACGATATCAAACCATTGATGTCAGCATGATGTCTATGTCAAAATGAAAGTATCTGACAATGACCATTTTGGTAATAGTATAAATGTTCAGTCAGCAGAAACAACACATTCAACTTTGTCTACTCCTGACACACGAATTGTGCTTAGGTACATATTCGACGATTTAACAATAGCCGCCGATCAAAGTATTATTCATGAGTGCGCTGTTGGATGGTGAACTATAGACAAACTAGATTTTCTATTCAGTATTGCAAAAGTTCAAGTGCATGTTAAAATTCGGTCTAAAATAGTTTTAAAAATACTCGATTGAAATGATAACCGATTTATTTAATTATGTTGAGATAGTTTCGGTTAACCCCATTAACCTATTACCAGATGACAAAATTTTGGACTGTTCCAATTTGAAAGCTGTTGCAGACGACACTTTCAAGTTGATGAAATTTTAAAAATCTTCGAATTTTGGGTTAGAAAACACGGTAGAAAATGAAGAAATCGCCTGTTACAAGCAATTTCTTCATTTTACACAATGTTTTCCCAAGCCTTTTCTTACGAGGGAGTCAAAAGGCGTTACTGTGAATTAATGGGGGCGAAAAAAATTGAGATCATACATTGAGATACAAAAGTAGATAATGCTATAACCAACATCATTTCCGTTTGTCTCAATAATTTCTGTGCTAAATTGACTGAATTATTTCTTCATTTTTAAAACATCATTTTTCATCGCCTGCAACAAATTTCGAATCGATGCATACGAATTTAATCCCGTTTTTGAAAGGACTAACTTACAAACCCGAAACTCTATTATAAACTAGCACATATTTCTAGGCATCTGAAGAATAAAACAGAGAGTGTTGTGAAGAACTTGGTACTAACTAGCTCTGAAATTCCCTTCTTTTGGTCTTTGACCCTGAATGATGCAATGCAAACTCTGACGGCTTCACTGTAGTTCTCATGTCTAAAATATCTAGCATGGGTCCATTCATATCTTGCCAGAGCCTGTCAAATGGCGTCTCTGTGGCGGAAATTTTAAAGCGTTTGAAATGCTAACCAGTGTTGCTTTTTTAACCCTTTTCCAAATAAGACCTGGTTTTGACGACCCTAGTAGACAAGGTTTGGGAAAATATTGAGGCAAAAGAAGAAAATGCTGAAAGCCAGCATTTTCTCCTTTTGCCTCAATATTTTCCCTGATATAATGTACTTAAATGATATTGTTATCAACATTGATTTGGTTGTTTATAGCAGCTTCAAATTGACGAACCCTAACATTTCGCTGTTTGGGAAAGGGTTGAATACCAATTGTACTCTGTTCTGATCTGGATTCCGGATATCAGTTATTGGTTAACATTTTCCAAACAGCAAAAACGGTTAGATATAGACTGTTCCTTTTTGGTAGCTGTTGCTGTCGACAAAATGCTTGTTTAAAGATGGTGATTTGTGTACAACGAAATACTTAAACAAAAGGAGAAAAGTACTGTTTTATCAGATTTTTTCCATCTATGTAGTCCAAGGAAATATTAGTAGATGAACGTAAAAAGCAAGTCTTGTTTGAGAAGGGATTAGAAACGCCTTGCATACAAATGAGTGCACACCTGGAGAAAAGTTCCTTATGTCATTGGATACCAACATTGATCATGATCAGTCTGTGTCTAAATGCAAAGAATTCTTATCATGATCCATCTTATTGTCTTACAGATTTTGAGGGGCTTTTTTGGCGAAATAGAAAAAGAATAAACAGTTGGTTGAGTGGCGTTTAAGCGGCGACTGGATCATCTGACCATAGATTCCTGGCATTGCTATCGCTAGCACTACCACAACATCCAATCCGAATCTCCAAATAGCTCTCACACTTAGATGATTCATTTTCATCGGTGAGAGTGAAATGAATTTTATCAAACTTTATCTAGAAGGAAATTTGGCGGAGCTGGAGTTCGATTTCGTGGTCTCTGGATTGATAGACTCCGACTTTACCTACTTACATATCCAGACCACAGGCGTCCGTAATTTGAGCCTTGGCACGATCTAGACTATTCTTGATAAAGAATAGTCTAGATCGTGCCAAGGCTCAAATTACGGACGCCTGTGATCCAGACGGCCTTGAAAGAGACATTCTACAGATATTTTCTCATGAGTTTTACTTTTGTTTTTTCTCACATAGCATCTTTTCTTGTGAAAATTCGGAAACTTTCAAGCCAAATGGAACCAAAACATCCACCAAATGAACTAGCGGTATAGGGGGTAAGAATAATAACGACATGTATTGCCAATATACGCTAGTATTTGTCACAGTTGATTTATAATCTGCTACAGTCTGCTACTGCCAGTCACGTATCTCATGCAATTTTGTGGGACTTTTGCTTCATTGACGGAAAACACGAGGATAAACGTCAGTGTAACATCATTGTAGAAAAGTGAAGTCCAAGGATTTTCTCTGTTTTTGTGAATACTGAAAAGTGCATTTGTCTGTGATACTGAAGTTGAAAACTGGGATTTCAATATAGGATCTATTTCAATTAATTTGTTACTTAAATACGGATTATATGATTGTGAATTTAAGAATATTCAGTGTTTGCAAACAGTAGTAGATATTGAATGATATTAAGCCCTTTCCCATACGGCAAAAATAGACAGTTCCAATGTCATATAATTGAAACTAGATGCCGAAGGGCAACATGTCGAGCCCGCGACACTCCACCTCATGATGGTTAATATTCATGCCAAATTATTTTAATTCCCCCCAAGTAATGACCAAATTTTGGTCCAGACAAGCATAATCCGGACAGACGCACACACGCACATACACCAAACTGCCACTGTGACAACTTTGTCAAGCTCATCGCAAGCGGGCTCAACAAAAATCAACTCATTTTTGATATTTGACCTAAAATTCTGACCTTTACTTTTGAGCTAGCAATCTGGTTCTACAAAAATCAACTCATTTTTTACATTTGACCTCAAAGTTTGACCTTGACCTTTGAGCTTGGAATCTGGTTCTTGCACGCGACACTCCGCCTTACTGAGCTTGACATTTGTGCCAAGTTAAGGAATGGCCCGGACAAGCAAAAATCAACTCATTTTTTACATTTGACCTCAAAGTTTGACCTTGACCTTTCATCTTGGAATCTGGTTCTTGCACGCGACACTCCATCTTACTGAGCTTGACATTTGTGCCAAGTTATTTCTGAATCCCTCCATCCATGGTGAAGTTATGGCCCGGACAAGCAAAAATCATCTCATTTTTGACATTTGACCTCCAAGTTTGACCTTGACCTTTGAGCTTGGAATCTGGTTTTTGCACGCGACACTCCGCCTTACTGAGCTTGACATTTGTGCCAAGTTATTTCTGAATCCCTCCATCCATGGTGAAGTTATGGCCCGGACAAGCAAAAATCATCTCATTTTTGACATTTGACCTCCAAGTTTGACCTTGACCTTTGAGCTTGGAATCTGGTTCTTGCACGCGACACTCTGCCTTACTGAGCTTGACATTTGTGCCAAGTTATTTCTGAATCCCTCCATCCATGGTGAAGTTATGGCCCGGACAAGCAAAAATCATCTCATTTTTGACATTTGACCTCCAAGTTTGACCTTGACCTTTGAGCTTGGAATCTGGTTCTTGCACGCGACACTCTGCCTTACTGAGCTTGACATTTGTGCCAAGTTATTTCTGAATCCCTCCATCCATGGTGAAGTTATGGCCCGGACAAGCAAAAATCTTCTCATTTTTGACATTTGACCTCCAAGTTTGACCTTGACCTTTGAGCTTGGAATCTGGTTCTTGCACGCGACACTCCGCCTTACTGAGCTTGACATTTGTGCCAAGTTATTTCTGAATCCCTCCATCCATGGTGAAGTTATGGCCCGGACAAGCTCCATCCGGACGGACGCACGCACTAACGCACGCACGCACTAACGCACGCACGCACTAACGCACGCACGCACTAACGCACATACACCGAACCGCCATTGTGACAACTATGTCGAGCTCACCGCAAGCGGGCTCGACAAAAATGAGACAAAAAGAAAATGCTTATTAGCAGCTTGTCCCTTTTTGTCTCAAAATTTCCCTATTTTTTATATAAGAGTCTTGTTTTTGGAAAGTGTCAATTCTCACAGAGAATTTTTAACTCCTCCTCAAAACTTTTTCCAAACTATAAAATTTTACCCACAGCCCAACAAAGAATATATTTAATGACACCATTTGATATGTGCTTAGAAAACCTTGTAGAAAAGGGAGTAAAAGTTGTGCATTTGGTCACTTTCGTTCAAGTTTTCATGCTATGACGAAGACATTTTGTACACAAGTTAGCATACATTTTGACATATATGCAATTCATTTCAACTTCAAAGTCCTCTTTTTGCAGTTTTGGGAAAGTGTTAAAGTCTGGTTTACATTCAGAGCAATTGCAGACGACATAATTGATGTCTTTGCATGTTTAAACTCTGTATGTTTTTTTGAACGAAAACTATTCGGAGAAAAGTAGAGCGTGTTTCTTTTTTTCTTTTCACTCATTCCTTTCCTAAGCAAGGAATCCGCTTATAAAAAGTATTTAGGAAGTCCTAGGGCTTGCTTTGGATAGATAGTTTTCCCCACTCATTGACGCTTTTGGACGCCCCACAAAATAAAGACTTTGGAAAACACTGTGGAAAATGAAGAAATTGCTTGTGACAAGCAATTTCTTCATTTCCCACAATGTTTTCTACCTAGAAAGACCGAAAATGTTAAATTTTGTTCAGTGGAAATTGTCGTCTGCAACACTTATGAGTTTGGACAAGGCTAAAATTTTGTTGTTTGGTAATGGGTTAAAGCGTACCATTTTCCCACATCCCATAACCTACTCTGCAGCCACATTTAAAATGTTATCATTGTTTGATAAAGGATTTACAGCAGTAAATAAAACAAGAACAAATACAAACATGCAGCAAGGTAACACCTACTTCGTGATTTTTGTTTTATTGACATTGAGTGTTCAAATAATAGCAATTGTTGATCAAGAAGAAGTCGATAGAAACGGTGGTTTAGACAGTGAGTTGACAAGTGAAACAATTGGAGTAAACCGTACAAATGTTGATGGCGAAAACAATGAACAAGACAACGACAATCACAAATTAGATTTAAAAAATGGTGCTGAAATAATAGATGAAGAAGAAATAGAAAATCAAGATAACCAAACAGTTAGACATCGTCATCGAAATCGACACAATCATCATCATCGTCATCATCATAATCATCGTGGTCACAATAACCATTCAGAGATTAACGAAGAAAATCTGTTGGAAAACAGAAATGAAACAATTGACAATGAAGCTGAAGTTACTGAAGCCCCCTTAATAGATACTAAAACAAACAAACCTGACGATCCTGTTAAACCAGTTAAGGAAGTCGATGTGCGTACTGAGATGATCAAGGCCGAGCTATTACAGAAGCTGTGTCTGGATTCACCACCTATAGTTGACGGGCCCCTCCACCCACTACCTGATGACTTCTACATGGGAGAGAAATTCACCGTCAATGATGAGCCGGACGACGAGGAAGATGAATACGAAATAGATAAAGTGAAAACTAGACAGATCTTTGTGTTTGGAAGTGACGGTAAGTTTATATCTATACTCTCCTCTAAATAGGGGACGATTTTATTCAGCAAACTGTGACTTAATTTCGGACAAACAAAAATTAATAATATTTCGAATCAAGCCGTAGTTACGAGATTTTATAACAACACCGACGGGTTATCAAATCATAACCGCAAACCAAGTCTATTTCTAGCTTAAAATTCATTGTCATTTGATATTTAGGCTACTATTTATCATTTCCAAGAAAAAATAGTACAAATGTACATGGAAAACACAATGATTCTTTAAAAGACAGATGTATGTTATAGTTAAAACATCGATGAAGAAGAACAATTTTCTTATTTTGCTTTTATGCTTTCAAAGACATTCGCGATCAGGTCCATCAACAACAGATGATATTTGGCAAATGCATGTACATTTACATAATCTAACCAGATTTTCTGATGTCATTGCTGTAAATGAGGTTCAAGTGCATGCACATAGGCTAATACTTATTGTGAAAAGAACACGTCAGAATTTGAAGTTGATCAGTTTGTCGAAATCACATGGATAGATATGATTTAGTATTAAAAGCCTAATCCATTATCGGATTTGTAAGATTAATATAACTGATCCAGACTAGTAATCCTCGTTTATTAATTGCAATAAAGTTCACTATAAATGTAACGACATTTTACTATCTTAAGAACAGAGCACATTCTCTCTTCATTCCATTATGATAGAATGATGCTAAAATTCTCGCGGGGTCATTTCACGTCTAATCTCTGGCCTTGGCGGGATTACGGTATCCAATCGGTGGCTATACACAACAAAACATTTGAATAAACTGATACAACTTTTCATTGGCTGACGCTTCAAATTACCGGATTTAGCCAAAAATAGAAGCGACGTAATGTATACGTAATCAAACAAGATAAAAATGAATGATTTTGATTCGATGATTCAAATGTTACCGGCTTCAGCCAAAAATAGAAGCGACGTAATATACACGTAATGATCACGCAAGATAAAACTTAATGATTTTCATTCGATAATTCAAATGATGTGCTATAATTAGATTATGTCGACCAAATAGGCTGTTGGAGTATCAAAAACGGCAGAGGTCGTATTTGATGGTTAATCAATAGACCTCGGCTTTGGAGAGTACGACATTTATGCACCATAAATTAATGAGTGTATTATTATCAACCGTCATAACCCAGCCATTTACTTCCAAGGATGTAGAACACATGCAAAATCACTACACTAACTGTCCATGTGTACAGCTTATTGTACATTATCAGACCAATAGACACCGACAAACTTCGAAAAGGGGGCATTTTTTCCAGAATCTGTAAGCAGGATATTTCCCCTTTGACACATAGTATTATTTAACTTTTACGTTATATTTCCAGTGACTAATCTCTGTCTGAAAAAGCGAGGGGCAGGTTGTTACAGCTTCAACATATCCGACCAGGGGATATACCCAGAGGACGTGAGTAGTGTTGAGCTGTGGATCTACAAACAAGCTGATCCTAATGACCACCACATACAGGTAAAATCTCTTGTTCATTCACGAACAAGTGACTATGCACAACATTATATATATGCGATCAAATATCATGGCAGAGGACTTGAATAGACTTTGCTTGTGGATCTACGAAACGGCTTATCCTAGTATTATATTATAAGCCTACATGCAGCATTTTTTGACCCACCGATAGAATTTAGTAGCATTTCCTGTCTAGAAACTTGTTACGTGATTGTTTAGGCATAGGCTGCAAGAAACATTTGAATGCTAGCTTGTATAATTCATGACAGATTTGTCTTCTAGCATGTTCGCATTCAAGTCGAAGTAAAACGCATACTTAGTATAATAATCTAAGTCACTTTTACTAGATTATGACTATGCTGCCTGACAGTCAATTTCACTTTTTTGGGTTTACCACCTTTTGCTTTATTATTGCAGACATTTGTAGTATCTGAGCTGAGCAAGCATGTGAGATATGGTGAGGAATATTTACGATCACGGAACATCGTCAAGCGGATTGAAACACGACTGAAATATGGCTGGATGAAGATATATGTCAACAGAATGGTTCTACGATGGCTTTCTAAACCACAGAGAAATAATGGACTAGCAGTCGTCTGTAAAACATGTAAACGGAGAGGACACAAGACAATTTTTGGTGACAAGGATGGTAAGTGGACCACGTGACAAATATTTAGGATCCCATCGCTTCCAACGAAAATGCTTATCGCGGTACAAAGAAATGTGCACTTCCAGTGAATGCGTCAAGGGTGATAGACACGACGTTACGTCGTGGATTTCTTTCTTGGTCCCCGTAGATGACACGTTATTAGACTTGGCGTAGAATACCCCAAACATTTTTATGTATTTTTTCTAAGCTTGTATGGTACAAATATTAAAACTGACAGGAACGCCTACAGCATATACACCCATAGTGAATCTAACATTGAACGACTTACGTACTCAATTGACTTCATTTCCTTTATTTGAGCATTTCCTATAACCTATAGAACAATTTTATTACTTCGATTCAGCACCAATAGTTATATCTATGGTTGCAGGTATGATGCCATTTCTGGTGTTCTACATGAACAGACGTAAAACCAAGCCTAGAAGTAAGAGAATGGTACGGTGTTTGGAGGGCGACGATAACTGTTGTCATAAAGAACGTCTAGAGATCAACTTTCGAGATATTGGGTGGGATTACATTATGGCACCACCTAGAATTACCCCAAACTTCTGTACCGGATCGTGTAATGGTAAGTAGGGCCATTTACCCATTCAGTAAAACATACCTGTCTAATTAACATTTTGACTTTTTTGTTTAAATTATCCATTTATATGTACTTTGTAAGATTACGATGACTTTGTAAACGTAGAAATGCATAGTTAACGCACATACTGCCTCGAATGGTTCAGGAAATTAAAAAAAATTGATCCCCATTCGTGCACATTAAAATTCTTAATTTCTGATACCGGTTTAGTCGAAATGAAGCAAGTTCTACTGTTGTTTATCGTTTATTTTACCACGGTTTTGAGTTAGGCTTCCCAGCGAATAGTCACTTGGGCTAAGAAGAATTAATTCAGGCCATCAGGTAAAATTAAGTATTTTACGGAAATATGTAGTTGTGGTTGTTCAAACTGTACTTAGAAATCAACATTTATCTATTCTCCTAACCCTTTCACCTTTTGATGGTTTAAACTGCTACGGCATCTGTTCCAATTAAAGTGTTTTGGTCTGTCGTTGTAGGTATCCATTCAGCCTATTATAACCACACTCGACTAGTTCAGACCCTACAACAGAGCGTCATGAACGACTATACACCGATAAAACCGTGCTGTTCACCCGTACACTTCAGGCGTACACAGAGTCTTCTATACGTCGACGACAGAGGGGTTATACGCAAGATTGATATACCGGATCTGATCGTCGGCGAGTGCGGATGCACTTAATTGTTAATCCGCTTAAATTCCTTTTCAGACGCCACAACGATAAAGTACATGCATTACTAATCCAAATTCAAGGACATCGCAGACGAGAAAGTTTTAAGCCGGATCATTTCATGTAGGCATATTTAAACTAAATAGTAAAAATTTGGGACAACTTTCAATGTCTTCAAAATGTATGCTCTTATATAGTCAAAGCAAAAAAAATACTTTAGAAGTGGCAACACTAAGTAATTAAGCAATATTGTTTGATACTGTATAAACAATTTCTTGTCGTACCATGTTCAATGCTGATAATTGATGGGTTTTTTCATGAATACGCGATAACCAACCTTTTCTAATAGACCAAATATCAGATCAGTCAAAATTGAAAGGTGTTGCAGATGACAAACCACAATTTGCAGATATATTTACAATACCGGTATTCAATTCATAGCAAATAAATCAGCGACGGAGAAGAACAAAATGCTGTTAATCGGCATTTTCACCATGTCTCTGGACAGTTCTTAGACTAACAACCTACATGTCGAAACCTGATCTTGTTTAGTAAAATGGGATTGATTTGGTTATTATTGCTGGATGACAAATGCATCGCTTCTAACTTAAAAACCCATCAAAACTGTTTGTCCTGCGAATCAACACGTCAACACAAAAAATAAAAGATGCTTTCAATCAAAACACACAATGCCTACAATATTAATGTCTGATATATAGGTCTATTATATGCGCATAATTTTTGGAAATTTGGCAGTTTTTTGATTGATCAACGGAATGCTTTGATTGAAAATTCGTCAATTACGTTAGTGTCCTATAATGTTATATTCTCTGCCCTTCGTCCTTCAATTATTCGCTGACGCTCAATTGTTCGCTAAAGTCAGATATCGTTTGGTCGATTTGGGTGTCATAAGTACTTTGCATGTTGCTCTCATGCACTGTACGAATGTGCTGTGGTTTGCAAATTTCTGTACTAGTTTCAACCCCATTATTTGTCCTGATTTAGACATTAAATCGTAAATTGTTATCATATAATAAAATAATCTATAGCTTTATGACGGTAATGAACAATTGTCAATAGGTGTTCATATCTTTGATAGACTCTTTGTGATAATTACTTGTCCAAAAGGACAATAATAACGGGGTTGTTCCAAATCGAAAGCTAATGGAGACCATTAATGGGTATAAATAGAGAAAAAAAATTACACTGAAGAAAGGAAAGTATTGAGATATCCGTAGAAAATACTGGGTATCGGCCTTTTTTCTTTGGTTTGAATGTTTTCTTAAACATTTTTCGGTAGGGTCGTCAAAACAAGGTGCTATTTGAGAAAGGGTTCAGTAGTATAAAGTTACCTCCATGTCCTTCGAATTTTATCATTTTAACTGATCATAAAAATAATTGAGCTTATTTGTGTAGAAAGGGCCATTATAACTTTTGGGAACTCAATGGATCCAGATCAGCCTTTGTCTTAAATCTACGCCCGTAGAAAGTATTTTCAGAACCGAATGGTGTCATATGTACAATATAGTATCCATGGTATTTATCAGACTGTCTGTATAACGAAGGCAAAGATTGAGTGTACGTGCGAGTATATTCGGTATTCATTTTGGTCTCTCATGCTAAAATGACCCTTTTACCATGATCACGGAACATTGTTTACGGTTGTTAGCATAACAAGATGACGTAGATAATTATTAATGGTCGTTATCATTTTTGACTCTGTGATTTTCAATTAAGGTAGTTCACCCCTAATGAGATTAACGCGACGTCGGAATTATTCGGGCGACGTCGAAAACATTCGGCGGTGGAACGTTCCACCGCCGAACGTTTTCGACATCGCCCGAATATGTTCGGATGCGCAACGAATGTAAAACGACGTCGCACGAATAATTCCGACGTCACGTAAATTTCATTAGGGGTGGTATACCTTAATATCGTTGACTACGTACGAAAATGTCGTAACTACACCTTAAATAATCTGTAGTAATGATGTTTTTGAACATAACCGACGATATATTCATAACCCATTCCTTTTCCTCCAAATTGAGATAACTTGCAGACGACAACAATAATTTTACAAAAAAGTTTTACTAAAATTTCTAATTCGTGTTTTTTACTAATATGAAACATTGAGACAAAAGAAAAAATGACGTATCCAGCATTTCCTTTTTTTTTATATGCTTCGCAATTCACTTTTGATTATGTACACAGAATAAGGGCATATTTGGGAAAGAATTTAGTAATGTATTTCAATAATTGACCCGTGGTTATTATAATCTCATAATCCCATTTAAGTTGCCTCACACGAAAAGCAACTACCACAAAATTAGTACAAGAATCACCAATGTTAATCAAAAATTTGATTTGCCAATCAAATGATTTGTAACTCATTTTAAAGAATGTTTGACGTTTTGAATACCTTTATGTGATCATTTATTGTAGTAATTTATAGAACACATATTTTTTCTTGATTTACAAAATCAATGCACTGCACAATGTGAATCTCATTTGAATATTATTATATTTATATTTCATGTACATTGTACTATAGGGCATACACGTGTGCTTTTTTATTGTTTTGTGTTTTTTGCTCATCTTTTTGTCAAGAAACTAAATATCAATGCAAATATTTGATGCCATAACAATGCAAAGGAGCTGTTCTGGGAACTGAATTAAGCAAACGAACGGACGAACAAACGACTGAGCCAACTAACGGACGAACGAAACAGAAACAAACAACCGACGGACCGACCGACCAACCGACTTTCTTTATATTAAGGACAGATCCTCCAGTTGTTACTGCACAACTTACTGCGCATATACTAAATAACGAAATAAAGCTGTTTCAGTGCCTTTTCAGCAAATGTATTTTTCACATTAAGTTAATGTTTGGTTGATAAATGACAAGACCCTTTTCGGTTATTTCAATTTTCTCTGTTTGGTCAATTAAAGTGTAATAGTACTCGGATGGTACATTTTGCTTTCTGTTACGCGTTCAACATGTGGCGTTAGCGATAGGAAACGGAGCAACAAAAACAAAGTGGTGTCTTTATTAGCTAGCCCGCTTCAGATGGACACAAAAGACGACACTTTTTATTATCTAAAGCTGGTAATAAGGAAGAAAATGGATAAAAGTAGTGAAACAATTTTGGACAGAGCTGCAAAAAGTAAACCAAATTTTACTTATAACTAAGAAAAACGCTTGGTTTGATATATTTTTCGTTTTTTTTTGTTTTTGTAGGTATGACCAAGCACTATGTCTATACCAAAAAAGAAAAAAATTCTTACCGCTGGAATATTTTTTATTATCAGAAACGTTGCGAAAAAAGAGCAATTTCAACAACTTTTGAAAGAATGTTTTACTAAAAATTTAAAAATCATCACTTAATTTTCCCAAATTGATACTCATTTAGACAGAATAAATCATATTGAACACAATAAAGACTTATTTATGTAATCGTAGACATTTCGAACACCTTTTTTGTGGGTATTTAAGTGACACCTCGTTTAGGCAAATTTAGACAAGAGTAGTCTCCCTTGAAATCAAATAACTTTTTAATTGGCTTGATGACCTATAGTTTTTAAGTCATTTTTTTACTTCTCAAATATTAAAATATCAGTACAGAAAAAATAAAAAAAATCTTACCGTAGGAAATAAATGGAGGATCTGTCCTTAAGACTTTTGAAAAGAAATACCAAGAAAACGAGGCACATATTACCCATGACTCTTCATTGCTTCTTCAAAACATGGTTTAAGCAGCGAGATTTAACATGTTTCGAACACTAACTGACTATGTCCAGGGGCAAGGTTTGATAACTGATTAAGCTAGTCCTCCCATAATGAGATTCGCGCGACATCGGAATTATTCGGGCGAAATCGAAAACATTCGGCGGTGGAACTTTCCACCGCCGAATGTTTACGACCGTGTCCGAATAGGTTCACATACGTGTAACCTCGCCGCTCGAAAAAAATTCGATGTTTTATGAATTTCAAAATGGCCACATTCTACCTTAAATTAAATACAATTTTGAGAGTTCCCAGTTCAGCTCGGCGAAATATCATTTAATCATTCTTTTTTTTTACACCTTGTTGATTTTGAGTGGTGTTTTACTATCCTCTATTTCTATGTACATTATGTTTATTGTTTTGTACTGTCCTGATTTTTTCCATCGGAATTAAAGAGTTTGCTTTTTACAAAATGTATTGAATTTGTTTGATATATCATAGAATACCGACTCATCGAGAAGAACATAAAAACACAGGAATTTATTAATTGCTAATAAATTACAGTCCTGGATAAACTTTATAACTTTTCAACAATGTCATGCAACGTCATCAACATTTTCCGAAATGTTAATGTAAAATCGAAAATTACAGTTGGATTCTAATTTCTTCCAATCCCTGCATATTCCATTAAATTTGACTAGTCTGAAAATCTCATTTACAAAAGGATTGCTATTTCCTAAACATATTTTTTTAGGTTGATCCACTTTGAAAGCGACTGCAGACGACAAAACTGATGTTAATAAAGATAGATAGGTATTGTGTAGAATAAAGCATTGCAAATATTGAGCTAACTGAGGCAAATGCTTGTTATCGGCATTTTCTTCTTTTGTCTCAATGTTTTCCAAGCCTTTTCTACAAGGAACCTTAAAAACATATCTTGTTTTGGAAAGTGTTCATGCACAATAAGTAGAAACGTCTCGTGTCCTTGATTCACACATCCGGTGTAAGACATATTTTCCCGCTTAAAACCTCAAGGTTATCGTCAAGTTCATGTTTTATAACGGAAATCATTCCCGGAGTGTCGCCTGCTTCAACCGGAAGTAGTAGCAGCAGTTTTGTTGACATTTCTCGCTGAGGGTAGAACGTCATCGTCATCTGTCGATAAGAAACATAATCGTCGCTTTTCAGCAAAATCCACGTAAATGCAGCTTGTTTTAAGCTGTAGTTACCAGGTTTTTGCTGAATAGCGAATATATATGTCAAAATGTTTTAAAATGACCAACGCTTCTAAATTGTGATGATACTATGCGAAATACATGTATAACACAAGAGGACCATGATGGCCCTCAACCGCTCACCTGAATCTAGTTAGTGTGAAACCCGCAATTGTGTAATGGTCATGGGCAAATGATTTAATATGTGAGATTATGATCAAGCTTAAAATGGAATTCGTGCAAGGTCAATAACATAAATGTCTACATTTTTCTCTCGATAGGTCAATACTTGTGTCTGCAACTGAAAAAAAAGTTAAAAATTACAATTTGTCCCATTCAAGGGCAGATAATTTTGATATTTTCAAAATTGAGTCTGCATAAAAAATTAAAATCATCTGCCCATAAACATGATAACAAAGTCAGAAGGGATACATTTTGTATTATCTTAAATACCACAAGGTATCGCCCACCTTATCCGAGTTTACAGGTTTGGCGGCCATGTTTCCATTCACCTCTATGGATAAATCATCCCCGTCCATTATACAGAATATCTCACTGATTCCATTATATAACTATAAACCATATGATAATCAGGAAACAACATGTCTATACTTTTCAACGTAAACATCGTAACTACAGCATAAAACAAGCTGCAGTTACTAGGTTTTCGTTGAAAAGCGACGATGAGCTATCATGGGTATCGTCTTATTTTACAATAAAGTTGGTATTACCTTATCCGAGTTTACAGGTTTGGCGGCCATGTTTCCAGTCACCTCTATAGACAAGTCATCCCCGTCCATTATACAGAATATCTCACTGATCAGGTGACCCATGGAAAAACCCTTCGACACCAACTCCAAAAGTGCTACAACAGAATGATGAAAATACATCGTTGCTTTTCTGCAAAAACCTCGTATCTGCAGCTTGTTTAAGCTGCAGATACGAGATTTTTGAAGAAAAGCAGCGACAGTTGTCACTCGTTATCTAGACATCGGCTTTTAATCTGAAGTGAAAACCCTGCCCTGCGTTCAGGAATGCAATAAAACATGCTTAATCTAATTGCTTTACATAAATAGTCTAAACTATAAGCATTGGCATAAAGAAGGGAAAGACTTTAAGACAGTGCTGATAAGTGTAAATGGCTTCAATACTGTTCTTCTAAAATGTCATGATAATCCTTAATCCAGATCCCGGCTAATAAATATTGTAGTCGGAGATGATTCGTAACTCCATCTTTTTCAAACCAAGCTTTTGATCAGAGGTTTTGATCTCCCACTAACGATATACCACTCATCACTCATTCTCCAAAAAACTGCACAATTACTGAAATTCTATGTCCCCCGCTAATAATTAATTCATTGGAAGGTTTTTGTTTTCGTTTCTTTGCTTAAGATTATACAATAGACACCTTGTGCCTATTTCAAGCATGATATAAGACCAGGAATTATTTTTTCTCCTTAAATTTCACCTTTCTTTAGCTTATTTTTCATGAATTTTGATTGTCCCTGCACTGGTTCAATTCAAAGTCAGCTTGATTTTAACGCATTTTAATCTATATTTGCTGCGATTATCTTTTTATTCTCTCCGAAATATATTTTCCTGTGGTCTGATTACTGTTTCGTGGGAATGCAGGACTATACTTTTTTGAGATAAAAGTTTTACTGATGTCCCGATTTCTAGCGTAAGATACACAACGCTCCTTTAGCGGATAGTATAACACAACATTATGTGTTCCTATGGTCAAAACGGTTTTTAGTGGTAGGTTAGATGTCAACGTAAACAGAAACACACGCAAAAAGACCAGACTTATTCACAATCTAGAATAAAATAACATCAAAGATCAAAAACAAGAATCCCCCCATTTTTTTCATAAGATACGTTACGGCTTAAACCGACTTTTATTTCGAATCTTTCACCATTTTTCATACACATGATATACTAAATGAATCCATGCCTTCTTCAGAAAAAAATACTTTGCAGCGTAATAAACCAGCGAACTATATTCCTGATGAATTTCTTTAAAAACTAATTTATGAATAAGATACGTTATGATGAGATACGTGACGCTCGATTAAGTCATGGCAATAAAAAACTAATGTGATCAAATTGGACTATCCACTTGGACTTCTTTTCGAACATAGTGTACTTTGGACAAATAATAGACATCCATCTTAATGAAATCACCATTTTCATACAATAAATGAAAGAAACCAATACAAAACAATCATTTTTACTCCAATGACCTACAAAGGAAGACACGCTATTGAAAACTTCTGATAACATTCTTTGTAGAATCGTTGATGCAGTTGGCACACAAAAACGCATGTGTCTTTTTATAATACTTCATGAAGTCCTTGAATTATTTGCACAATATAACAAATGTAAACATAAGATACGTTACGAACCATTTTGATTGCATTTTTTTTCCAAAATAAGTGCTACATTGGCTAGTTTTACTATAGTATTTTTATCATTTTTCTGTATATGTTTAAATGGCAATTGTCACAAAGAGGTTAGAAAGGGTATTTGGTGCAATTATCCTATAACAATGACACAATTAAGCATTTCCAATACATTCGTATCTTGCTTAATCCTTATTTCTCGGACTGTCTTCTATAATTCAAGCTTGAAACTGGTGCATTTCTAACCAACGCCTAGGCCTAAAGATATTCCTTTCTCTTTTCACCAAAAATATATCAAATACAATAATGTATACATGTTCAAAAGATAGAGATTTTGTGTTGAAATAAGATACGTTGCGGCATGGTTCCTTATCTTGTAACAATCACTAAGGTTAAATAAATTAATAATAAGATAACTTTTGTGTTATGATTCAATTGAGTGGTATTTGATCTTTATGTTTTCAGCAGGAGTTTATTGTATTTCATACAAGGTCTATTCATTTTATTCAAAACAAACAAAAAATAATAAGAGAAACGACATTTCCTTTAAGTTCGAACTTTAAGGCCTTAATATTTTTATTACAAGTCAATAAATCATGATTTTCTCGCAGTACAATGAATTCTTGATCTGGTGGAAACCTAATATGAATCGTCACCCAACATCAATAGACAAAACTAATGTGTAAACAGGAAAACCAAACACCATAACGTATCTTATCATGCATTGACGTCACTGTGTTTGCATCCAAAAGTTGAAAAATTCCGGCTTTGTTTGGGTACACTAAAATTAAATTCTCTAATTTCAACAAATATTTTGCAAGAATAAGTCAAAAACTAAGTTTTTCTGAATGGTCGGTTTTTCAGATTTTTGTATTTGTAATTGTGCAGTTTTTTGGAGAATGAGTGATATACCTTGGTCTACTAAATGTGCACGTAGACACATAACAACAGCTTGTTGAGGATCATCCAGCCTCTGTCGTACAAATACACACACTTGGTAATGACTCGTATGTTCGTGAAGAGACTTGACGGCACACAGTCGCTCTTCCATATGGATCGAGTCAGGTACATCAACGCCTATTATTCTGTAACAAAATTGAGGACTTGGTGCAAGACTATTGTATGTAGGTGTAATTAAAAAAGTCGTAACTAAAACTTGAAAATAACTGTAGTTACGAGGATTTAGAATAACACCGATGATATACTGTTTTCAAATTGTGATCAAAACAGCTTGAAATTAGACACCAAAAGGGACGTAATGGTGGAGAAACGTGTCTAAAGCGTCAGTCCTCACCTCCCTTTAACCCATCATCACTCATTGATGCTTATTGACGCCCTACAAAATAAAGGCCCTGGATAACATTGTGGAGAATGAAGAAATTGCTTGTGACAAGCAATTTCTTCATTTCCCACAATGTTTTCTACACGAAATGACCAAAAATGTACAATTTCATTCACTTAGCATTGTTGCCTGCAACATCTTTGAATTTGGACTAGTCCAAAATATGGCTGTCTGGTAATGGGTTAAATACTAATGTAGATTGTGCGAATCTCTTTTGATTAAGATGCTCTGACAAAAAAGGTATGTGACAAAATACCTTTGTTTAAGTGTGAAACTCATCTGGATTTCACCAAACTGAAATTCAGTTTTTTAGAAAAAAAATGAGTCGCAGAAGGACAAACGACTGATTATTATTTTACATCGGCAGTTGATTCACTCGGACATCTTTTTGCACATATCTAGGCTTTGCCTACATAATTCATATACGTGTGTAGATCTAATAATATCTAATGAAATAATTTTGATTTAATCACCTGTATGTCCTTGATCCTGGCATGAGGTTTATTGTGAGGCGCCTGTTTGCCAGATCCCAGGTGCAGTCCGCCAGTCTCCACCCAGACTCGGTAAGACAAAACATTATATAGCGACAGTCGTTATCTTCATTGATCCCTGAAATATACAAACTAATCAGTGATCTGAGCATCTAGTATTCCAAATAGGTAGAGAAGAAGTATCTTTCAAGTGCACACAGTAAAGAAAATGGACTACCGTGTTCAATTACTTATTAAAATAATGCAACGCAATCGTAATAAATGATCAGAATTCGTACATCTGTTGTATCAAAAATTTGCAAAACCAATTAGTTGCCTACATTTGGTAACTATCGTGGTTTATAAATGGTCAACTTCTGTATAACGTTTAACACGCATTTCAATCATCTTTCCTTTTACCAAATATACATAGTTGATTTTGTAAGAGTATTTCAAAGTCATTTTAAGACTATAGCATAGTGCCTCTTTAGCGCCTTTATGACAACAATTTGCATAGTGTGTTATTAATTTACTTAGATATCTTGTTACATGAAAACGCACAAAGCTTCCTGCAAACCAAGCCCTTTTCTTACCTTAGGTGCAAAGATGCTCACTTTTATTTTCTAAACTTAGATGTTTATCATTTTTATGAAATGGAAACAAAACAACCTAGAGCTACAGATAAGAACGTGGTATTGGCATTTCAAAGATTAATATATCATTTACCGATTATCAAACCATATATGGTGGGAACTCATTTTAATCGTCTTGACGAGAAACGTCTTGACGAGACGATTCAAATGAGTACCCACAACATAGGGTTTGATTAGTAATTAATCATTTTTTGCTTTTGGAAAGCCTTTACCCCCTCTTATATGTAGCCTGGTTGCAAATATTCGTGCAAACCCAAACCTGTATCTGGTACATCCATAACTACGAGTATATTGTCCCTTGTGACTGTGGCACATACAATAGATACGAATGCTGTACATGACGCAATGCAACGACATTCTTCGTGTATGATCACTGCTGACTCTAGTCCTAGTATATGACTGTGGTGAACCTTGCGATAACAAAAATTATTTTAGAAGTCGACGATATGTTTAAAAAGAAGAAACAACCGTAAATGAAGAACATTCTGTTACAAACGGATGTCTTCATCTAATCAAAGACGCATGTCACAAAGATTTTACAATTCTCCAAATATATTGATCAGAACTTAAAACCTTATATCAGTATTTTAACTTTCACCATCTATTGCATTTTTTACTCGATTCCTCAACTATTTTTGGCCCTAAGGTTGTAACAATAGGTAATATTTATTTTGCATTGGAAGTCATTAAGACAAATTCATGATTTCGTTAATCTAATAATTGCATTCAAATCCGTTTTTACTTTAAAATCTCGTACCAATATTCTCTCATATATAAAACTGAATAATAAATTACCAGAAGTTTAGCGATGGTATGTGACCGGAATGTGTCCTTGCTGATGTTAACCCTGATGGATTTATCAAAACTGGACACATAAGATATGTCCCCTTCTCCTGCCATGAGGTCCACCATCCGCTCTCTAGCTATCACAACTAGCTTCACATCCTGAATGCTCGGTAAAACCGTGCCAACTATATCCAAGTCCTCCTTGAATTCAAAAATAGAGTTTGATCAATTTTGTACAACCCCAGAATTTTGACTGTGGTATATCTGGAATGGTCTTGCCAAAAGGTACACATATGCAAGATACGAAAGTCAATGTGAAATGTTGAATTTTCCTTTTCAATAATACAGAGAAACATATAGAGAAAAGTATGCGCCCTGATCTCTCGGTGCAGACCATAGCATCCCAAATATTGCAATGATGTCATTAGTGTTATTTCATTTCACTCAAAACCAGTTGTTGCCTTTAGAAGTGACATCGCTTAAACTACAAATGGACGGAAATTGAAATTGGTCGTAGATGATAAATTCGAAATGAAGTTGTTCCGAATTATGAAATTGCATTTATTGTTTCACATTTGCGATCAAGCATTTAGAAATTTATTTGAACTCACATTATCAACGGAAGCAGGCAGTTCATCGACAAGATCGCAGTCTTCCCAGTCCACACCATTTAGTGTGTATATTAGAGTTACATCTTCGTATTCTTTTAGAGGGCGGTGAGGAACAAACACTTTTACTTCGTTCTCCTGTGAAACAAAGTAATGTGAATGAGGCAAGGATAATGAAATAGATCAGGGAAAGTTTCACAAAAATGAAACTGAAATATATTTTTTTTTTGTTTTTCTGTCTGAAATATTTAATAAAAGGAGTAGAATTCAGGTTTCTATTTCTTTAAAGCTCGCGTTCTCAACACATGATCTTGTGTCTTGCTTGCTCAATATTCGGGTGATTGGATTAACCCTTTCCCAAACAAGACCTGGTTTTGACGTCCCTAATATAAAAGGTTTGGGAAAACATTGAAACAAAAGAAGAAACTGCTGATAACCAGGAGTTTCTCCTTTTGTTTCAATATTTTCTGTGCCATATTTTACATGAATACTATCTTTGATAACTTCCATTTTGTCATTTGTGGCAGTTTTTGAAGTGGATCACCCTAAAATTGTGCCATTTGGGAAAGGGTTAAAGTTTTTAAAAAGCTAAATAATGTTTCATTAAGACAAGGACTAGGCATTTAGCAGCTTGTAAATCATACGTTGACGTTTCGAATATACGATGTTTTGAGATAATAAAAACACATATATACATTAAACAGGCTTAAATGTCTAGCGATGCAGTTATACCTGAAGGTCCAGACTGCAACCATCTTTTTGACGGATGTGTAGATGAAAACTGATCGGTCTCTCTCCAAGAACCAAGTCTGGTAACATGTTACTCTCTACCTCATCTATGATGTCAACTCGTATTGTATCAATACCGAAATCTGGATGGGTTGTTCGTATAACAGCACCTATACCTTTATGGTAAGCTACGTTCCAATCGATACCCCCGTCACTACGCTTATATCTGGATCAAAATATCAGACACTTTATGTCTACAGGAAGCATATGGGGTTGAATGACTTGTAATTAATAAACAACGTTTTCGATTTAAACACGAATTGCATCTACCCCAATGCTTAACTCATTATCACTCAGAAGCTCCTTTTAACTCCTAGGTTTTTTACAACCAATAGCTCTTTTTTATTTTCAACCTTCAAAAAGTCTGACGATCCTTTGAAATTTAAACTTTTCTTTTATATGATTAGTAAGTTTGATTTATTAGCTTTTAAGAGTATTAAAGAAAATATGTTTTGAACAAAATATAACAGTTTTAGAGATACTCACATTATTTCTTTTGTAGTCCCTTCAAAATGATGGACATCATCTTCGGTTGTTTCGAGGGCGGTGATACACTCGTCTTTGCTGACAAGTTTAATCATATCTGCGAAAGACTCGATGAAGTCGTCTTCTTTCGATTCATGTCTATCATCAGTATCGTCAGCTAAATTAGCTTGATTCAAAGATGCAGTTGGTAAAACCGTGCCGTTTGGAGTCATTGGTTGATGCATTTGAAGCATATGTATATTTTCTCCCCTGTTTTCAACAGGGGACTTGATTTCACTGGTTGTACTTGTTTCGTTGTTCGTCTCATCATCAGCGTCATACAGGTCATGGGTGTTTCCATTAATCTCACTCTTTACACTCACTCCTAAATCACTAGATGTCTGCTCTTTCTCATCTATTTTCAAGTCATCTTTAATATGATCATCATTGGAAACCTGTACACCTATTGACGTAAATCTGTCAGTATCGATAGATTCAGCTTTGGAGTTAGATTCATTTTCGCCTAAGGTTTGCCTTGGTGACTGATCAATTGCTATCAGTACATCTCTCGAGGTTCTTTCGCTATCAGTGCCATTATTTTCCTTATATTTAGCTTTATCGTCATCAGTCAAAGATTCGCCATTGACTTCTTCGGTCAATACTCCTGAGTTTATTTGTTTCGTTTTTGCTTCTGTTTGATTGTTAGTTGTATATTCATTATTGTTTATCTCCGTGTCCTTCTCTTGATCTGGCGGTTCATCAGTTGGAGAAGAGCTATTTTCAATAACACTGTCATATTGTTTCATGTCGGTATCATTAAGTTTATCAATGGGAGTGTAAGCAGTGGGTGAGGGACTATCCAATTCAGATCCTCCAAGTTGTTTTATCAATCTATTTTTCTTTTCAATTAGAGCCTTAAGAGCATTTATTTCTACTTCATGTGATAATCTCTCTTCCAAGATTTTCTCTTCCACCCGTTGAACATTGTCGTTTGCTTTTTCGACAAGAACATCTGCTTGGTCACATTGCTGTTGAACTGTATCTAGTTGAATTTTCAGTGAATTGTTTCTTTTTTCAAGATCCTTTATCTGCTTTTCCTGTTCCTCATTTATTGGCTGCTTTCCGGCAAGAATATACCCGAATTCACTTTCAACTTTGCTCTCATCTGCTTTCCATTTCATGATAGATTCGATAGTCTCTGAGCTAAGACCATTCTCTTTCAGCTGATTGATCAAATCGTCTTTTCTTGCATTTAGACGTTGGTTATCACGTTCGAGCTGTTCTCTCATTTGCACATATACTTTTATCTCTTCCTGTGTGGAGTTTACTGTTTCATGTGTGACATTTTTAGTTTTTACATCAGCAGTTCTTTCCTTGGCCAATTTGATTTTCTTATCTAGTTCTTTTATAATGTCTTTTATGTCGCCGTTGCTGTTATGGTGACTTTGTTCTTAAAAGAAAAAATCAACGCAGGAAATCGAAATTAGCCAAATAATGTCTATTGGAAACGACGTTAACATCCAATCTTACTTCTTGTGTTTCAGAAGATGTGTTCAAGACACGGGTGATTGTATTTCGACCTTGCTCAACTTATAAAAAAGTCAAGTTTTTTCGAAGTGAATACATGGTCGGAAATAACTATGTTTCTACCATAGTTCTATGACGGAACACGTTTTCTTAGTAATTTATGTGACATGGGGGTGTTAAAGTCTATCTTGCTGTTAGTTATTGAAATTGCATATTTCAGAATCAGGTAAAATCACACATGCATGTACATTTTCGAAACGTATTTCAGGTAGCTTCTAACATAATAATATAATCTAGAATTAGAAAGTTGATTTAAAATTGTTGGTGACTATGTACAGCACTTTGAGTTTTCTCATGCGATCGCCTGGCTACCAGTAACTGATCTAGTTCGTAACCTCAAATGTCATATTGGTTCCTTTTCAAGATTTTAGCTCACTGTTAATTAAACAGCTCTAAGGGTTAGTAACCCTAATGAATTGAGGAAAATGTGTACTCGGCTAAATGATACAAAGAAAGTCATTGAGGCGAAATGAGAAGAAGAAACATACCTGATTTTGACTCTTCTGATAATTTTACAATTGCATCATGAAAGAGTTGAAGTGATCCTTGCAGCTCATCAAAGGATGTATTTATTCTATCAATGTAATCCACCAAGTCATCTACAACTGATCCCACACGATCTGTTATCAAAGTTTCATTGTCCTTGCTAACAACTTCAGACTTTGCGTTCTGTTTATGATTAAATTTCTCAATGAATTCTTTCAACTGTTTCCTGTCAGTTCGAATGTCCTCCAAAGATTTGGTTTCTTCTTTTATATGTTTAACTGCTTTGATATCCTCGCCTGGGTCGACTTCTGTACTTGTAACTGAAATATTATCAAAAGGTAAGTATTTTATTCTGCATTCAAACACAAGCATTAATTGAACAAAGAATTGAATTGAACTTATGTACGTTCCTTTTTGTGGCGTTGCAACATTCAATGTTTTTTTCAAGACCATACAAGAAATAAACAAGTTCTAGTTGGGGAAAATGGTTTTAGAGCATTTAGTAATGTAAATCAAACTTCGAAGCTTCGAATCAGAGAAGAATAAAAACAATTGGAACGGTGCTCTGATGTTAAAATAATTTTCCGGTCCCGTTTAAAAATACCGGGATTTGCCTTCCTCTTTTTCCAAACCACTTGTTTTGTTGTTCTTTCATTTGTTAAATATATCTAAATTACACAACGGTTTTTCAGCAAGCAGAACTTCAAGTAATTATTTTAAGCGAGAGAATTAAAGTCAATTTTAAAAAACTCAACTTACCCGTTTTCCTCGAGGAACTTGAACCCGATCCCATTTCGGCTCAATTCATATCAAACAAACTCTGATACAGACAGAACAATATACCGGCACTAAATACAATCTATAGTCCAGATTGTTTACAAAGGTTACTTATGTAAACAAGGGAAAATACGTTCTTAATTTTCATTAAAATTTTGCATGCGTTAGTTCGAATCTTGCAGGTGTTTTACGTACACCTGCAATATTCGAACAAACGCATGCAAAATTACAGTAGCCTGGAGTTTATGTAGGATTTTTTTGTAAACATACGCCATGATATCGTGACCGGACTATATATATCGCTGGTGGGGAGTCAAAACCTCGTAACTACAGCTTGAAAAAGCTGGAGTTACGAGGTTTTGACTCCCCACCGACGAAATGCCGTTTTCCTAAAAATGTTTCACGCTCACATCCACAATTTCAAAATAGCAAATAATTAGAAGGAATGTAGACAATTAACGTGATCTTTACCCTTTATTTTCAAAACTGGGTCTAACTAACCTTTTCCTATATATACAAGCAGTATTATCAAAAATTGTATGTCTCTATGGGAAAATGTTTATGGGGCAAAACTGTGACTCTCAATTGCGAGCCTGCTGAAATTTTTTGGATTGTGAATGAATTTATAATACCAGAATCTGTCTGAAAAATATCAGGATCCTAACCGAGTCATTATCTGAACCATTAACGATACTTCATCACTCAATCCTTTATCAAATATTTCTTTTATCGAAACATGTAAAAATCAGACAGAATATAAATCAATGATAGTAAAGAGTCTAACAGCAAAATTGAAAACAATAGATATTGTCGCTTCATTGGATTCCTTTTAATTTTGGTTTTGTCCCTGTACACAATATAGCCAACCAGCTGAAAAGTTGAAAGTGAGGCCATTATCTCTTTCCCAAAAAAACAAATTTCTAGGCTGCTCCAATCTTAAAGGTGCTACAGAAGACAAGATGGATAGTATGAAAATCGGATTTGTGCACCATATGGCACATGTCACGTTGAGTTAAGGTAGTCCACCCCTAATGAGATTCGCACGACGTCGGAATTATTCGGGCGAGATCGAAATCATTCGGCAGTGGAAATCTCCACCGCCGAATGTTTCCGACCGCGCCCGAATAGGTTCGGATACGTAACGACGACGCTCGAAAAAGCAGATGTTTTATGTATATCAAAATGGCGACATTACGGGTATTCTACCTTAAAAGGGGAATGCTGTTTTTCAGGATTCCAACGATTTCTCTCATTAGGATGTCAAAACAAGAAATTTGAAAATGTTCTCCTCGTACGCGTTTATAAAATGATCGCTAGCCACTCCTTTTTCAAAAGGGGGGAAACCACGAGCTTTTGTGCCCCGTCAATAACACCACCACCATCACCACTACTAGATAGTATGATGACAACGATTTTCAGTAATTTTATGAATAATTGTCTGGTTTGTAAAAAGTAGGAGCAGAAATGACAGAAAAGCCCAAGGGATTTGTTGGATGTGGTGGATCTATTAAACAACACGTGATAAGATAAATATTGTCGACCAAACCAAATTCGTCGTCAATAAGTTTTCTTATAATATACTGTTCAAACGATCTATCACACATTCCAACAAACCCGTGACATATTATCTCATTATTTGCTTCAAGCCAAATTGAAATTGGTCACGTATTAACAGATTTGTTGAAAATTTTCTTCAAACAATTTTGTTGTTGTAATTGTGTCAGGTGATTCAATGACGTGAAATTGGAAATCCCATTTAGATCTACATCACTCGGTAATGACATCTTCAATCTAATTGTTACACTTTCGAAATACTTAAGACGTAGATAATAAGATTTGTGCAATGAAATCCCAAAAATGGAGAACACTTTCTTTTTCAATTGTATGTACGAAGCATGGAAAGTTTTGCCAAAGCCCTTGACCCTTTTCCAATCAGGACCTGGTTTTGACGTCCCTGATAGAGAAGGCTTGGGAAAACATCGAGGCAAAAGAAAAAATGCTGATAATCAGCATTTTCTCCTTTGCCTCAATGTTTTCTGTATTATGTTATTCACAAATTTTACCTCTAGTAACATTCATTTTTGTCTGCATCAGCATTGAATTAAACTACCCTAGAATTTTGTCGTTTGGGAAAGGGTTAAAATTCTATTTTCGTAAATTTGAACGCGAGTCCTCGTAAAACTATTAACCCATTCCCAAACAATACCTAGGACATGTTTCATCAAAACATTTAAGACGTATTTTTGACTTACCGATGACTTGCGACAAGATTCGTGCAAGAAACGCATATCGCCAATCTATCAAGACCTGCGTTATGTTGTTGTTGTTTTAAGCGATATTTAAGACATCGATAAGTCAAAAATACGTCTTAAATATTTTGATGAAACTGGCCCCTGGTTTTGACGACCCCAATAGAAAATGCTTGGGAAAACATCGAGACAAAAGAATAAAATGCTGTTGCATTATCTACAATTCCAATTATTTTCATCATTCAATTAATTTTGTCGTCTGTAGCATAGAAGAACAGTTCCAATCCGTAAAAAGAAACAAAAGCTAGGTATTCAAAAATACTAATAAATAACAAAAGCACAGAAATTGGTGCATGTGTTTGATGTCGGAAAACAGAGTGTTCGTGTACAGAATTACAGGGAAATTATTGAGGCAAAAGGAAAATAATTGTAAGTAATGTTTTATCAACCCTTTCTGTAGAGGACTTCAAAACCATGGGCCAGTTTCACATGACGTACGAGTAAAATGCTTTGATGAAACTCTGACATCAGGCCTAATGTGGGACGGAGTTAATCTACTTAGTTATGTCAACATTGTATATATTCCTAGAAAAAAAAACATATATATAAGTGTGAGAGGACTTAGGAAAGGGTTTAAGACGTAAGTACCGGCGTAATTATCTTCCTCTTTTAATGATGACCTACTGGACAAGGTTGAATGTCATGAAAATGGATTGTATGGTGGTCGTTTGCAATTTGCTACAAATTTTGTTAATCCTAGCTTTTGAAGGTGAGAGTTTTGTTTTATTTCTTCGTTTCAATTCAGTTCAAAGCTCGTTGAGATAAAAGTCAAAGGGTGAAGTGAAATAATTACAACGGTGAATCGCGTGACACAACATTTGGACATTTTTTCTTCTCAAAATTATGTTTACATATCGTTGCTTTTCAACGAAAACCTCGTAACTGCAGCTTGTTTAAAGCTGCAGTTACGAGGTTTTCGTTGAAAAGCAGCGATATGACTGATATGAAGCAGAGAAGGCGGCAAATCGTAAGGGATTTGCTGAATGCGAAAAATCTCTAAAAAAATCAGCTGATTAAAAGCTATTGACGACGAACTAACATTTTGGTTTGGTCGCAAATAACTTTTTATCAGTTGACTTTTAGAGATCTATCATATACACCCAATTCCTGGCATTTACCACATTCTCTGCTTCAAATCGAACTCAAATCGGTCAATTAGATCTGTTAAGATTTTCTGAAAATGTTTGTCATTTGACACGTCACCGTGATAATAATACTCGAAATCTCTTTCCGTCGCTTGGTTTCTGTCCAAACGACACTTTCCGACATAACAACGATGTTCATAAGTTAATGTAGGCCCATCTTGGGTGGGGTGATATTAAACTTTTGTCTGCAATATTTGTACCTGTCAATAGGGAACAATTGTATCTAGTTAACCGTGACGTAAATTCGGACAAACAAACGGTTTTTCGTAGGGGTTGTCATAATCCGAGTCTTCTCTGATGTAAATACGCTCTTCGATATTTTCGCTATATTTTCATCAGAGCTAGTTGCTCTTTGAAAACAGCCGAAAGTTTGGCACACGTTGTGAAGCTTTGCTTTTGGGTATTATAACCAATCACTCAGTAAAACACTGTAGGGTATAGATCAATTAATCATTTTTTGTCATACCTGACCAAAATATAATTTCAAATCGGCCTGCTGGCAGAGTATAACCTTCCGAAATTCAACAACCCCCTATTTCCAGTCGATTTCGTCGCCATTGTTATTGTAGATCACATGACCATATCTCGTTCAAAAATAGTACAGAAATTACTGGCACGTGACTATCACGTGACCGCCTTTGATTACGAATTTCTCTCAAGTCACGTGACCGCCTTTATTTAGAAATTATGGAGTGTTCTTGTTGCGGAGATCAATTTATGTCGATCTGTTCAGCTTGCAACTTGAATGGTATTGCTTCTCCTGTGAAATTCCGTTTATTTCCTTCTCCATGCTCGTAAGTTTTGGAATTGACCCAAAAAAGTAGCAAACATTATTGGTGCGAATACTAGCTTGGAACATTTGCCGGACGTTTCTGATATAGATCTATTCCATGCATTTATTTATTCATATTATCAGTGTTTTTTAAACTCGTTATTGTTATATTATTTCAGAAGGGCCGTCAATTTGAAATATAAAATAATCTTATTTTTTTTCTTTCAAATTCTTATATTTAGACCGTTACGTTATAATCTGGGAAAACCCGCATTCCAGGTTGCGCAGTAACAACTGGAGGATCTGTCCTTAAGATCGGACGGTGAACGATGCACCACAACTTGTGGAGAACTTCTTGATTTTTTTCAAAGAGCAACTAGCTCTGATGAAAATAGCGAAAAATCAAAATATCAAAGAGCGTATTTACATCAGAGAAGACTCGTATTAGGGTTGTTATTAAATCTCGTTACTACGTACGAGATTTTATAACAACACAGACGGTTTATCAAAACAAAACAGTAAACCCAGTCTAATCTTAGCACAAAAATCTTTGCCAATTGGGCTAGATGCTCTGTTGTATCAAGCCTTATTCTGAAATAATGACACATTAAATTTCTGTTCCAGGAATCCACGGGTACCTAGTTCGATTCGTCATACCACCGAGCTGTAGATCAGGGTTTGTGTTGAGGGATCCGGAAGATAATCTAATACTTCAGTTATCATTGTAATTGTTTCTTTCAAATTACCCCTTTTTCGAAACATTTTTTTGCTTCTTACAATAGAAAAAAATATTGACAGGATGTTATCGAATTATGTATACGATATATCTCGGTTTTATTGATTATGGTATTGAACAATATCAGGTATATTTTGTGTTGTAGCTAAATCATTGTTAAATTAAAGCAATTGCTATTCTAGAACCTTATGTGTAGCATTTTAGGCTAGAATATGATTATATCGTAATTAAATAACCATAGAAATAGGAAGTTATGGTACATAAAAAACAATATTTCTTGAATAAAGGATTCTATTGATATCTCGTGCAAATGTACATGCACAACGCTTAAAATTTACACCAGAATAAATCTATAATAATGATTGAAAAGAAACCCCATGATTTAATTTTTTGTGGTAATCAACAGGCCTGTAGGAAGCAATTTCATATGGTGGACGGACGTTTTGGCCAGGACGTTAAGGCCACGGACGTTTTGGCTACTATATATATTTGACAAGGTAGGACCTTTTGGACAAAAAAAAAAAAAAAAAAAAAAAAAAAAAAAAAAAAAAAAAATAAGGAAAAGGGGATTTGAACCAATAATATTCATTTCATAGTTGTCATAGTTGTACTTTTAGACATTTTGATAGTAAAAATGATTTATTTTTTTTAAAGGGGTAGGTTCATTAACCATCAAAAACGGCCCAAACTCAAATTTTGCTAAAATATTATTATTTGAACACTTTCATCACCATATGTGAAGAAACCTTGTTACAAAACGCATTCGACATTCATGGTTGCCATGGTAACCAAATTTACAATTTCTGCAAAAAATCACCAATATTAGACATATTTATTAACAAATCTTATATAAGTTTGTTGTTTATGTAAAATTATGCTCCATGAAAATAATAGAGATAAAGGAAAATGTAAAGGTAGATCTAGCATGCTGTCAATGTTATATGAGCGTTGTCATGGAAATTATAATATTTCTATGGTAACCGTTTTGCAGAAAAGGCAAAATGTCTAGAACTTGCTCATAACTTGAATTTTTTTAAAAATATAATCTATATTTTTCAAAAAATTGATAAGGAGAATAAGACATACCTTTATAGTTTTCTTATAGTGTCCTAGTAAGGTCAGTCATTTGCCAAGGTCAAATTCTCACTTTTCCTTTATATATACAATAATTTGCCAACTGACTGTATATTAAAAGTTCTGCTTTCGTATTTCAAGTGTGTGTAATTATAAGAAATAATTTCTGAAAATAAAGCCAGGTTATCAATAGAAATACATTTATGTTGCCATAGCAACCATCAACGGTTTCTTAGAATGAAAAACAAAAATACTGTTATGAATTAGAATTGGTATAAATGGGCAGGACAGTATTTTATGGAAGAATGGGTGTACACATTTACAATTTTTGCTCTCTGAGATATTCATTAACCTTTTACTCGTAACTATACATGATATACATAGCCAATACTTGATCTGGCTCATAAGCAGGTTACTTGCAGCCAGAATTCAAAACTTTTCTTGGGTACAATGACTTGATATGAGATGAGGACACATCGCAAAACATGTTTCAGTAAAACTGTTACACTTGGGACAAAACTTATGACATGAATTGCTCTAAGAAAATCTATTATGTAGTTACAACTCATGTTTGCTTTTTATAATGTAGATAAGAACACACAAGCATGGGGTCATAAGTGTAGTTGTATGAATACTGAAGGGTGCCATTGTCAAAAATTAGTTTTATAAATCACATGATTTTGTTAACTAACTCCTAGAAGTCTGTTGTTTGTTGAAATCATTTAGGTTTTTTTTTCAACATGTTGTGTTTTGTATTTCCAAGATATATGTGAGTAGCAAAATTAGAAAGGTTAAAGGTGTAATATCATCGCTTTTGAGTGGATTAGTTTTAGTTTCAAAGAGAAAGAAAATGTAACACTTGGGACAAAAATATGAATTTCATTTGAAAGAGACTTAGCTGTTTCGAAAAAGGTGTATCTGTGAAAGAAATGCGTATATTTGTGAATCAAACTTTAAATATAATGAACTTATGCTATTCTTGTTTTCCTTAAAAAGAGACAAGAGTTTCTTTACCTATATTCACCACATTTCATATGTGAAATACTATGCTTCAAATATCTTCTAAGACATACCAAATAAAATGCAGTTTCTGTTCTAGAAAGAGGAATTGCGCATTTTAGCACATACCTTTGAAATTTCCCCCCTATTTTTGAAGATGACGGGGAACTTTTTTTACATAGAGAAAATCCCATAATTGTTTTTGATTTTGTCTTTTTCAACTTGGTTTCTAAGAAACAAAAATAAAGAAAACTTTCTTATGGTAAGATTTTGTTGATTTTATCACAGTTCTACACTGTTACGCTTGAGATAAAACTTTGAATAACATTAATAATTACTACACATGTTGACTAAAGATATTCAAATAGATCTTAAAATACGAGCCATAATAATAGATCCATAATAGTCAATGATAATTATGTTAATAATTACGTATCTCTGCTAGATAATTAATATGAGTCTGACTATGTATTAAATTGACATATTATTCAATTATTTCTAAATGTAATTGCTTTCTGAACAAAGTTCAGACAGAATCCTACATGTTTCTCAATATTTTGATTCATGTTTTTGTGAAACTTAATATTTCAGCATTTATACTCGATCATTGTAAATCTCATAATTAGCGTTACACTTGGGACATTGAATTTGGGTTGATTTAATTTCATAATAGCTGTTCTTTTCAGATCTAAACACTGCAGATATTTCATGTGGCAGATTCTCTCCTGTAAAACAGAAACCAGAACAAGTTTCAATATCAGTGATTCATATGACAAAAATACAGGCTTTCTAACACAAAATGTTACACTTGGGACATTTGTTGGTATGCATAGACATGACATAAGGGTGTCTTGATTATATAAAAGTAATTTCATAAAATCATACTAGTATTGCACAGATGATATTGAGACTAAAAGCATACATAGTTTGAGATAGAAGGATGTCCCGTAGCAAAGTCCTTGATTTTCCAAAGTATTGTAATCTTATGCCTTTATGTTTTTTGAGTGTGTGTCATTTTCTAAACATTGTTCAGGGACTATTTATATGTTATTCAACAAATGACTATCGGATGCTCTTGTTTACTTAATTTATATTTGGCCAAAAGGTCCTACTTTGAAATATATTGTGGCCAAAACGTCCGTGGCCAAAACGTCCTGGCCAAAACATCCTGGCCAAAACGTCCTACATTCATTTCATATTGGGTGGGCTCAAGACCATGTGTCTGAAAATTGGGGTGCTAAATCGGATTTCCCTAAATTTTCAGTGTAGAATAAGGAAAATTCGGCATATTTGGCATTTTTTTTTTTTTTTTTTTTTTGGGGGGGGGGTCCTCTCCCCAGCCTCCCTGTTCCTACGGGCCTGATCAATATATTAACCCTTTCTGAAAACATGACCTGGTTTTGACAGCCTTTAATGAAAAGTATTGGAAAAATATTGAGTCAAAAGAAGAAATTGGTGATTATCAGTGTTTTCTTCTTTTGCTTAAATATTTCCGTACTACAACGTACACACATTTCCTATTTGTTTGTTTCAATATGTCTTTTACAGCAGCTTTCAAATAAAACCGGCCTTCATTTTTTGCCGTTTGGGAAAGGATTAAACTCTTTCCGCAGAATTCACTCGAGTTATAGCGCTAGTATAACAGTTAGTAACGGCTGTCATGACAACTCTGATCCTGGGGGATGCGTTGTCAAGGGAAAGGTGTCAAAACTGGGTGTTTACCGGGTACGTCCAACCGATGTCAGTAATTTCGACTGTTACAAAACTTTCAACGTATCAGGTACATATCGGTGCATCTCAACAAAAACCTCCTAACTGCAGATTGTCTTAAGCTACAGTTACGAGATTTTTGTTGAAAAAATAAATGAGACTTGATCTCAAAAAACGGTCCCTTGTACAGAATGATGAGTCTGTGCCTAAGTGCAGTCTGACCTAGATCCATGCTGCTGACTTGCATTTGCTACAAGCCACGAATAAGCTATTGGAGACCAATATGGTTTATGATCAGACTGCGTCTATACGCAGGCTGATCTTGAACCATATTAGGCTTAGAAGCCTTGAAGGACCCTTTTGCAGACCCTTGCTCAAATATTTGTTTCATAAATGAAAAAATTGACTTTTCTAGATCAAAACTGCAGCTGAGGACTAAATATTTGTTGGAAAAAAAAAGAGAAATGATTTGAATATAAAATGACTAAACGCTGGTCGGCTCATCTCTATGTAATCTCATGTATGTTTTTGTTTGAATTCAATTTTAGTAATTTCAATCCGTGTCTAGATAAACCATTTTGTTTTGATGTTCCTAATGGAGACACCCTTAGAAATATTTGATTTTCATTAATTTTACCAGCATTTTCACTCAACATTTTCTAAGCTGTTGTATATAGCCCAATGTTTATCTTTCCAAGTGAATACTTCTAACTCCAATTTGTTCATAATATAATAATATTATACAAAATGGAGGTAGAATCAAAGCCTTGTAAAGATAAATTTATCTATTTGCTTTTCGTTATATTTATATCATATTGAACATCTTTGAACTTCGGTCAGTCTATAGATTTGTCGTTTAACACATTACCATACAGTGACTCTTTTTGACTCCCTTAAAGCAAATGGTTTGGGAAAACATTGTGATAAATGAAGAAATTCCTTTTAGCAAGCAATTTCTTCATTTCCCACAATGTTTTCTTCAAAAAAGCCCCCTAAAATGTAAATTTTCTTTCACGTGATATTATTGACAGTGCACATCTTTGAAATTGGACCGGTCTAAATTTTTATCGTTTGGTAATGGGTTAAGAAAAGGTTAATGGCGCTGTTACATTTTAGAGGACTTGCCTGAATACGTAGTTACCATGACAACGAATCGTTCGGATATCTCTATGGTAACCAAAGACTTTTCCAATGTAGAAGTAAACACTGCAGTGACCGAGGAAGATAAGAGGGTCCCAGATACCACTGCGACAAGAAATAGTTCAGACGTTGCCATGGTTACCACAGACTTTTCCTTTGTAGAAGTTTACACCAAAGTTACTGAGCGAGGTAAGACACGGTGGATAATCACGTGACGCAATAATTACTGAATATCTTCAATAACTTTGTTAATACGGGACCGATTTGAATTCGGGTTGAAGCAGAGAATGTGGACAGACGTCACGCATTAGATAGACGTGGTTAATTTTTGAAAAATCAACGGATAAAAAAGTTATTGAAGATAAACCAAAATTTTGATTCATCTTCAATAACTTTTTTATCAGTTAATTTTTTTAAAAGAAATCTACTACGACCATGTTATTCCTGACATTTTTCCACCTTCTCTGCTTCAAACCGAATTCAAATTGGTCAAGTAATTGACAAAGTTATTGAAGATTATCGGAAATTCTAAGTCACGTGATTATACACCGTGTAAGAAAGCGTCCACTACTACTGCATTATCGCGTCTAAGCCCTTTCCCGAACAGCAAAATGTTAGGGTGGTAAAAGTTTACAGCCGCTGCAGACAACAAAATTGCATTAATGAATAAAACAATATGTGTATTCACGGGTGGTAAACAGAGAAACTAGCTCCAAAAAGAGTCAACGGTATTTTGTTTCCTCGTGATATCCGGCCTTTTCCGAGGTAGTTGCATAGAGCGAAAATCTGTAAACAAAGGTAGGTCACGAACACATTTCTCTACAATTATTTCTTTTACAACGAGTTATTTAAAAATCCGGCGATGCTGTAATATGAAGAAATGGTCTAAGTTTGTTGTGCACGAGAATATACGGTGTTAGTAAGCAGAGTTTGAATACAATCGTTGAAAAACATTTCAAAATCGAAAATTCAGAAGTTTTTACTTTCGATTTTGAAATGTTTTTCAACGATTGTATTAAAACCCTGCTACTAATACCGTATTTTCTCATGCACAACAAACTTCGACCATTTCTTCATATTACAGCATCGCCAGATTTCTCAAAAACTCGCTTTAAAAAAAATAATTTTAGAAAATGTGTTCGTGACCTACAAATTTTCGCTCTATGCAACTACCTCTTTTTGGAGCTAGTTTCTCTGTTTACCACCCGTGGTATTGTAGTTCATTAAATAATGAGACAAAAGAAGAAAATATTGGTCATCAACATTTTGTCCTTTTGGTTCATTTATTTCCCAAACCATTCCTTCACATGTTGTCACATGACGTCAAAACTTCGGGTATCCATTTTGATACTAGTAAATCGGAAAAACTAACATTTGAAAATATACTCAAAGAATATTGGATGAATTTGTCATTTTATTCATTGTAATTTTTAGTTTACATAATTTGATCATCATCAACTATTTATCTTAACTAATTTCTACATATTGACTCCTTTTGCCTCCTCAAAAGAAAAATGCTTTTAAATTAGAAACATTGTGGAAAATGAAGAAATTGCTTGTGTGACAAGTAGCCTAATTTCTTCGTTTTCCACAATGGTTTCTACGTCAAAAGACCCACAGAAGTTTAATTTTCATTCACTTTTAATTGTCGTCTGCAGCACCTTTGAATACGAACCAGTTTAAAAATGCTGTCTGGAAATGGATTACAGTCTTTGGCGTACAATATACATGTAGATCTGCATCAAACGCATGTCGTCAGATACCTTAAGGATGTCGTAAATACAGCTAATTCAAGCAGTACTTACGATTTTTCCCAGCTGTATCAACGATATGCAAATTAAATTTCAGACAAAGAAAATCACCGAAATCATATTATTGTTGTTGCAATAGTAGTCCCAATATTAGTACTGATGGTGGTAATTATCGCTATAGTGACATCGGTTTTGACTCGTACATTCAAGAGAAGACATAAGCGTCGAGGTATGTACGAGTAAACAGCTAACTATTTTCTCAATAAGGCATGGGGTCGTATTCATCATCATTTCTCAAATGATTATGTTGATCAAAGTTACATTTGATTGTCTAAATCAAAATTATATAACAAGCCAGCTAATTTGACAAGACGTATTATCGGCCATTCGGATGGATTGTTGTGTAGTTTTAAAGGTAAATTAAGGAATTAGACCGGACGGTGAATACCATCCCTGGTTTTGACGTCCATAAGCCGATAATGCCTTCTAACTGTACCAAATCATTGTGATGTTGGATCAACGTATGAGAAACGTTCTCGACGTACGAGTAACGTACCTTGAACGTACATCTAGCGCATACAGCGTATGAAAAACGTATGATGAGCGTAAAATTCATCCGCTGACATATGCTGAAAATATTTGTTTTGAGCATGTTCAAAGATTTTATGCCCTCAACATCCATCAGCGTACACCAACGTACCCCGGTGTACCAGTTACGTATTACAATGTACCCCATACGTATTCCAGTGTATGCCCGAATAAATCATACGTTTCTCATACGCTGGCTGTGTACACTAAGGTGCAATTAAACACAGAAATACACTAATGACTCATTTTGTACGCAATAAGTAACTGCAATAAACTATTACTTCTTTTTTCTTCCTTCCGTTTATTTAGATGTTCAACCGGAAGACCCACCAACAGAAAACAGAGTGGACAACCAAGTCTATGATTCCGGAGAAAACTCAATATACGCAGAGATGGATAATTGTGTGATGTCTGACGAGGCGCCAGCTTACGATTACGTTACAAACACCGACTTGCAAGCAAAACCGGCAACATCTTCAGATTACATTACTCCAGTTAGCTGTAATGACAAGGAGTTGAAAACCCAAGCGACAATTTCGGATGATTGCTACTTGGTGCCTTTGAACAAACGAAACCCCGTCTATGAAGCGTTAGGCGATAATGCTTCGGATGAATATGCGAGCTTAAAGGTGGAATAACACTTAAAATCATGCAAATTGTCCGAGAACTTCGTACAAAATGAATATGTATTATTAAAATATGACCTTTAAATTGCATCTATGCCAAATCTTAGCTTTCTATCTTGTGTATTGGCTATGATGTCGACGGATTTAAAACACCATATGTTCCATTATTGTAAATATTATCACCGGGACAATAAATCGTGTGGTTTTAAATCCGTCTATATCCAAGCCAATACATAAGGTAGAAAGCTAAGATTTGGCATATATGCAATTTAAAGGCCATATTTTAATAATATATATTTATTTTTTTGTACGAAGTTCTCGGAAAATTTGCAAGATGTTAAGTGTTATTCCACCTTTAAATCAACAGAATATGAACATGTACCATAAATAGCATTATCAATAGTCAACGATTCAGACCACTTTGCGTGTAAGTGAAGCCTGATCAGAATCTACTTTGCTCTTAAAACGGATTGCAACATCGCAGTTTTGCTTTAAGAAGAAACGATGAACGTTCTTTGAAACTATTTTTTTTAATTACAGTCGACACTCGTTATGTCGACATCGGATAAGTCGAATTACCGCTTAAGTCGAAGTGAATGTTTGGTCCCGTCCTCTTCAACGGATTTTAAAAAGTTTCAACAAAATTACATGTATAATGAAATAAATATGCCATTGAAATTTAGAAGGAAAAGGATAGAAATTGCTCGTATCGAGTAATTTCTTTCCTTTTTCTACTATATTTCAATTATGAATGCTTTTGATGAACAATGGAATGGTCAAATGTCATTTAATTTGAAACAAAATGAAACCGGGTGAGTCGAACTCCGGATATGTCGAGTTATTTTGATGGCCCCTCTGACTTCGACACAATGAGTGTTGACTGTATTCTCAAAGAGAGAATCGTCGGCTACACTCGTAAAAGTCGTTACTACATGTTCTTTAATAATACTAATAATAATAATAATAATAATAATAATAATAATAATAATAATAATAATAATAATAATAATAATAATAATAATAATAATAATAATAATAAATAACGACTTTATTTATAGAGGCTACACATTTGGTTGCCCAATCTTCCATGTGGGCCTCTTTAAAGAATGTCAAAGAATGTCTGATGCAAATGATTTAAAGGACGTCCGATTTGAAAGCTTGGAACTGCGGACGACAAAACTTATGTTGATGAAAATAGGATTTTGCTCAATATAGCACAGATAATATTGAGGCGAAAGTAGAAAATGTTGATCATTATTTTCTTCTTTTGCCTCTATGTTTTTTCCAAATTATATTCTAATAGGGACGTCATAACCACGTCTTGATTCGGACAGGGTTAAACATATCCACAAGATTAACCATTTCCCAAACGACGAAAATAGGAAGCTGCTGCAGACGACAAAATGGGTGTAGTATATAAATACAGTCGACACTCGTTATCTCGACATCGGATAAGTCGAGATTCCGCTTAAGTCGAAATGAAAGTCATGTCCTATCCTCAACATGTGGATATCAAAATGAATTCCGAAACAAACTTACATCCATTGAAATAGTAGGAAAAGGATAGAAATTGCTCGTTTCGTGCAATTTCTTTCCTTTTCCTACTATATTTCAATCATAGACACATATATGATACCCATCAAAATGGTTACATATCGTTTTCATCGAAATTAATCAAAATCAGATCAGTCGAACTCCGGATATGTCGAGGTATTTTGACGGCCCCTCTGACTTCGACACAACGAGTGTCGACTGTATGGGAAATGGGTACACAATAGCACATAAAATACCAAAGAAAATGCGTTTTCTTTTTTTTCAATGTTTTCTTATCATATTTGCTCCATAGTTAATGACTATGGAATTTATGTATATAAAACACAGAAATTACAGAAGGAACATTTGAATTTGATCTTCTTTTCCATCAATGTTTTCTGACCCAATCTCCCTCGGGGACAACAAAACCCGGTAGATCTATTATTGATTTATTATATTTGGAAGTTGTAAGCTTAAAAATCGATTCTTCGATTAACTGCTGAACGATGGATCATCAATTTACATATTTAACACGAGTTGTGCGGTCAGTATTTAGCGACATAGACGTCATCTGTCTATCAAGATTAACGTCATCGACGTTTTCAGACGTTAACGTAGCACCTATTCCAAACACAGTCACATTACCAGTCCTTACGTCAACGCGATGTTTCTCTATTTCAGTCGGTATGTTGTCGACACTAACGGAACGATGACTACGTAGCCGTGTTGGACGACGTGATGATGTGACGTCTAAATTAGTTTCCGTATCAGATCGACCTATTGTATTACACAACATCATAGTCTGAATATTTCCATTGAATGCTTTACTAAACCCTGTATCCAGTCTAGATTTATTTCTTCTTGCCCATTTATTATAACTGAACCAAAGTCCCGGTGACTTCTTTGAACTCCTACGTAAATTGAGCTGCATTAATTTCGCAAACCGTTCCTGCATTTTCTGTATATTTCTGTTACATTCGTTCAAGACCACACGTTGATAGCCTTTTAAACTTCTGATTGTTTTCTCACACTGTTTCTCCATGTCCATGTGATTCCTGTAGATTTGCTTCTTTCTTGGATAATCGCGCATGGATTCGAACCTGGCATCGTACGTACAGCTGTATGGTGCTAGTATGTCTTCTTTTGATGGCACCATTATGTTTGCTGTAATATATGCGTAACAACATGATTACGTCGTCGTTTTTCATCATTGTGACCCGACACGCTAAGAGTAAGAGGAATCCTAAGTCTGAAAATTATCGACCCTAGTCAGCCTGCGCAGACTGACAAGGATCGAAAACGTTCACACTATTGTACTTTTCCGGATCTTGATTGTTTTACTATCTTAACCCTTTGCCAAACGACAGAATTTTAGTATGGTCTAATTTGAAAGCCGCTGCAAATGCCAAATGGTTGTGGATAAACACAGGATTTGTATATATTTTAGCACAGAAAATATTGAGACAAAAGGAGTAACTGCTGGTTATCAGCAGTTTCTTCTTTTGTGTCAATGTTTTCCCAAGCCTTTCCTGTTAAGGACGTCAAAACCAGGCCTTGTTTGGGAAAGGGTTAATTACTAAATGTTGTACATCAATTTTCCAATCAGACTGTCAGATGGCACAGCTCAAACTTAATGTCTGATTTATTCACGTTTTTTTCATATTGTGGTTTTATGCCGTTTTCAACTGTTATGGTCATATCGCGACGGCCAGAGCACTTAACCATAGATTCCAGTTGTTTTTCATACCAGTACTACCACAACACCCTAACCGAGTCTCCAGCTTTCGAGTCGGATTTATCCATTTTAAAATCATAATAGGAATGTCAATGCAATATGCGTAACACGGAACACCCTACAATATAAACAAGAAGCTCACCTGAGTTCTTTATGTATTTGATTGTGCTCTCAACATCCCTGGTTCAAATTGGCCCAACAGTTGATTTTTAAAGAATTTTCCTATCATTTCTCCTAGTCGAATAAGTCCTATCCTGCCATGCCCACATCTTTGACGAATCAGAAATTTGTAAAAAAAAAAAAAAAAAAATAAATAAAAAGGGGTACCCAAGGAACATTCCTGGATAATTTGGTATAATTTGGAGAAACAAATTTTCAAAGAATTGTTTAATAATTTCTCCAAGTCTGATAAGCCCCACTCTGCCACGCCTACATTTTTTGACAAATCAAAAATTCATGAACACTCAGTGAAAACATTCACTCAAGAAACAGATCTGCCAAGTTTGGTTCAAATTTGACCAATGGTTGATTTTTAAAGATTTTTTTCATGATTTCTTTAAGTCTGATAGGCTACGCCCTGCCACGCCCACATTTTTTGACAAATCAAAAATTTGAAAACAAGTTTTGAAAAAGGTCACCCAAAGACCATTTCTGCCAATGTTGGTAAAAATTGATTCATTGATTAAAGAGAAGAAGATTTTTGAAGAATTATTTAACAATTTTTCCAAGTCTGATAAGCCCCGCCCTGCCATGCCCTCATTTTATGACAAATCAAACATTCATCAACACGCAGTGAAGACAGTCACTCAAGAAACATTCAAGCCAAGATTGGTACAAATTGGATCAACATTTGATTTTTAAAGAATTATTTGACAATTTCTCTAAGTCTGATAAGCCCCGCCCTGCCACGCCCACATTTTTCGACGAATCAAAAATTTGAAAACAAGTTTTGAAAAGGGTCACCAAAGGAACATTTCTGCCAACTTTGGTTAAAATTGACACAGTGGTTAAGGAGAAGAAGACTTTTGAATAATTATTTAACAATTTCTCTAAGTCTGATAAGCCCCACCCTGCCACGCCCACATTTTTTGACAAATCAAAAATTTGAAAACAAGTTTTGAAAAGGGTCACCCAGGGAACATTTCTGTCAAGTTTAGTAACAATTGACTCAATGGTTAAGGAGAAGAAGATTTTTGAAGAAATAGTTAACAATTTCTCTAAGTCTGATAAGCCCCGCCCTGCCACGCCCACATTTTTGACGAATAAAAAATTTGAAGACAAATTTTGAAAAGGGTCACCCAAGGAACATTTCTGCCAACTTTGGTAAAAATTGACACAATGGTTAAGGAGAAGAAGATTTTTGAAGAATTATTTAACAATTTCTCTAAGTCTGATAAGCCCCGCCCTGCCAAGCCCACATTTTTTGACGAATCAAAAATTTGAAAACAAATTTTGAAAAGGGTCACCCAAGGAACATTTCTGCCAACTTTGGTTAAAATTGACACAATGGTTAAGGAGAAGAAGATTTTTGAAGAATTATTTAACAATTTCTCTAAGTCTGATAAGCCCCGCCCTGCCACGCCCACATTTTTTGACGAATCAAAAATTTGAAAACAAATTTTGAAAAGGGTCACCCAAGGAACATTTCTGCCAACTTTGGTTAAAATTGACACAATGGTTAAGGAGAAGAAGATTTTTGAAGAATTATTTAACAATTTCTCTAAGTCTGATAAGCCCCGCCCTGCCACGCCCACATTTTTTGACGAATCAAAAATTTGAAAACAAGTTTTGAAAAAGGTCACCCAAGGAACATTTCTGCCAACTTTGGTAAAAATTGACACAATGGTTAAGGAGAAGAAGATTTTTGAAGAATTATTTAACAATTTCTCTAAGTCTGATAAGCCCCCGCCCTGCCACGCCCACATTTTTTGACAAATCAAAAATTTGAAAACAAGTTTTGAAAAGGGTCACCCAGGAAACATGCCTGCCAAGTTTGGTTAGGATTGGCCCAGTGGTTAAGGAGGAAAAGATGTTTAAAGAAATTGTTGACGACTTCCGACGCACGACGCACGCCGGACACAGGGTGATCAAAAAAGCTCACCTTGAGCATGTTGCTCAGGTGAGCTAAAAAATAGTCGGAAAATTGTCGCAAATTCAAAACTAATAAAGACCACAATTTCAAGTAAATAAAATTTGAATATACATTGTCCTTTCCGAATAGAAAGATTTGTGGGAAATACATGTAAATAAATTGCTTGTTACAAATAATTTCTTCGTTTTACACGATATTTTCCAAAGTCATTCTCTTGCGGGAAGTCAAAAAGATTCATTTAGTGGAAATGGGTTAAAATTGCATCCAAATCTGTCCATGAATATGTTCACAAGATTTGCACGTACGGACGGACGTCAGGACGAACAAGCGGACGAGCAGAAAGCGTTAATTAAAATACAATTTGACACCAATAAAAAGTCTTACCTTCTTTTTTCCCTTTGTACACTGACCGAATTCAAAAGATTATGGATTTCAAGAAAAGAATAATTCCATTTTTTGACTACATTCATATAGGTTATTTGGTATAACTCACTTTCTCATATTACAATCAAACGATTGTTTGAATTATGACTCTCACATGTCAGACGTGTTTCATATTACTTTCAGTCAGTTTTGGTTACATGATTAAAGTTTATTTGATTAACTCTTTCCAAGATTGAAAACATTTAAACTGGTCCAATTCTATAGCTTAGCAGACAACAAAAGAAATATGTAGAACTAAAAATAGAAAACAATGTTTTACAGCATTTTTTTTAAGAATGGAGATATTGTTCTTCAAAAGCGATTTCTTCTTTCTGTTTCTAGCACTGATAAATCTAAATCCCACATGATCGCATAACAGAGCAGCGCCAGAGCTTCAATTAAACTTTGATATTGAAATACAGCACTTGGTTAAGGAAAGCGTTGCTGCACAGTTGGATATGTTTTACTTTAACCCTTTCCCAAACGGCAAAATTTTAGGGCAATCCACTTCAAAAACTGCCACAAATGGCAAAATGGAAGTTATTTAAGATAGAATTTGTGTAAAATATGACATAAAAAATATTGAGACAAAAGGAGAAACTGCTGGTTATCAGCAGTTTCTTCTTTTGTTTCAATGTTTTCCCAAGCCATTTTGATTAGGGACGTCAAAACCAGGTCTTGTTTGGGAAAGGGTTAATTGAAAACCTGTCAAAAGAACTATATTCATTCCGTCCCTCGTTGCTGATCTGTGACCGAAAATGTATATATCACTTCTAAAACCCGCCACAAACGACTCTCCAGTGATTACCATAATTATCGTTAACTCTTTAAAAAATAAGACCAGGCCCTGGTTTCCCGAAAAAAAGCAAAAAAAAAAAAAAAAAAAAAAAAAAAAAAAACAAACAAACAAACAAAAAAAAAAACCAAAACAAAACAACAACAACAAAAAAAAAAAAAAAAACCCTTATGTACATACTCATGAGTACATGTTCAACTTCAATGAAATACTCTCCAACGTTGAAGGGTATTCGATTGAAGTTCACGAGGATTTCGTGTGATTTGTGTACGGTGCTCAGATTTGAGTCTGAGAACGTACTTAAGTTTTTTTTCGAGAAACCGGGGCCTGGTTTTGAGAACTTTTGACATTCCTAACAGGAAAGGGTAGTGAAAATAATGAGATAAAATATGTCTCCTAAAGGTTCTTCCACAGCATTTTTCTACGACAGCTGTCGATATCGTGTCTTGTTTAGGAAAGAGTGTTCACGTTTTGACTTCTCAGACAAATATACGGAATCCTGTTACCGCCATCCACTTTTCTAAGAAAATTGAGTTTGTGAAAAGTCGAAATTAAGGCGACTAACTTCTACTTTTCTACCAAAATTTGACCTTGAAATGTAGAAAACTTGATAGTCTATGAAGTTTTGTCTGTGACAATTGTTAGAAGTTAGTGTGACTAACTTCAACTTTTCGACTTTTCACAAACTCAATTTTGGTAGAAAAGTGGAAGTTAGTGCGACTAACTTCCACCTTTCTACCAAAATTGAGTTTGTGAAAAGTCGATAAGTCTTTGGCTGCTTATTCCTCCGATTCCCCACTCTTGGTTTCGATTACCTGTCAGTCGTAGATATGTGTCTTTGATAACCAATCCTTTTCTAGCTTGATGCTCATTATCTTGCGATAGGTGGCTTTTCAAAAACCGACTTCTCTTACTTGGAACTACTTTCAATATAATTATATCCTTATCTGGATAAAGTGGTGCGTCAATTTCAAAATAGACAGGTCTATGATTGGTAAAACTTGATATGCATAGAATACGGTTGGATGCTTATCATAATCAGCCGGTCGGTTTGAACATTTCTAATCTGAAAGATCGAACAGCAGTTAGTTTCGAACTTAACATCTCCATTCAAAGGCGGGTCCCCTTACCGCTTGACCGCGGTTTTTTTTTCTATAACAAGACTTTGTGTATTTTCATCGTTGTCGTCTGTATCAAATTTGAATTTGGACAGGTCTATTATGCTGAAATCTGGTACAGCTATTTTGAAAAGACAGATGGACGATAGATTTTTTGTCTTCTGGAAATTTCATTTTCTTTGACTTAATGGTGAATAAAACGATACAACGGCAACACTAACATAAATTACAGAAAATCTTCAATAAATCTTTTAATGAGTAACCGCTTTGAATATGGTTTAAAGGGACATCCAAAAACGTTATTGAAGAGCAAACAAAAATTCAGTTTGCTTATCAATAACTTTAGGCTATCAGGTGCTTTTTGAAAGACCCACCATATCTAGAAAATCCCCGCTTTTTCCATCTTCTCTACTTCACAATATTTTCAAATCGGTCACAATATTTATTAACATCACTTCTGAAGATTTACTGCAGTAACGTTGTTACTGTCGTTTTGTTGTGTAACGTCATGCCCCACTGTTAAATATAAACTGACACGATTTAAAAAAAGCAAAAAAAAGTACTTTTACAGATGGTATCTACTACAGTCTACAAAACCGATGTTTAGTCATGTATAATTGTAAATGTTACAATTGTTAACATAACAGGACAGAAAATGACATTTAAAGATATGATTAGTTCCTGAATGGACGCCAGATTATGCCAAAATGCACATACAGTCAAGAGCCTGGCATCAAACAGGACGACGACAGCGAATCCCGTGTTTTCACAGGCGACTTATCACCCTGTCACGATGTATAGGCCGTCCGCGATTACCAACCAATTCAAGTCAATTCGGCTACATTAAAGCGTCTAGCTACCTTCATTTGCGAAACATCGCCAAACAAAAGCCCCAAAATTCGGTTCCTTGTTCCCAAAGTAAGCCTCAGCATTTTGTACACAAACCTTTTTTCGTATAAATGGACATCGAGTCGTGAGCCTTGACGAAAGGTTACGGTATATTCCAATACATGTAAATAGGGAGGAGTGCCTATTTGTCACTGAATAAAAGCGAACAATGACAGGTATTGCGTGCTGTATCTGATGCCGTGTGATTTCAGTAACTGTATCCAGATAGTACTTCGTCGATTTATTACAGGGAGACGGGTTCGAGTCACATATCTTTATAATTCGAAATCCCTCTTCCCCCGTCAGTTTAGACTCGCTGATCTTTGATCATTCACAGGTCGTTGTCTATCTATAGTTCTCGTATATTTTCAATAAGTAAATCAAAGTGGCACACAAAAAATCTTAACAGGTAGTGATTTAACACGTGGTCTGAATGCACGAGATACACGAGCATATAGTGATGGGCGGTTCAGATGTCCGGATATTTTACAGAAAACGCGACAAAATTGCTGGGGCGTGAAGTGTATACGTTGCCTCATACATGTCCCCAAATATGCTGTCGATCGAGGCAATAGGAAAGGAATGGTTAATGAAAATGTGTTTTGCGTTTTTAAATCGTGTCAGTTTAGAAGACAAAGGAAAGAAATTGCTCGACATGAGCAAAATTGTTCCGAAAATATTTAGACAAAAGGAGAAAATGCAGGTTATTGGCATTTTCTTATTTTGTCTCAATGTTTTCAAAAGTTTTTTTGGGAAAGGATTGAAGGATTTTTTAGTATTTTTCTATTTCTATCAATACAGGTCTCTGTACAAGGGAATCCAAATAAGGGATTGCTATGGAAAACTTACCCTTTCCCAAGCAAGACACGAGACCCGTGTTATCCTATTACGAAACGACAAAATTTTGGGTTGCTCCAAATTCAAAGATGTTGCAGACGACAATTCAAAATGAGTGATTATTTACATATTTTGGACATTTTATGTGGAAAACATTGTGGGAAATGAAGAAATTGCTTGTCACAAGCAATTTCTTCATATTCCACAATGTTTTCAAGAGCCATTTTCTTTAAGGGAGTCAAAAAGAGTCAATGTGTGGGACCCGTATTATCAATGATCTTACGACCAAGTTGGAAGGGACATCGTAATAGGGAATTTGTCGTAGGATGTGGTCGTTGATAATACGGGCCCCTCATTTTGACGAACATGCTAGAAAACATTTGGAAACATGCTGATAACAAACAAACATATTTGACTCAATTTTTTCGGTACTTCGTTGTACACAATGTCCTGTTATTTTCAATATCCAATTCAGCATATGAAGCAGCTTTCAAATTGACAGCAAACTCAGTTACTTTTAGTGAGAGATGAGGGGAGAAATAAAGCTAAGGAAAGTGCACACTTATTTATGGAACTGAGTATATAAGTACTGATGTAACTACTGCTTGAGAGAAGTTGCGCTTTGTTGTGTCAGGGAGGGATGATTTCCAAATGACAATGAGCTTGTCAAGGGCTGACCAGGCTTTTGCAAGTCGTATATTTACATCAGCTTCAGTGGAGGCGATATTTGAAAAAAAAACCCATAAAATTGCCTATTTGGGAAAGTGTTGACCACGAATATCTTTAGAATACAAGAGGGCCAAGATGGCCCTGGATCGCTCACCTGAAAGAAGTTTGAAACTTTCTCCATGCAGAACAAGACCCATCTTTTACATGACCTAGGTATCTCTAAGAGAAGAACACGAAACTTAAGATGCGAGATTATGATCCAGCTGAAAACAGCATTCTTAATCTTGAATGATCGATATTTGTAGCTGTTATAGTGAAAACCAAGTCGATAAAAAAAACATCAATTTTGTCATAATCCAGGGCACATGACTCTGTTCTGAAAAAGATATTCTCATCAACCTTATGTCCAAGTTGTTTTTTGATTGGTCAATATTTATTGCTGTTTGAGTGAAATTAAAAATGAAATCGGCAATTTTGTCACCATCAAGGGCACACAACTCTGGCTTTTTTAGTCCGATCAATATAAAAAATGAAATCATATAAGATCTCATGGTCACCAACATTGTGACCAAGTTAAGTCTTGATTGGTCAATATTTGTGTTTTTTGAAGTGAAAATAAAGTTGAAAATGGCAATTTTGTGAAATTCAAGGGCTAATAACTCTTGTTTTTCTGGTCCGATCAAGCTGAAAATTTAATTCATTCAGCAGCTTATAGTTAGCAACATTGTTGACACTTTTTGTCTTGATTGGTCAATAAATGTAGATGCTAAAGTGTAAACAAAGTCGAAAACGGCAAATTTGTCCAATTCAAGGGCACATAACTCCGGACTTCCTTCTTCGATGACACTGAAAATCGAACTCATTCATTATTCTATGGTTACCAACATTCTAGCCAAGTTTTGTCTTGATTGGTCAATATTTGTAGATGCTAGAGTGGTAACAAAGTCGAAACTAGCTATTTTTGATATCAAAGGGCACATAACTCCGGACTTCCTGATCTGATCTGACCCAAAATCATACTCGTCCAAGAACTTATTGTCATACATATTTTGACCAAGTTTGGTCAAGATTGGTCAATATCTGTAGATGCTAGAGTGGTAACAATGTCAAAACTAGCGATTTTTGATATTCAAGGGCGCATAACTCCTGACTTCCTGATCCGATCTGACCCAAAATTGATCTCATCCAAGAACTTATTGTTATACATGTTTTGACCAGGTTTGATTAAGATTGGTCAATATTTGTAGATGCTAGAGTGGTAACAAAGTCAAAACTAGCTATTTTTAATATTCAAGGGCACATAACTCCGGACTTCCCGATCCGATCTGACCCAAAATCGAACTCATCCAAGAACTTATGGTCATACATGTTTTGACCAAGTTTGGTTAAGATTGGTCAATATATGTAGATGCTAGAGTGGTAACAAAGTCAAAACTAGCCATTTTTGACATCCAAGGGCACATAACTCTGGACTTCCTAGTCCGATCTGACTCAAAATCGAACTCATCCGAGAACTTATGGTCATACATGTTTTGACCAAGTTTGGTTAAGATTGGTCAATATTTGTAGGTGCTAGAGTGGTAACAACAAAATGTGAACAGACGGACAGACAGACGGACAGACGGACAGACGGACAGACGGACGCCGACGGAAAAAAAGCGACCACAATAGCTCACCTTGAGCACTTCGTGCTCAGGTGAGCTAATAAAAAAAGAGAATAATTTAATTTTGAATTACAAATCGTAAAATTGTACATTAATTTATTGTGTTTTTTTTGTAAAATAAGTATGAAACTTTTGAAATTGATCCTTTGCTCCGAAATACATACTTTTCATTGTTGTGCTCAAGTGAGCCAAAAAGCCAGAACAGTTTAAGCAAAAGTAAAAAATGCTGAAACAGCATTTTCTTCTTTTGTCTCAATATTTTCTGTGAATTATTGTACACAAATTATACCTATATCAACATCTATTTGTCCTTGGTATCAGTTTTCAAATTGAGACAGTCTGAGTTTTTGACATTTAGGAAAGGCTAATGACCCATTAACACACATTAAAAAGCCTTTTGGCGCCCTAGAAGAAAAGGGCCCAGGAAAACATTGTGGAAAATGAAGAAATTGCTTGTAACAAGCAATTTCTTCATTTCCCACAACGTTTTCTACCCAAAAAGACAACAACAAAAAAAAATAAATTTCACTCACTTGAAATTGCCGTCTGCCACATCTTTCAATTTGGATCAATTTAAAATTTCGTAATTTGGGAAAGGCTTAAAAAGTCTACCTAAACAGATGGAGACATGCTGAAATGTGACTGACTGTAGATTAAAGAAACATCAGGATAGCTGTTTCTGAAATGTTCCCAGCGACTCAAATAGTCCGCTGCCGTCAATTTCCGATGCATACAGCCACTGATCGTTGTCCACCATTCTGATAAAACCTGATCCTCACTGTCCGGGGTCGATACAAAATGGGGTTCTTTCACTGGTCGAAACTTGTTCAGAAAACTGCGGAGTTGTTCTGTGTCTCTTAAAATGTTCTCACCAACTTCTCTGCAGTTGTCGTCTCCGTAAAATGGTTTACCGACCCACATCTCCCACATTACTATTCATAAACTATACATGTCGTCCTTCTTTCGATAAATATCGTCGCTTTACAACAAAGACCCCGTAACTGCAGCATGAAACAAGCTTGTACACAAATTATATATCAACATCTATTTTGTCCTCTGTATCAGTTTTCAAATTGAGACAGTCTGAAATTTTGGCATTTGGGAAAGGCTTGATCAATTAACACACATTAATGGATTTTGACGCCCTAGAAGAAAATGATTCAGGAAACAATCGTGGAAAATGAAGAAATTGCTTGTAACAAGCAATTTCTTCATTTCCCACAATGTTATCTATCCCAAAACACACAAAAAATCAATTTCGCTCACTTGAAATTGTCGTCTGCAACATCTTTGAATTTGAATAAGTCTAAAACTGTGTCATTTGATAAAAGACTTAAAAAGTCTATTCAAACAGATGGAGACATGCTAAAGTGTGACTGACTGTAGATTAAAGAAACATCTGGATAACTGTTTCTGAAATGTTCCCAGCGACTCAAAAAATCCGCTGCCGTCAATTTCCGATGCATACAGCCGCTGATCGTTGTCCACCATTCTGATAAAACCTGATCCTCACTGTCCGGGGTCGACACAAAATGGGGTTCTTTCACTGGTCGAAACTTGTTCAGAAAACTGCGGAGTTTTTCTGTGTCTCTCAAAATGTTCTCGTCGACTTTTCTACAGTCTTCATCTCCGTACAATGGTTTACCGACCCATATCTCCCACATTAGCATACCCAGACTGAACATATCGTCCTTCATTCGATAAATATCGTCGTTTTGCAACAAAGACCTCGTAACTGCAGCTTGAAACAAGCGTGTACACAAATTATACCGGTACCTATATCAACATCTATTTTGTACTCTGTATCAATTTTAAAATTGAGACAGTCTAAAATTTTGGCATTTAAGACAGGTTTGACCCATTAACACACATTAATGGCTTTTGACGCCTTAGAAGAAAAGGGCATAACAAAACATTGTGGAAAATGAAGAAATTGCTTGTAACAAGCAATTTCTTCATTTCCCACAATGTTTTCTATCCCAAAAGACAATAAAAATTTAAATTTCACTCACTTTAAATTGTCGTCTGCAACATCCTTAAATTTGAATAAGTCTAAAACTGTGTCATTTGATAAAGGCTTAAAAAGTCTACCTAAACAGAAGGAGACATGCTGAAGTGTGACTGACTGTAGATTAATGAAACATCCGGATAGCTGTTTCTGAAATGTTCCCAGCGACTCAAAAAGTCCACTGCCGTCAATTTCCGATGCATACAGCCACTGATCGTTGTCCACCATTTAGATAAAACCTGATCCTCACTGTCCGGGGTCGATACAAATGGGGTTCTTTCACTGGTCGAAACTTGTTCAGAAAACCGCGGAGTTGTTCTGAGTCTCTCAAAATGTTCTCGTCGACTTTTCTACAGTCTTCATCTCCGTACAATGGTTTTCCGACCCATATCTCCCACATTAGCATACCAAGACTGAACATATCGTCCTTCATACGATAAATATCGTCGCTTTGCATCAAAGACATCGTATATGCAGCTTGAAACAGATTTGTACAAATATTATATTTATATTAACATCTATTTTATTTTTTCTTTATCAGCTTAAAAATTGAGACAGTCTGAAATTTTGGCATTTAAGAAAGGCTTGACCCATTAACACACATTTAGGCCTTTTGACGCCCTAGAAGAAAATAATATAGGAAAATATTGTGGAAAATGTAGAAATTGCTCATTTTCCATAATGTTTTCTATCCCAAAAGACAAAAACTAAATAAATTTCACTCGCTTAAAATTGTCGTCTGCAACATATTTGAAATCGAATCATTCTAAAATGATTTTATTTTGGGAAAGGCTTAAAAAGTCTACCTAAACAGAAGGAGACATGCTAAAGTGTGACTGACTATAGATTAAAGAAACATCCGGATAGCTGTTTCTGAAATGTTCCCAGCGACTCAAAAAGTCCGCTGCCGTCAATTTCCGATGCACACAGCCACTGATCGTTGTCCACCATTCAGATAAAACCTGATCCTCACTGTCCGGGGTCGATACAAAATGGGGTTCTTTCACTGGTCGAAACTTGTTCAGAAAACCGCGGAGTTGTTCTGTGTCTCTCAAAATGTTCTCGTCGACTTTTCTACAGTCGTCCTCTCCGTACAATGGTTTACCGACCCATATCTCCCACATTAGCATACCAAGACTGAACATATCGTCCTTCATACGATAAATATCGTCGCTTTGCAACAAAGACCTCGTAACTGCAGCTTGCTTAAAGCTGCAGTTACCAGGTTTTTGTTGAAAAGCGACGATATCATTATTTTCTCTTCTTGACAACCCATCAATTGTATTTGATCCTGTCCCATGGACTACATTAACAGGATCATTTTCACGCAGTTGTGACTCATACACATATTCATCCGAGCCATCAACTAAACTTTCAGACATCTTGTCGTCAGGTGTGGATCCATTTTCGGAACTCATCTTGTACATTCGAATTCCATCAGTAGAGGTAGAATCAGAGCTAGATGTGAAACTAGACAGACTTATGCTGCTTTCTTTAGGGAAGATAAACCGTTCTGGTATGTAAATGTATCTGGATAATTGGAGCTTATGATTCACTCCACTCTCCACTCTGATGAATAATCTTCTAGGGACACTGATGTTGGTCAGTTTTACTGTACCATGACTGTCAACCTATAGAATAAAAATATTGCACTATCAAAAATGGTCTATGCTGCAAGCATTCTACTATTTTCCTATAAAGAGTCTTAGCTTTCAACAATTCAGCTGCAAATATTTTGTCAATTTCTAACATAGGGAGGGCATCATAGAAACTAGTGTTAAAGCAGCTTGAAACGGCATTTTACTGAAACAAATAATGGCTAAATTACAGCTATGGTATCATCTGAGAGATCATAATGGACAAATGATTTTTGTAAAAGAATTACTTTACTTTTACTATTGCTGCTATAACCCCATTCCCACATACCAACATGATGCCCTATAAGATAAAGGCTTTCTAGAAAACAATGTTGAAAATGAAGAAACTGCTTGTGACAAGCAATTTCTTAATTTACCACAATGCTTTCTACTCAGAAAGAAAAAAAACTGTAAAACTTCATTTGCTTGGAATTGGCGTCTCCAATAGCTTTGAATCTGAGCAAGTCTTAAATGTTGCCATCTGTGTCCTATTTAACTTACCAACATACCATTATCTTTTTGTACAAGTTTTGTAACAACAAACTTGATTAGCTCATTTCTCATGTAATCAGATGTCTTAATTACACTGCTCATACAAAAACATGGTCATTAAGATTGTTTGTAAAACTGGACCCTTGTTAGGGGTTGTGCAATTGTTAATCAACATTTCAAGAATTTTAAGCCATTCTTACAACCGGTCGTACGTGCTCCTGCGTGCGGACTGCGTGTGGTCAGCGTCTAAAACGTACGTTCAGTTTTGCAATGCACGCACGTGGAACGTACGATTTTTGTGGACGCAACCACGACGCAGACTGCACGCAGCAAAGAATTGAACGTACAATTCTTATGAGGCGCTCTTACAACCCGTCGTGCGTCTTTACAAATCGTGCAATTTTGCAGCGTTTAAAAACGTGCGATTTAAAAAGACGCACGATGGGTTGTAAGAGAGGCTTTACTTACTGCTATTGTATCCTGTGAGAGATCATAATGGACCAATGTTTTGTCATGCAGGAAGCTCAAGCCCTTCACTATCTGATCAACAACCCCCTGCAAGAACGTCCTCCAGGACCCCGCGCCATGGTCGCCACGACATCGGGGCAACCATTCTCTGATATTACACTGTAGAGGTTCCAGTATCTGGTAGTGGTTATTGTTCTGTACTACGATGCCCAGCCATGACACCATGAAAGGCTTACTGATGAAACTACAATTTATTATAAATCTATATTTAAAATTTCATTTGCCATGGTCATTACATCTTCGCTAGCCAAGGTTGAACCCACCTACGTTTGTATTCACCCTTGGTGGATTTAGTCCGATTTTCTTGAAATCGCGAAGCGCCGCCTAGCGGTTGTTCTGCTGGTTGTTTACGTCCATTATTGATGATGTCATTAACGCGCGTTGTCTTTCGCGTCATGCGTCATGCGGATTATGTAAAAGTTAACTGCTTTTTTGGTCGAATTGTCGAAAGTATACTAATTCGTGGATTAAAGTCAGAAAATTCCTGTCTATTGCAGTGATTTTTTTAGGAAAAATCGCCCATCTTCGCGTTTTTGAGTTGCAAATGCCATGCTTTTTCCCGCCCGTTGTCATGATTTGGTTACTCATAACAAATGTATCATTCGACAATCTAATTGGTTCCAGCGAGACCTCGCTGGAACCAATGAAAATGCTTTCCAGGAGACCAAGAAAATCGGACTAAATACGCCAAGGGTGAATACAGAAACGACGTTACGTCGTAGATGTCACCCTTGGCTTGCGAAGATGTGGTCATTATGGCAACGGGGCCATCATTCTCTGAGGTTACAATGTAGAGGTTCCAGTATCTGGTAGTGGTTATTATTCTGCACTACGATGCCCAGCCATGACACCATGAAAGGCTTGCTGATGAACCTAGAATTTATTATAAATTTATATTTAAATTTTCATTTGCCATTGTCATTATGGCAACGCAACAACCATTCTCTCAGGTTACATTTTAGAGGTTCTAGTATCTGGTAGTGGTTATTATTCTGTACTACAATACCCAACCATGACACCATGAACGGCTTACTGATGTACCTATAATTTATTGCAATTTCATATTTAAAATTTCATTTGCCATGGTCATTATGGCAACGCGGCAACCATTCTCTGAGGTTACACTGTAGAGGTTCCAGTATCTGGTAGTGGTTGTTGTTCTGCACTAGAATGCCCAGCCATGACACCATGAAAGGCTTACTGATGTACCTATAATTTGTGTTACAATATTACAGAGCAACAGATAATTCTAAATTTGTATTTTCAAATTCAAATAATTTTATGCACACACCAAACATATTTTAAGCATTTGTTTCAATTATAACTAATTTCATATTTAGGAATATGCTTAATTTTGTTGGATGGTAAAGGGTGGAGCTAATTGAAAAACAAGGTGTCAAACTGTCACAAGATACGCCCGTAACACTGCTTTATGTCGAAAGGGGGAGCAGGTTGGTAAAAGTTTCATGGTCCTACCTATTATACTTTTTGAGATAAAAATGAAGTATGAAAAATAACAAAGGGCAATAACTCAAAAAATAGGCCAGGTAGAATTATGGTTCTTTTGCACTGCACTCCCCTTTGATGAGATCTATACACCCATGAAGTTTCATGATCCTAGCTATTTTACTTTTAGAGATATACTCCGGACAAGATTCTAGTATGAAAACAACAAAGGGCAATAACTCAAAAAATTGGTTAGGTAGAGTTATGGTTCTTTTGCACTGCACTCCCCCTTGGTGAGATCTATACACCCATAAAGTTTCATGATCCTAGCTATTATACTTTTAAAGATATACTCCGGACAAGATTCAAGTATGAAAAACAACAAAGGGCAATAACTCAAAAAATTGGTTAGGTAGAGTTATGGTTCTTTTGCACTGCACTCCCCCTTGGTGAGATCTATACACCCATGAAGTTTCATGATCCTAGCTATAATACTTTTAGAGATATACTCCGGACAAGATTCAAGTATGAAAAACAACAAAGGGCAATAACTCAAAAAATAAGCCAGGTAGAGTTATGGTTCTTGTGCACTGCACTCCCCCTTGGTGAGATCTATACACCCATAAAGTTTCATGATCTTAACTATTATACTTTTAGAGATATACTCCGGACAAGATTCAAGTATGAAAAAAAACAAAGGGCAATAACTCAAAAAATAAGCCAGGTAGAGTTATGGTTCTTGTGCACTGCACTCCGTAATGATGAGAAGAATATAACTGCCAAGTTTAAAGTCAATCGGACTTAAGATGACAGAGTTATGCTCCGGACAAAGAAGTGGACGCCGCCGGACGCCGGACGCCCGGACGCCGGACGCCACGGGTGATCCCATAATACGTCCCGTCTTCGACGGGCGTATAATAATAGTAAGACATTGAGACAAAACACTTAAAAGCAGATAAATAGAATTTTCTTCAGTCCACATATTTTCTGTGAAATAAAGCACAATGTACACAGATTCTACCGTTATCAATTACAAAATTATGTTCTTTCTTCTGCAACGGCTTTCAAATTGAACCACCTCTAACTTTTGCCATTTGTTTAAGGGTTAAGACAAATCTATGAATACTTACGTGTATGCTTGCTGGATTAGTTTCCTTTTCCTTATGTTGGTTGGCTTAATCTCCTCTCTGGTAATTCTGATGCTCACATCTTTAAAGCTACCTTTAGCCAAGCTGTCTTTTAGCTTAGCCGGGAATATTTCCGCTTCCAACCCATGACAAACTGGTTCCTTGTCTTCCCAATCACCCAGCAGATCAGCCGGGTACTGGACGTAGTCCTTTGAATACTGTTCCGGCATGTTTGTAAAGAGAAAGTTTTCAAGTTCGTAATGGAGCATCATGAATTTTTCTTTCAATGGGCTGTATGTTTTGTCGATGTCTCGCTCATTCCTCTCCTCTTCCTTCATTTGTTTCAACAATTCCATATCACTGTTGATGATTCCTTCAATCTTGGCTTTCTGTTGATGAAGGTATCTAAACAGTGGCTGAATGTCTGTTTCAATAACTGCCTTTAACTCAAGTTTGTCTGTTATTTTTTCTACCGTGCCCACTGCATATCTCCGGAATAGCGCAGTTTGATCTTCATGACCTATTGCCCGTTTAAAGTCAAATTGCATCATTTTGTCCGATATTGTCTTTTTGAAAGCTCTGAAACCAAACAATGGCAGTCTGGCGGCTATGCCTAGAAACATGACAGGGGCTAGTCCGATTCCGACCGCGATTCTCATACCAGCTCCCAACCCGTCAAACTGCCTCCTGATTAACTTGGGCATGATATGTTCTTTTTCTACGGGTCGATCTTCAATGGAATGGCTCAAATTCTTCTGAGCTTGGAATATTTCAGCCGTGAATTTTGGAAATTCTTCTTCTAATGATGTAGATATGCGATCACCAATACTTTTAAATTCCCCTCTCTTCTCCTCCCAGCCTTTTACCACATCCCTGATTCTTTCATAAAGTTTAGCTCTTATGGCAACAGCTAGGGTCTTCCAATCTTTTTCCTCAGCAAATTCATTCTCACTAAAACTGTAATAGAATATACAATACAAGAGATATAAAATATATGTGACCCGTCGCGCTAAAATGGACCTTATCGGGTGTGTGAAAAATATCGACCCTAGTCAGTCTGCGCAGTCCGCGCAGCCAGACTAGGGCCGACACTTTTCACTTTTATGTAATTTTCTAAACCCGGAATGTTTTCCCTATCTCACTTTATGTTTAGTTTTCGCATACGGGATCTGATTGACCTGTGATGAGTCTGACAAGTTTGTCAAAATTTGGATTTTGGGTATTCGGATAAGGTCCCTTTTAGCGTGACGGGTCTCATATATACCGACTCAAGGGCCTACCCTCAACAAATGGATCAGTCCAATGGTAGTATTTCATCAAGTATGAAAATTAACAAAGGGCAATATCTCCATAAATATGATCCGCAGTTACATTTTTTGAGCACTGCACTTCCATAATGAATTCTATCCAACTCTAAAAATATGATAAGCAGTGTAACAGTTCTTAAGCACTGCACCTCTACATAATGAGATCAATCCACCAATGAAGTTTCATGATTCTACCTAACATACGGCACTAGTCCAGTATTTGAGTTATACTTGGGACGAAAATTAAGTTTGAAAATGAACAAATTAATGAGATCGACAGAATAATAGTTCTTGTGCTATCCAACTTTAACAATGCTTTTCGAGTTAAGCTTCAAACATGGTTTGGTCTACGAATCAACCATCCAACAGATATTTTACCGACCGACCATCTGACAGACCAACAGACCATCGGATACTTGCAAAACAATATACCCCATTTTCTTCGAAAAGGGGCGAAATCAATAACACAGGTTGGTATTTTGAAGGTAATGAGCAAATCTGTTACAGAGTAACAAAATGACAAGAGGACCATGATGGTCCTAAATTGCTCACCAGAACCAAGACGAAAATGGCAGTTCTGTCAAAACAATGGAACATAAATCTTTCTGTTCAAATCAGACATAAAATTAATGTTGTCAGAAAACTTACTTGCACAGTAATTTTCATCAAAATTTTGTTCGAATCATTTAATATTTGTGATTGTAATTTTTTTGTCAAATTCAAGGGCACGAAACACTGATTATGGAATCAAAGTCAAGAAGGAAACTACATTTATGCAAGATATTTTGGTTACTAAAATTTGTGTCCATTTTGTAAATGGCCATTTTGTAAAATTCAAGGGTCTATAACTCAGACATGGGGTAATCATAATCAGTAATTTAATCGATTATTAATCGATTAACAAATGCCAATAATCATGAATTAATCGATTAATTAGCTTTTTCTGATTATTTGATTAATAATTTAATCAATTACTGGTGAAAAAATGACATTAATCATGATTATTTTATGATTACTTTTTGATTATTTTGGGTGTATAAATGATCTAAAACAAAGTAAGATGCACCTGTAAGTCACACCTTTTACCTGTTCACACCTATACAAAGCAGACTATGCCCAAGGGCCACCTAGTGTTATTCTAACACATGTCATAGAAATTTCACACATTTTGTGGAGTTGGAACTGAAAACTTGTATTGGTTGGAAAATGCTGAACAAACCAAAATTTTATTTCACTTTTCAGTTTTTCCTTAAACAATCATACTATGAACATGCAAAACTAAATAACAAATGTACATTTAATAATATATACTGATTCATTATTAACTAAATACATGTATGTGTTGATAAAAGAATGTTTCATTTATCATCTATAGGCATAATTTATTAGAAATTTATGTAAAGCGAAGTACATGTACTAACTTTGGGAGAAAAAAACAGAATCAAACTTTGTGATTTGAATTATAAGATTCTGATTATAACCAGCGTATACATGAATTTGATAACTAGTATCTTTTATCTTTACTTGTAACCCTTTCCTTTATAAGTTTATGATTCTTAATATGAAAGGTTTCAGGTAACATAAGGGCAAAAGAAGAAATGCATTTATCAAGCATTTTCTATAAAATCTTGTCACCATGATCCAAACATTGGTACCATGACTTCAACATGGTCTGATATACATGAACTCAATTTTTGTCATCATCATCATTTGTGATAATTTATCATCTAGCATTCAGGAAAGATCATAACAAACTTCAATATCCAACAAGTCCATACATCATATTTTCATCTAACTTTATCAAATGGAACTCTTCAATTCTTCTTACCACAACATCTGTAAAGGACCTTTTAACATGCCATTCACCTTGATTGAAGTGGTCTGTTTATAAATATCGAACATCTATAACGAAACTCATGGTTTGCTTCAAGACATTTAAAAAGAAATGTAATTTCAATAGTATTAGTAAAGATATTTCATATTTTTTTATTCTGTTCAGATTATGTATTTGAATTGAATGAAATGCGTTTTGCCCCTTTTAACTGTTTATTTTTTGTTCGGCAAAAGCTTTTATCCGCGATTAATGATTAATAATCGATTACTTACCCCCTAATTAATGATTGATAATCGATTACTGAGGTATTTTTCAGTGAAAGTAATTTAATCGATTAATAATCAAGGGTGCATTAATCATTAATTTAATCGATTACTTTTTCAAGTAATCGACCCCATGTCTGCTATAACTTATGGTGAAAGATTCCAATCAAGCTGATCTCTTAAAATACATTGTAGTAAGCCCTCATCAGATTTTTACGCATACAAATCAAAGATATTATAAGACCCAATCAATCCACAGAATTTTAAAGAAAATCTATGTTTTGAGTCCTTGTTGCATCCCATCCTTTATATTGGTGTAAACTAAAATACTTTTCTAAGGAAAATTGTTAATTACTTACGTGCAAATAGCATGCATATTATCTTCCTCCTGAAGAAACTGCTTCAACTTGTCAACAAGTACGACAATATCTTCTCTTAAAGCTTTGTCTTGTTGTTCAAAGAATATTTCCACATTTCCTTTCAAAATCACAAGCCGTTCTTGGGTTTCTCTCTGCTTTCTAAGACGTTCCTCTCTACTCATTTTTGTCTGATTGAGATATGCACCAAATAAATGGCAACAGCGATCAACAAAATTGTCCAGATATCTGTAAACAAAATATGATGAGCCAATTACCAAACAATAGAATTTGAAACAGTCAATCTATATGAGCTTGATTTGAGGTGCTGATGGCAATGTAAGAGTTATTCTATGTACATCATAACTGAAATATGTACAGTCGACACTCGTTATGTCGACATCGGATAAGTCGAATTTTTGCTTAAGTCGAAGTTCAAATCTGGTCCCGTCCTCATCAATGGACATATTTTTTTCCAAATAAAATAATTTCGAACTGAATATAGCTATTGAAATATAGTAGGAAAAGGGTAGAAATTGCTCGAAACGAGCAATTTCTTTCCGTTTCCTACTATATGTCAATAATAACTGTACTTGATTAGTTTCAAAAACGGTCAAATATCAACTTTATCGAAACCGAACAAAATCGGATGAGTCGAACTCCGGATATGTCGAGGTATTTTGACGGACCCTCCGACTTCGACACAACGAGTGTCGACTGTAACTAGAAATTTATTTTCTTTTGTTCAGTCTAGGATTTCGAAAGGTCAACTTGCTCAACTTGCAGTTGACAAAATAAACCTTGCATAAAACATATCAATGTTTCTAGTTGTTTGTTTTTGATATTGTATGTCGCGATAATAATGTATTTGCCTCGCATGATATCATTTCTACCTGTTTAACTCTTTCCCAAACAAGACCTGGTTTTGACGTCCCTAATAGAAAAGGCTTGAGAAAACATTGAAACAAAAGAAGAAACTGCTGATAACCAGCAGTTTCTCCTTTTGTCTCAATATTTTCTGTACCATATTTTGCACAAATCCCATCTTTAATAACATTCATTTTGTCATTTGTGGCAGTTTTTGAAGTGGATCACTCTAAAAATTTGTCGTTTAGGAAAGGGTTAAGATGTCAAAGATGCAATCTAACCTGTAACTCTTGAGAATTTGTATTTCTCTGCCCAAGGGAATCAACTCATTAATTGCCTTCATAATTAGTTGACATTTTGGATGTAGTTTGTTGGAATCTATTTTCAACATGTCTGCAGCCTCCTTGGTTGAGAAAGTAAATATCTGTGTCTCTTTACAGTCAGGCCAATAGTCCATTATCTTTCTAACTGTGTCCTTCCTTATCTCTGATCTTTCTAAAGGTGGGGCCTGAAAATCATAGTGTTACTTTTTAAAGGTGGGGCCTGAAAATCATAGTGTTACTTTCTAAAGGTTGGGCCTGAAAATCATAGTGTTACTTTCTAAAGGTGGGGCCTGAAAATCATAGTGTTACTTTCTAAAAGGATGTAACTACATATTATTCAGGCTAAAGTTATGACGTTTTTGAAAATAACTCAGTCTGATTGTTCAAAATATGGCTCCAATTAAACCCTCATTAATTTCTGGCAAAATTTTAGACAGGTCCAAATTCAAAGATGTTGCAGAATACAATTTCATGTGAATGAAATTTAAAATTTGTTAGTCTTTTTATATAGAAAGCATCGTGGGAAATGAAGAAATTCCTTGTCACAGGCAATTTCTTCATTTTCCACAATGTTTTCCAACACTTTTCTCTTTTATGTAGACAAAAAGCCTTCATAATTAGTTGACATTTTGGATGTAGTTTGTGTGATTCTATTTTCAACATGTCTGCAGCCTCCTTGGTTGAGAAAGTAAATATCTGTGTCTCCTTACAGTCAGGCCAATAGTCCATTATCTTTCTAACAGTGTCCTTCCTTATCTCTGATCTTTCTAAAGGTGGGGCCTGAAAATCATAGTGTTACTTTCTCTCAAAGTGGGGACTGAAAATCATATTGTTACTTTCTAAAGGTGGGGCCTGAAAATCGAAGTGTTACTTTCTAAAGGTGGGACCTGAAAATCATATTGTTACTTTCTAAAATGATGTAACTACAGCTGATTCAAGTTAAAGTTACAATGTTTTTAAAAATAACTGTGTCTGATTGTACAAACTTTGGTTAGCATTAACCCATTACCATTCTTCTGCAAAATTTTAGACAGGTCCAATTTCAAAGATGCTGCATACATTTTCTATTGAATGAAATTTAAAATTTGATTGTCTTAAGGGGTAGAAAACACTGTGGGAAATGAAGAAATTGCTTGTCACAAGCAATTTCTTCATTTTCCACAATGTTTTCCATCACATATCTCTTTAATGGAGTCAAAAAGACTTCATAATTAGTTGACATTTTGGATGTAGTTTGTTGGAATCTATTTTCAACATGTCTGCAGCCTCCTTGGTTGAGAAAGTAAATATCTGTGTCTCTTTACAGTCAGGCCAATAGTCCATTATCTTTCTAACAGTGTCCTTCCTTATCTCTGATCTTTCTAAAGGTGGGGCCTGAAAATCATAGTGTTACTTTCTAAAGGTGGGGCCTGAAAATCATAGTGTTACTTTCTAAAGGTGGGGCCTGAAAATCATAGTGTTACTTTCTAAAGGTGGGGCCTGAAAATCATATTGTTACTTTCTAAAGGTGGGGGCCAGAAAATCATATTGTTACTTTCTAAAATGATTTAACTACAGCTGATTCAAGCTAAAGTTACAAGTTTATTAAAAATAACTGGGTCTAATTGTTGAAAATATGGTAAATGATTCATCTATTACCAATCTTTTGCAAAATTTCATTTGTTAAAGTCGTTCTCTTTTATGTATTCAAAAAGCCTCCATAATCAGTTGACATTTCGGATGTAGTTTGTGTGATTCTATTTTCAACATGTCTGCAGCCTCCTTGGTTGAGAAAGTAAATATCTGTGTCTCTTTACAGTCAGGCCAATAGTCCATTATCTTTCTAACAGTGTCCTTCCTTATCTCTGATCTTTCTAAAGATGGGGCCTGAAAATCATAGTGTTACTTTCTAAAGGCGGGGCCTGAAAATCATAGTGTTACTTTCTAAAGGCGGGGCCTGAAAATCATATTGTTACTATTTAAAGGTGGGGCCTGACAATCATATTGTTACTTACTAAAGGTGGAGCCTGAAAATTGTATTGTTACTTTCTAAAGGTGGGGCTTGAAAATCATCTTGTTACTTTCTAAAGGTGGGGCGTGAAAATCATAGTGTTACTTTCTAAAGGTGGAGCCTGCAAATCATAGTTTTACTTTCTAAAATGGTGTAACTACAGCTGATTCAAGCTTAAGTTATGACGTTTTTGAAAATAACTTAGACTGATTGTTCAAAATATGGCTCAGATTAAACCCTCATTAATTTTTGGCAAAATTTTAGACTGGTCCAATTTCAAAGATGTTCAAGACGACTATTTCGAGTGAATAAAATTTATAAATTTGATGTATTTTGGTGTAGAAAACATCGTGGAAAATGAAGAACATTTGTTTGTCACAAGCAATTTCCTCATTTTCCACAATGTTTTTCCAACATCTTTCTCTTTTATGGAGTCAAAAAGACTTCATGATTAGTTGACATTTTGGATGTATTTTGTTGGATTCTATTTTCAACATGTCTGCAGCCTCCTTGGTTGAGAAAGTAAATATCTATGTCTCTTTACAGTCAGGCCAATAGTCCATTATCTTTCTAACAGTGTCCTTCCTTATCTCTGATCTTTCTAAAGGTGGGGCCTGAAAATCATAGTGTTACTTTCTAAAGGTGGGGCCGGAAAATCATAGTGTTACTTTCTAAAGGTGGGGCCTAAAAATCATAGTGTTACTTTCTAAAGGTGGGGCCTGAAAATCATAGTGTTACTTTCTAAAGGAGGAGCCTGAAAATCATAGTGTTACTTTCTAAAGGTGGGGCCTGAAAATCATAGTGTTACTTTCTAAAGGTGGGGCCTGAAAATCAAAGTGTTACTTTCTTAAGGTCGGGCCTGAAAATCATAGTGTTACTTTCTAAAGGTGAGGCCTGAAAATCATAGTGTTACTTTCTAAAGGTGGGGCCTGAAAATCATAGTGTTACTTTCAAAAATGATGTAAGTGCAGATGATTCAAAACAAAGTTACGTTTTTTATAAGAATTTTTAAGGTCTGATCGTATAAACGTTGGATAGGCTTAACCCATAATAATTTTTTTTTTCAAAATTTTAGACAGGTCAAAAATCAAAGATGTTGTGGACGACTATTTCAAGCGAATGAAGTTTGAAATTTGTCTGTCTTTTGGTGTAGAAAGCATTGTGAAAAATGAAAAAAAAATGCTTGTCACAAGTAATTTCTTCATTAACCACAAAGTTTTCCAACACCTTTCTCTTTTATGGAGTCAAAAAGCCTTCGTAATTAGTTGACATTTTGGATGTAGTTTGTTGTATTCTATTTTCAACATGTCTGCAGCCTCCTTGGTTGAGAAAGTAAATATCTGTGTCGCCTTACAGTCACGCCAATAGTCCATTATCTTTCTAACAGTGTCCTTCCTTATCTCTGATCTTTCTAAAGATGGGGCCTGAAAATCATAGTGTTACTTTCTAAAGGTGGGACCTGAAAATCATAGTGTTACTTTCTAAAGGTGGGGCCTGAAAATCATAGTGTTACTTTCTAAAGGTGGGGCCTGAAAATCATAGTGTTGCTTTCTAAAGGTGGGGCCTGAAAATCATAGTGTTACTTTCTAAAGGTGGGGCCTGGAAATCATATTGTTACTTTCTAAAGGTGGGGCCTGAAAATCATAGTGTTACTTTCTAAAGGTGGGGCCTGAAAATCATAGTGTTACTTTCTAAAATGATGTAACTACAGCTGATTCAAAATGAAGTTACAATATTTTTTGAAATAAGTCTGATTGTATAATTTTTGGTTAGGTTTGCAAAGTTTTAGACAGGCCAAATTCAAAGATGTTGCAGACGACTATTTCAAGAGGGTAAAATTTAGAATTTGTTGGTCTTTTGGGGTAAAAAACATTGTGGTAAATAAAGAAATTGCTTGTCACAAGCAATTTTCTCATTTTCCACAAAGTTTTCAAACACCTCTCCGTGTTATAGAGTCAAAAAGCCTTCATAATTAGTTGACATTTTGGATGTATTTTGTTGGATTCTATTTTCAACATGTCTGCAGCCTCCTTGGTTGAGAAAGTAAATATCTGTGTCTCTTTACAGTCAGGCCAATAGTCCATTATCTTTCTAACAGTGTCCTTCCTTATCTCTGATCTTTCTAAAGGCGGGGCCTGAAAATCATAGTGTTACTTTCTAAAGGTGGGGCCTGAAAATCATATTGTTACTTTCTAAAGGTGGGGCCTGAAAATCATATTGTTACTTTCTGAAGGTGGGGCCTGAAAATCATAGTGTTACTTTCTAAAGGTGGGGCCTGAAAATCATATTGTTGCTTTACAAAATGATTGTTTTAAGCTGTAGTTACGAGGTTTCTGTTGAAAAGCAGCTGCAGCAATATGTCAATGGATTAACATATATTATGTGACCTTGTAGTAAAAGGGACCTTCTGGAAAGTGTGAAAAGTGTTGTCCCTATTTACTCTGCACAGTCCGTGCAGATTGACTAGAGTCCACACTTTTCACTCTTACCTATTTTCATGAATCTAGAAATTGTTTCCCTGTCTTACTAGATCGACTTATATGTTTTAATTTCTGAATATGGCATCTGGTTGAGCTCTGCTTAGACAGATCCTTTTCCCATTTTTTAATAGCCAGAAGGTTACTCTTAGCGTGAGAAGTCCTATTGAAAGAGTGGGTTATAATTTGCAGTCTGGAAATGGATTTTAACTCCATACCTGATCCCATTTATTACAAATGAACAATGCCCTCTCTGGTTGGTAGACCCTCTGCTCTTTTAAAGCTTTAGTATATACCTTTGCAAGGAGTTTTTGCATCTGAAAATACATTTTGCACAAATATTATTTGATTTTCTTTGCTTTCAATGTTTTGTAAATCATGCATTATGAAAAAGCTATGTACCATTAGATTAGCAAGTTATGTTAAGGCTACAAAAAATTAAGCCCGAGTAATGAATATTTGCCAAAAAATGTCACAAAAGCATGTGCAAAGTTTCAGAGAAATACATGTAGTAGAAAAAGAGATACGAAACTTCAATCTAATTAACTTAGCCTACATACTTAGCATCTGGCAGGCAGCAGTAAGGGGTCATCTTCTATGTCCTTGGGAAATCCAAAATCGGTTTTATTTTCTCTAATAAATTCCATGAAAAGCATGTTTCTGTTTTGAAGTTGGTTTATCCATTAATTATTGCAAATGCAGATTGAGAAACATACCCTTTGTTGCATTCCCCCTGCACTGTCAGTAGCAATCACATAGATAAATGTACAGGCATTCAGGATGTAATCCAGAACAACATTTTCCATTTCTTTGTTTTCTCCAATACCAGGGCTATCAACAAGTGTAACTCCAGACTGAAAATTGACACATTCATGTTGTAAAGAACTAATGACAAAATAAAATGAAATATAAGTAGAAGTATAATTAATTTTCTTATGGTTTACAGGAAACAGTTTGTATTCTACTCTTTAAAATGAAAGGAAGAGTGCATTTTTCAGGGATTCTTTTTATGGTTAGGGGAAGGTCCCCAGGGCCAAATGTGTCGACCGAGCCCTTATAGGGAAAACATTTCAAGCAAGTTTTTTGCTTGAATGCTGAAAATGCTTCAAATATTTTAGAAAACACAAAGAAAATAGATTTTGATAGCAATTTATAAGCTGATAAACTGAAGATCTTCGATAGTTAACATAAATAGCCTACTCCCATGGGAGAACATTGTAAAGGTTGAAACATTGATTTATGAGGGGAAAACTATAATTTAGGGGAAAAACTCCCAGAGGGGAAGGGGCCGAAATTCGGCCCCAATTTCTTAGTAAAACAACCTGTAAATTTTATACATGAAAGTATCATACATCATGCTATCATTTCAAATGTGATCTTAGCAAGAAAATACAGAAATAAATGACATGAAAAGTTTCATTTAGTCATTGATGCCAAATTAATCCTTTACCAGATAGCAAAATTTTTGACTGGTCCAACTTCAAATAATTTGCAGACGACATTTTCAAACTCTTTTATCATTTTGGGTAGGAAACTTTGTGGGGAAATGAAGAGATTGCTTGTCACAAGCAATTTCTTCATTTTCCACAAAGTTTTCTAAACCTTAAATCTTGGGGAGGGGGGGGGGGTAAAGGTATCATTAGATGGGAATGTACATTACCTTCAGGAATTCACTAGGAAGGAATATCTCCGCTTTCTTATAAACACCTTTCCCGTCCTCTAGCCGCTGTATTTCTTCTCCTAGCTGACTCCGAAACTCCTGTTTGTTGCCATCATACTCTAAAACTTTTTCTTCGCCACTTATTGGAAACAAGCGAGCGCTGTATGTTTCACTATGTTGTATTTCACAAACAACATGTGTGTTACTCAGCAGTGATGATGGTAGGAGGTCTTCTCCGAGAAGAAGATTGATGAAAGATGACTTCCCAGCCCCAGTCTCTCCTAAAACAATTAAATGACCAGGGGATATCATGTATTCACCAGAACAATTCTAAATTGATTGTCTAACTCAAAATTATACAACAAGCCAGCAGATTGGACGAGATGTATGTCTCGGCCAATTGGATGGCTTGTTGTGTAAATCTAAAGGTAAATTTAGAACTAGACTATTTGGTGAATACCACCCCAGACATCAGATACCCTATGACTATATTATAGATATATTACAGATATACTGTAGATACATGATATGTTGTACATTTTGTATTTCACAAACTACATGTGTGTAATTGAGGATGGAAGGCGGTAAGAGATCTTCTCCCAGAAAAAGGTTGATGAAGGAGGATTTACCAGCCCCTGTCTCTCCTGGAATAAAGAAATTACCAAGGGCTGATTAACCAACGATTCTTATTTTAGTGATGTCAGTAAGAGGTCTTCACCGAGAAGTAGGTTGATGAAGGATAATTCACAAGCCCCCGTCTCCCCTGAAGTAAATAATTGACCAGATAGCCTATGAATGTCCTATAACAAATATCATTAAATGGTATGCAGGCCCACCGGCGTGTGGACACGCCCTGATACCCCATGAACAGACCCCCAGCCACTGGGTTAAATGGTCATTGCTATTAACTTAGCCTGTCACAGCCAGGGTGGCAGTAACTGATGCAGCGAGCCTTTACATATAGGAGGAATTCGGTGTGACAGTAGTGATTGGAATACCATCCAAGCAACACAGCCCTAGTCAGATGGAAACGGTGGAGATCTAGGACTGCCAGAAGTGTCCAAGTTAGCCAAGGAAAGGCATCCGGCTGTAAAACTGCCTACTTTTCATTATGCCTAGTCGTAATACAGATAAGTCAAACAGTGCCAGCTGTACCAATGCAACTGGTACAGTCAAGGGCTCAGACAACCTTTGGGTACGTGGGTCTGCTGGGTCCGGTGTAACGTAGTAAAGTGACCCCCATAGAATACTGACCCCCCGGTCACTATATTATATAGAATACTGACACCCCGGTCATAATATTATGACCGGGGGGTCATAGTATTATGACCTACCCACACGTAGAAAAGTGACCCCTCACGTAGAATTGTGACCCCCATAAAATACTGACCCCCTTTCTCAAATACACACCAAACATCTTACCGATACTCTAACTTTATATAAACCCAAATATGGTAGACGTACAACATAATTATCTTCATCGATAGACATCAGAGGTGCTATGGCACTCGTCCGTACATGCGTCTGTCCGTACATACAGAGTGTTTTGACCGCAACTTTTCATTCATTATTGGGCGAACCCGATTCAAACTGGCTGGTTAGACGCTTCCACCGCATCTGAATTGATTTGATTAAAACTCCACGCTGTTTTCAACTGTTATGGTCATAATATTATTGCGCCGGCTGGAGCACCTACTATGGATTCCTGATATATCTCGCACCCGTACTACCAAAAAATACAAACAGACCCCCATGCTGCTTATTCATTTAGATGATTCACACCCATTGGTGAGAGACTTTTGTCAAATGTCAGAATGGCTATATGCCGAGCCAGGTTCGAACTCACGACCCCTTGATTGACAGACCCCGACGTTACCAACTAAGCTATCCGGTCTCGGAGTAGCTGTATTGGTTCTTAATCGTATGCATGTAGTATTCATACAGTATGTTCATGGATCGAACTACTACCGATGTCTATTTGTGTTGAAAGGGTAAATGATTTTAAAAGATTTCTGACCGAAAATCATTTGTCCCTCAGCGTTGTGAGTTGAAGCCTACCAGAGTTGTGTATGTGTGTATGCCATACGCACTTTCCTACTTGGTGGTTGCATATTAGAGTAATTATGTTAACATTTAATCACTTTAAATAGCGAGATAGTTATCTAGGTTTCTGCATCTGATTAAAATCCTATGTTGACTTGACAGGAAATCTGACAGGCACCAGTAGGGGGTCATCTTCTGTGACCCTTTTTTTAGGTCAATCAGATAAACGCTTCAACGATTGGCGAAGCGATTTAATCCGAAAACTAGGTCACGATGACGTCACATTTCAGTGTAGAACCATGTGTTTGTCATGGGAAGGTATAAGTAACCCGTCACGCTAAAGGGGACATAATGGGAAGTCCATAAAACTTAATTTAGAAAAATAAGTCAGACTTAAAAGACGTCAAGCAGCTGTCGCAATTGGAAAATAAAGATGAAAGATATGAAAAAAAAATGAATATAGAATTTCATTAAATCCTATCTAGATTAAAAGAAATATGAGAAAAACTTCTACAATTAGGCCCCTTTTCCCATAACACAGCATCAAATTGAGAAACAAAGAGAAAATGTTCTTGACAGAATTTCACGAAGTTCATATTCATAGTTGATATTGAAGTTTCGTCCAATTTGGTGCAAGAGTTGTGGAGATTTTGCTTCGGGCACACTTAAAGATCTAGACGCAATGTTATTATACATTTAGTCCCTTTTTCACATGGCAGGATTTTTGTTCATGAATTATTAATTAAATAAGCTACAGAACATCACATTTATCAATGAAGAACAAAATTTCATTAAATTATGTTCATTGAATGAAGAGAAATTAGAGAAATACTAATTTCTACATTAAGGCCCCTTTTTCTGTGACACAGTCTCAATTGAAAAAAAAAGAAAAAAACGAGAACACAGACTCAAAAGGTATTCAGGGATTACAAATGTGAAGTTTCATTGAATTTGGCATAAAGGTTGCTGACATCTGACTGTATATAAACGGACGGACAGACAGAAGAACGGACGAACGGAAGGCGACTAAATGCTCTCCGAAACTTTTTTCGAGGAGCATAATAAACAAGGATGTAATTTGAAACGATATGTATACATGTAGTGTAGGTTAAATTAGCAATAGACCAGGTGGGGGTCAGTATTTTATAGATAAAATCAGGGGGTCGTTATTTTACATGGGGGTCAGTATTTTACAGAAAGGGGTCAGTATTCTATATAGTAAAGTGACGGGGGGTCAGTATTCTATGGGGGTCACTTTACTACGTTACACCGGCCGTAAAGGCAAATCCTACTAACGTCCCATAGATTTTCGTATCAGATCGCTTAATGTCGGTACCATGCGGGGAAAAGCCAACAAAGTGGCTGAAATGATGTCACGCAGAAGCACAGATCTACTTTGTCTTCAGGAGACCAGATGGAGAAACGAGGAAACCAGAAAAATAATGGGAAAAGACTCAAAGTGCAAATTCTACTGGTCTGGAAACAATGAAGGGACAGGTGGTGTTGGAATTCTGCTGGCAGAGAAATGGGTCGAGAAAGTATTCGAAGTCAAGAGGGTATCTGACAGAATTCTCATGATCAAGATTGTGGTAGGCAAGTCAGTCTTTGCTATCATAAGCATCTATGCCCCACAGGTTGGCCTCAGTGAAGACGCCAAGGACAGTTTTTATGAGCAGCTTCAGAGCCTGATTGCATCTATACCAGCATCCGATACTTTGTTTGTATGCGGTGACTGGAATGGGCACATAGGCAAGAACCCTGTAGGATATGAGGAATGTCATGGTGGCCATGCTATTGGACAACGCAATCCAGAAGGTGAGAGAGTGTTGGAGTTCGCAACAGCAAATGACTTAGTAATTGGCAACTCCCTATTCAAGAAACGCAACATTCATCTGGTAACTTTCCAATCTGGGAGCATCAACACCCAAATTGATTACATCCTTTATCGCCGTTCCTTCAGAAAGCATGTCACAAACGTGAAAGTGATCATCAATGAAGAGTGTGCTCCACAGCATAGACTGGTGGTATGTGATCTCAAAGCACAGGCAATCAAGAAAACCAATTAATAAGTTCACCCCAAGATTAAAATTGTGGAAACTTAAAGATCCAGCCAAAAGGAATGAATTTGCTGAACGCTTTGCTTCTAAGATCAAGGACTCCAAAGGCAACAGTGTGGAGGAAAGGTGGAAAGGGTTGAAGGACAGCCTACATGACACAGCCAATAACTATAACTATAACTATTTTATTAGTGATTTAGGCCACCGGCCCATAACACAATTCCAATTTAACAATATAAATATAACATACTGAGTACCAGAAGGAAACGATGATGTCTGTGGACTCTCTACCAACCACCAATGGCACAGAGAGACGTGGTGGTGGAACAATACTGTGGATGAAGCAGTCAGAGAAAAGCACAGATGCTACAAAGCGTGGAAGCAAGGGGGTAGCAGGGAAGCCTACAATGCAGCCAAGCGTCTGGCCAAAAAGGCAATTCACATAGCCAAGAGTGGTGCAGAGAAGGAGGCCTTCATCAACACAAATCCGAAGACTGGTGACATATACAAGATTGCAACAAATGCGCAGAGATAATCAAGATGTCATTGGTGACAAACCCGTCAAGAACGATGAAGGTGTGCTATGTTTAGACGAGGAATCCATAAAGCTTGCGTGGAAAGAGCTCTACGAAAAGCTGCTCAATGTCGAATTCACAAGGAACCCAGATGATCTCATTGATGAGCCCCCAGTTCAGGGACCCCTATCAAAATAACACCCGAGATGGTGGAAAAGGCTATCAGGAAGATGGCGCTTGGCAAAGCAGCTGGCCCTTCAGGAGTTGTGGCTGAAATGTTAAAACCAACTGGCCCAATTGGTACAGCTCGCATTTGTGACCTCTTCCAAGCAATAATACACGAAGGCCAAATACCACTGGACTGGGAAGAGAGCTATGTTGTCAGCCTCTACAAAGGAAAGGGAGATGCACTTGTCAGGGGCAATTACAGAGGTCTCAAACTACTAGACCAGGTCATGAAAGTGCTAGAACGGATTGTAGAACAGCCGATCAGGCAGCAAGTTAGCATTGATGAAATGCAATATGGCTTCATGCCAGGGAAAGGCACCATAGATGCCATCTTTATAATCCGTCAACTACAAGAGAACCATATTGCTGCAAATACACCACTATATCTAGCCTTTGTTGATCTAGAAAAAACTTTTGACCGTGTACCCAGGAAGGTCATCTGGTGGGCGCTACGCAAGTTAGGGGTAGAAGAATGGCTCATTAAAGTCATACAGGCTATGTACAGCAATGCAAGAAGCCGAGCAAGGGTAGGTACTTCCTACAGCGACGAGTTTGAAGTTAAAGTAGGTGTCCATCAGGGGTCTGTGCTGAGTCCACTCTTGTTCATAATAGTCCTTGAAGCCCTCTCACAACATTTCCGTACCAGCTGCCCGTGGGAGGTACTGTATGCAGACGACCTAGCAATCGTCGACACTTCCCTGGAATCCCTAATAGAGAGACTCGTAGATTGGAAGAATGGCATGGAAGAAAAGGGCCTCAGGGTAAACATGAATAAGACTAAAGTTATGATATCCAGTCCAACTGAATTGCCCACAACAAAGTCAGGAAAACACCCATGCGCCATATGCTTGACGGCCATTCTCAATTAGAACTTACACCCCTTAAATTTGCTTATCGCCACCCATTATCTTCTATCTACAATGATTGGATGGCGTTAAGTTGTTTTATTTTAAGAAAGTGGATGTTCTCCACCAGTAACAACAAGTACAAGTTTGCCTAAGAGCAAACATTTTCTTCAAAATATCATTCAAAGTTGTGAAAATGATAGGTTCGTTACTGTCGCTGTCCATTTTGTTAACAGTAGATGTAGTTTTCGATGACTTTTTATGATTGAATTTCAAATTGTTTGGTACCGTATTGTGGAGAAATGACTCACGTTTATGGAAATATAAATCAGACAGGTATCTCTTCATTTTTTATGTCAAATGATAGGATATAATTGCGTGTCGCCGAATCGTATAAAATGTTCGTAATAAACCAAAAACAGTAGCTCAGGAAAAATCGTTTCATCATTTAACAACTTTCGATTCATGATTTCGTATAAAAATGGCCACAAAATGATATAATAGTGTGGTTGTGCAGACATTCTTCGCCATTATTTAATTATGAAAGAAAAATGTAGCATTTTTTCGTGGTTCGAGTTAAGAATGAAAGGTTCGTGAAGGCTATGTTACCTAGCGTTTTCTAATCGATCTTTATAACACAAACGTTATTTATTTACTCGATCCCGTCATATACTTCTTATTGGATTGAAAATAACACATTCTGTGACACTATATATAAAATTATTGCATTTGAAGCATGCTGAAAAAAGGTTCGTGATGAAAGGTTCGTGCAATGATTTCCACAAACAGCTTTAATGACTGACACGCTACCTTAATATCGCGACTGTGAACAAGTCCATGGATACATTGTATCATAAATTGATATGTGGCGTAATTTAAGTCCAAAATAACAGCTTCAATAAGACAACATTCGGTGCTTAAACAGTTCTGGGAATAATTAGACAAGTTGGCCTTATTTTGTTTTTATAAAACATGCACGGTTTTTTTTTAGTTACATACTGTTTTGTTACTTGTGTCGCTTGCACGGAAAATGGTAAACTTACACATTCTGCCAAAACTCATTATGGAACACCTGCTTGAAATAAAGGAAATGTTCGTGAGCATTGTCACGAACCTTTCTGTGTCCGTTATGTTGGAAAAAAACTATATAAACTGAATGTAACAGCATAAAACTGTTATTTTAGATCAACATTTTGATACAGTTTTGTGCGAAAAGACAAAACAACAAACACATTTATCTAATACACCGAAAAGAGGTGATGGTTTGATTCATTGTTACTGATTTTAACCATTACTGATTTTCCCCATTGACATTGATGGCTGTAAAATGGAGATAAACGATTAAATGCATTACTTTCCAGTGGACAAATAATGGAAACATATCACGGCTGGGATTTAAGGTCATAAAGACAATAGGAAAGAAAAAGTCCAGAGCAGCAGGAAGATCGCAAACAGCTTTCAAACTGGGCGAAGATATCACTTTGATCCATACCATGTTTGCTGCGAGAAGTTCTGGTCGCAAAACTTTCATTTGCCCACGTCACAAAAATTTCGATAAACTGCATGCAGCATTTACAGTACACTAAGTAAAAGTATTGACGTATGATTTGTTTTGAAATTTATTGACTCTCTTTGGGTTTAATCATGTTTAATGTTTCTATTTGTTTAAATGTCTCGTTTACTCCTCAGGGTTTTTTTTTTAATGTATTGGTGCTAAATTTTTTTCCCTGGATATAAGTTTGTTCAATCCGTTAATATAACTATCCCATATAGGCTTAATTGTAACGTATCTGTTTCATGTGAGAATATAGGCTGAATTTTGTATGTATGAAAGTTTTACGCAAATAGTGAAAGGTTCGTGATGTCACACAGATGCTTTATTGTCTAATAATACGAATGCCTAACTGCTTATTTAGCATTTACATCACATTTCATAAACAAGTCAGATGATTACGGTTAGAATGAAATATTGCATCGGTAGTCTAACATATCGATATAAATGTTATGACGATTGGTAATATATATTCAATCACGATTTGTTAGATATTTGATCGTTCACTTTTGAGACAACATTTTAAATGGCCGTTTCGGCGTGATTAAACTCGAAATTCATATCCTAATTGTTGAAATCGGTGTCTTGTACATCATAATATGCGTTTTGATTAATATCCAAATCAATCCCATTGATCTTTAGTTAGTAAACGTCTGTCATAAAGCTTCAAGTACGAAGTCACGAACATTTCTGGCGTTAAAAATTGACAAATGGGTACTAGTATTCAAACTAACATAGTGAACAAACGAAATAATTGATGTTCAAAATAATTTCTGAATGTCTTCATGGATATTGTAGAATTATGAAAAGACCAAATGTTTTACATTTTGTAACACTTCATTTTTCTCGAAAAATTTCTGGAGGGTGTAAGTTCTAATTGAGAACGGCCGTTGAGTGGCACAGGTCAAAACTCAATACTCTGCACGGGCTGCTCCCAATGGGTACACAAGAAATGCAGCGGAATCAAAGGAATGCTTAAGCCAGATCCGCACTACAAATGCAGACGATGCACTGGTTATGTAACACCAGATGTCAACAGAAGGGTGACAGAAATATCCATCGGTGAGGAAAAGCTAGAAGTAGTACAAAGTTTCTGCTACTTAGGTGACACACTGTCAGCTGGAGGAGGCTGTGATTTAGCTGCAACAACGAGGTGTAAGTCAGCGTGGAAAAAGTTCAGGGAACTCCTTCTGATTCTAACAAGCAGGAATCTCCCTGTCAGAATGAGAGGCAGACTGTACTTCAGCTACATACGTCCCGTGATGCTATACGGGTCAGAGACATGGGCTATGACATCGGGTACCCAAAGGAAACTGATCCGCAATGACAAGGCCATGATCAGGTGGATATGCGGCATCAAGCCTGAGGACAAAGTGTCCCTTGAGAGCCTGATCTCTCAAATGGGTGTCAAGGACCTTTCAGAAACCCCGAGGGCCAACAGACTCAGATGGCTTGGTCATGTAGAAAGAAACACTGGATGGTTGACCAATGTGCGATCCCTAGACATACAGGAAAATAGAACACGAGGCAGACCCAAGCTTACATGGGAGGAAGTTGTCTGGAGGGACCGTGAGATTGCAGGTTTAACAAACACAAACCCTCTAGACCGTCAGACATGGAGAGGAAGGCTCCGATCGAGACTGGGCAGCCAGGCCCCAACCTCAGCAGAGGATTAATTGCAGGCCTGGATATTCTAAACAGGATGATGATGATGATGATGATGATGACGGATACCCTACGATGAATACCCTTTTATAGATATCCTTTGACAGATACCCTATGTCAGACAGCATTTTCCCCCTAAATATGTTCCAATATTTTTAGAAAGGTATTTATATACAACAATTAGAATTTGTAAATTAGGGGTTCTTTTTAAAAGAAGCTTTGGGAAAGCACTGAATGAAAACCTGAAATTTCTGATCACCCACATTTTTTCCTTTTCCCTCAATGTTCTCCATTCCATAAAATTGTCACTTTTCTTCATTAACCTCGTTACTGCAGTTCATTTTAAGTTGCAGTAACAAAGTTATGTAAGAAAAGCTGTAATATACAAGATTTCCTCTTTTGCCAGCATTTTTTTGTGTACAGTCGACACTCATTGTGTAAAGATCAGGCGGCCTGTATCAAATACCTCAACATATCCGGAGTTCGACTCATCCAATTTTTAATGTTTTTAATCAAAATGATACATGTATTTGACTACTTTTGTTACTCATGCATCAATCCCATTCATAATTGAAACAGAGTAGGAAAAAGAAAGAAATTGCTCAAAAGAAGCAATTTCTATCCTTTTCCTACTATATTCCAATGGCTATACTTATCAAAAAAATGTTTCGTTGGATTAATTTATATACCCATTGATGAGGACGGGACTAGACTTTCACTTCGACTTAATTGGAAATTTGACTTATCCGATGTCAAAATAGCGGGTGTCCACTGTATTTACCTAAAACAAGGATGGGAGCTTTGGACTCTTTCAACATCTCAGATTCATCTTGTAGAACTTTCTCAATGTTTGGAAATGTTTGTCGGAGGTCTTTCACGACTGGATCGTTCATCCTCATCACATTTTTTGTGGTGTCCCCGATTTTCTCATACAGAATCCGCATGTCTGTTCTCCATGATTCATTCCGTTCGTAATCTGTGTGCATCTTTGACAGTTCCTGAAATAAACCCATTCCAAAATAATGACTTTTTACATGCTGCAGATAAATGCTCTAGAAAACATTGTGGAAAGTGAAAAAAAAAATCTGGAAGCAATTTTCAACAATATGTTTTCTGTCTAGAAAGACAACTATAGCCAAAATTTCCTTCATTTGAAATTATTAATTTAGACCAGTACAAAATGTTGCCATTTAGGAAATTGGTTAAGGTGAAAAACTATTGATAGTGAATGCAATAAATAAGACTTTGCCAAACAAGCCCTTGTTTCAAGGTCCATATAACAAACAGATGGGGAAAACATTGAGAGAAAAAAAGAAAATGTTGATGACCAGCATTTTCTCCTTTTCCCTCCATGTTTCTATTCTAGCTCTTAAGTATCAATTTGTCTACAAGATTACAACACCATTTAATTTTGAATAGTCCAAAACCTTGTCATTTAGAAAAGGGTTTACATCTTATATGGGAAGGGCACATGCCGTTTGTCCATAAAATTTCCCTGGAACAAGACCTGATTTTCATTTTGGCAAATATTGAGACAAAAGAGGAAAGTGCCTAAAACAAGCATTAAATTTTCTTCTTTAGGCAAAATATTTTCTGTGTATAAATCATATCTTTATCAACATCTATTTTATTGTTTGCATCCTCTTTCAAATTGGACTAGTCTAAAAGTTTGCAATTTAGGAAGGGGTTATCGTGTTTAATTCATTATAATCATCTTTGATAGTTTCTGAAATGAACCAGAGAATAACCCTTTCCCAAACAACAAAAATTTAGACTGACCCAATTTGAAAGCTGTTACAAAAAAATACTGTTAAAGATCTAGATCTATATGATTTGTGCATAATTTAACACATGAAATATTGAGACAAAAGGAGAAAATGCTGTTTATCACCATTATCTTTTGCCTCGATGTGTTGCCAGATTTTTTCTGTAAGGGATTTCAAAAGCAGATGTTGTTTGGGAAAAGTTTAATCAAATATAGCCCAATATTATAGGTTGTCATTGATATGGAAGAAGAAATCTAAACAAAAGGACAAACTGTTGTTGTCATGCATTTTCTTCCTTTCTTTCAGTGTATTCTTTTTTCCAAGCTAAATGTGATCTTAAAAGATATTGATTGGGAAAATAAGTAGATGTAGATCTATGATATCATTGTTAGATCTATTTCATATCCAGACCACACATTGAGGCTTTTGGACGTCCAACAAGAGTTCAAATATTGTGGGTAATGAATAGCCTGTAACAAGCAATTTCATTTCACACAATGCTTTCTACCCAGATAGACCAAAAATCCACTTGAAATTGTCGTCTGCAACCTCTTTGAATTTAGATCAATGGTCTGAAATTTATATCGTACCATTCTGCCTTTGAATTTGGACCAGTCTATCACGTTGTCGTCTGAAATTCCACTGATGTAATGCAGTCTGTGCATTAAAATTAGAAAGATAATAAATGGCAACATGAAAATAGGCTAAACCTAGACTGCAAATTGTGGTAAATCAGGTTTCGGTGTGCGAGTCTACTTTCGATTTCAGTTGTCAATTAAAATCATACAATCACAGCACTTGACATCCCACATTAGCCATATATTTACAGAGTTAATATTTAGTACTAAATAATTCAAATAGATTCTAAACGTTTTTTTTTGCCATCAGAAGCTCTATATTTACACAAATTTAGTTAAAACTTACATCTTCCCGTCCGCTTTCCCTACACAGGAGTTTCATTTTCAGTAAAAGTTTCATCTGATCCAGTGTTGGTTTTTCGTTCAGCTGTATCCCAAGTTGTTTACAAAGCCTTAGAGTCTTCGGCATCTTGTAGGCGTCAATGTCATCTTCTGTCACCTCGTCAGAACTAGCCACGTTCTGTGCCATCCTCAACAACTCTCTCTGACGTTCATTGATCCCATCTACAGTGTATCTATTTTTAGAATTCACGTGACTAACATAAAATCTCTTCCGGGTTAACACTTTTCTTCAACCAAACGAAACTTTGACTGTTTGCAGACGACAAAACAAAAGGTTTTTAAAAATGCTGGTTATCAGTGTTTCCTCTTTTGCCTTCATGTTTTCTCTAGCCTTATTTATAGCCTAATGAGCCACAAAAACTTTTAAGTGTTAGTAATTTCGTATTTCGATAGATTCAAAAGATGAAATACGATTGTTGGAAGGTCAAAACCTCGTAACTACATATTAAAAAGGCTGGAGTTAAGATATTTTGATCTCCCACCGACGAATAATCAAACGGGCGCTCAAGTCCACTTGAATTTTCGATCTGTATGTAGCGCTAAAAGGGACAATTTAGACTTGTCAAAAATTCAAATGAGCTGCAGGCAACAAAATGATTTATATTTGAAGTAAACCATCATCTATGTGTATGATACAGCACACAAAATATAGAGGGAAAATGAGAAATGCTGACTGGTGGAGTTTCTTCTTTTACCTCTATGTTATTCCAAGCATCTCTATCCTGTGTTTCAAACCCCGGTCTTGTTTGGGAGAGGGTTAACCCTTTCCCAGTAGCGCTACTGCAGGTTACACAATGGATATTAATAAAGAAAGAATTCATATAATAATAAATTATACTAGACTCTACTGTGAAGGAAGTAAAATATTGAGACAAAAGAAGAAAATGCTGCATATCAGCATTTTCTTCTTTTGTCTCAATGTTTTCCATTTAGCCTTTTCTACTTGGGAACGTCAAAACCAGGCTTTGTTTGGGAGAGGGTAAAAGACTAGAATGATAGACAAAGCGAGGTCAAAGCGAGATTGAGTAACGAAACACTTCATAATAATCTTGACATCCAAAACAAAAGGACTTTAAAGTTGATATCGACCCTTTAAGTTTGAAAATGCATGATGTCTTAAACCTTATTCGAGGCAATGACGCGTATAACTACATTGGCTCTCAACATAAGCCTACAACACTGGGAAAAACATTCGGGCGAAAAAGGAAAACGCCGTTGTCTTTTTTCCGTTTGTTCAATACGTTCTATTCTAAAGTATACGCAAATTCCTATCAACATCCACCATCATGACCATGTTGTCTGCAAGATCTTTCATATTGAAATCGATCATTTTTGGGGTTTGGGAAAGAATTAACCGTCATTGGAGGAAGGTGCGTGTTTGGAGGCAGGGCCTACGAAAATATCTGATGTCGGATCAAGCTTAACCCTTTTCCAAACAAGACCTGGTTTTCACGTCCATAACTGATAAGGCTTGGGAAAGCATTGAGACAAAAATAGAAACTGCTGATAAACAGCAGTTTCTCCTTTTGTCTCAATATTTTCTGTGCAATATTTTAAGCAAACCTTATCATTATTAACATCTATTTTGTCATTTGAAGCGGCTTTCAAATTGGACCACTCTAAAATTTTGTCGTTTGCGAAAGGGTTAAAACAAAATGCTGTTGGGACAATCAGTAAGATAGTTTCTAGCAAATAGATCGCTCCACACAATGGTCTGGTTCTGTAGTAACCGATTTAGATTTTTCCAAAACAAGACCTGATTTAGAAGTCCCTGATAGAAAAGGCTGGTGGAAACATCTAGGCAAAATAAGAAAATGATGAGTCCAAGCATAAGCAATTTCTCCTTTTGTCTTGATGTTTTCTGTGAAATATCGTACACAAATCATTTCTATATCAACATCTGTTTTGAGGTTTCCAAATAACTTACGGAAATGAACTAGATCTATTGATCGGGAGAAAGGTTTAGACCTACGTTTTATGCAAGCAGGTGTCGAGTATCATTAGTATCATACAGTCATGAAATGTCGTCGGTTGGACGCAAAAATCTCGTAACTCCAGCTTTTTCCCCGCCGACGATTTGAAATTACGTTGGTAGTGGTACATATCGTCTGTGTAATTCCAATACCTCGTAACTACAGATTAATCGAAGTTATAGTTACGAGGTTTTATAATAGCACAGGCGATTCGCAACATGAATATCAAACAAAAAATAGACTGGGTGTTCTGTTAAAAGTCTCATCTGAAAGACTGCTACCTTTTACCCCAACAGCAAAAATTCGGAGTGTTCCAATTTGAAAGCTGCTTCAGACGACAAAGAGATTTTGACAAAGATGGAATTTGAGTACATTGCAGCACAATATATTGAGACTAAACAAGGAATGCAAGTGATCAGTATTGTTATCCTGTGTCCATTTTTCGTTAAGAGACTCGGAAACCTTACCAGGTCTTATTTGGGAAAGGATTGAGAAGACTTTCTCATTTATATAAATGATTCACATTCATGTAGATAGACTTTATTAAATTATTATAAACAAACGCCATATATACACAATTTGAAATGTACAGTTTTGTTTAGGCAAGTATACAAAATTAATAATAGCATTAGAAAATATAAAGAGTATACAAACTTAATACATGTATAGGTAACAAAAGAAAATGAGATTTAACGAAAAGTATACAAGAGTGCAGATTTTTAAGAGATACACGAAATATATCGTGTATGAATTGTACAGTATAATTTGCACAATAACAGAAGCACTAGCATAATTATGGATAGCTTTTCTTGGTTGGATAACATGCAGTTTGCTATGATTACTCGTATATAAAAATTGACCAAACAAACGACGAGTCAGAACATTTCATCTTCAAATGTATTCCCGAGAAGATAACTTGGATATTGTTGGTTTAATTTGCTGAGTGCTTAAAAGACAAATGACCGAAAAGTTATGTGTTTCAACATGCCTCGTTAGTAAGTATTTAATGTTGTATTTAGTAACAAAGTTGGTCAATAAGGCTAAAAGTGGATGTCCTCTACAATGGGGGCAGTTGACAATCAGTTTTTCCATGTCGTAGCTTTTCTAGGAAAACCTCGTATCTTCAGCTTAAAACATTAACAAGCTGCAGATACGAGGTTTTCGTTGAAAAGCATCGATATATACATGGAGTTATTTAAAGTAACTTATGTCAACATCCAAGAATTAATTAGAGCATGTTCTGTCTTAAAAGATTCTTACGGTTTTACGAAAATCCCCCATGCAAAACACAGTGATAACATAAAGACATAAATGGGGGCATACCGTTGGCTGCCGCGTTCAAAAATGTCGTAACTTTAGCATGATTAAGCTGTACATACGGCGCTTTTTCGATAGTAGCTGACGATATGCATCGGAAACATTTTGCATTTATCAAATCTATGAACGGAGTATAAAGCAACATTGTATGATTCAAATATAGGGGAAAAAAGATGTATAAAAGCAAGATATTTGACTTTAGGATATATAGCACCATCTCCAGGTTTAGATAAAAAGATTGATATTGGAAAGAACCGGCAGACTATGTTCGAAAATCCTCTTGGTAGTAAATTCGCGGTTGGTCTAATACATGTAGATCTAATTATGATCATGCTAGATGAATACCAAATTCATAAAATTTGTTTGTTGTGAATTACAACAAGCATGTAGACTAAAATTGGACATTCTTATTAATGATGAGATTCACTCTTTGCTTTGATACACGTTCAATTTCAATTTGTATCATTATCAAAGAAATAACATTTCGTCGCTTTTCAACTAAAATCTCGTATCTGCAGCTTAAAACAAGCTGCAGATACGAGGTTTTTGTTGAAAAGCATCGATTTCATTTTTGTAACATACAAGTGATACGTGCGTATTTCTATATATATTGTCGCGGTTGGTGTCACTCGCTCTTCTGTAAAGCTCTGAACTGTAAGGCTATCACATCGTAATTTCAAATAGTTCGTAGGACAAGAGCTGTAAAAATAAGAGTGAGTGGAACGAACTATTCTTAATCAAAGATCAAATCGGCGCTTTTCCACAAAACAACTCCTAACTGCAGCTTGTTTTAAGCTCCAGTTACGATAATTTCGTTGAAAAGCAGGGAACTACTGTGGTGTGTAGCCATTATCACCGAAACTATTCAAATTAATACCACCAATGTATCATGATTTGGTTTTAAAATAACAGATTTAGATGTGCATCACGCTCTCTCCCATAATCCGAGTTTTCTCTGATGAAATTCGCTCTTTGATATGTTGATGTCGCTCATTTAAATTGGCGACATCAACATATCAAAGAGCGAATATTATCAGAGAAAACTCGGTTTATCTCTCTCATCTTCAGCTCTGGTGATAAAAACGTCGTTATTACTACAGTTTTCCAAAAAGTGTAGTAACGATGTCTTTTTCACTTAGTAACACTTTCATAATTTCAAATTGTGTTTATTGTACGAACTGCGACACTTCAATGTGAGATTTCAGCTCCTGAGCAAAAGTCCAAACTTCTCCCAGACAGCTGGTTCTCGTATCCACGAGAAGCGGGACGTAAGCGAGAATCATGACGTCATCACAAATATGGGCGACGAAAAGCTCTTCTTTGGTGACGCCTATCATCGTACGATTGTCCACTTTAAAGCAAAGATACCTTACTTGGCCAATGAAAAGTCCGAACTGTGTTCGGTCGTATACGTTGATTGGAAGAGCCACACATTTCATTATTGCGCGCGCATCTTGGTCAGACACGTGGACATCCGGTGATTCCGCCAACGGTTTACCTCCCTTGTCAAAGATGGCGGCTCGCTTGATTGCCCCTTTGCCTATGAAATAGTTTATGCTCTCGACCCAGTTCATTGCTCCAGGTGTTCTTGGCTGCTGCGGTTGTTGTGGCAACTGTTGTGGTTGCTGTGGTATCGGCTGTGCTGGTGTATCCATTCTATGATGTCTTTGAAGAGGACTCTTTGATATATCAAACTCTCTGGTCTGAAGATTAAAGAAAATAATAATAATAAAATAATAATAATAATAATAAAAACGTTAAATAATATTTTCTAGTCCAAGAAGAGGTGATTACCGAAATACATCGAAAGTTTCGGTAATATATAACAGTGGCTGGTAGATCTGTAAATTAAAGGGGGACGAGCTAGGCTGTCGAAAATGCAAATGGCACAATTATTACAAACCAGAAATAACGTATGAAATTACCAACCTGAAGGGGTAGATCATTTATGCCCATTGTTACCACTCGTCGAGCTTCATTAAGTATTAAAATCCAAGTCAATTAATAACATGCTGGTCGTCCTTGTTTTTGTTTTGTAACGGCTACATATGCCCAACCTTCAATAATCAATTACGTCAGAGATACGTCAGAGATACGTCATCTGTGCTCAGCGAGATTTAACACACCGTACAACCGGCTGCGTAGAAAGTCAGCGAAGACAGATTCGGCATCTGATGTCATGTGCATGGTAGGTCAAATGAATTTTTACTTTTATAAATAAACGAAAGGATCTTTGGTATTCTATAGTTGATAGATACGCGTATAAATGTTCAGTGCTTGTACAAAATAAACATTTTCCCGTATTCCTCGCAAATAAGGTCACAGTCATCGACACAGCCGGTTGTACGGTGTGTAATACCGCGGAGGTGTGTCTCGTTGACCTTGACCTTGTCTTGTTTTGAAGTAAAAATAGAATGTGTAAACACGCTTGTAAAGGATTGATCTATAGCAAAGAAAATATTTTTTTTTCGCCGAGATTGAGGTTTTTATGCATTGCTAATTGTTTTTCCATGCACAAATATGAGTTCCCGAACAGTTCGGAAGCATAAAAACATAGAATGAGCCCCTTTAATATAATTCATTTTATTTTTGACACCAAAGCACTATAGGCCTGTCCGAGCTCTATGCAGGGTGACTGTAACAGAGCTTATCTTCTCTCCAAATACAGGAAAATACATGTAGCATATTTAACAAAGTGGTCGTGCAATAAAAAAGATAAATGAAGGATTAGATTAATATAGTAAATTAAATTCGTACATATCAGGGAGCCGCATTATCACCAATCGCACGACGAATTCCTCATCATTACTTTCCGTTCTTGTGAAAGAGGGGTCTTACTCGATCGTTGATAATATGGACAAAGATTATCAAACAGACAGGATGAGACATTAGTCGTCTTTTTAATATGTTAACCGTTGATCATATTTACGTATTTTAAAGCCCCGACACACTTCACTTAATGAATGTTTTTGGCTTTTATTGTGTTTATTGAGACATGCATAGATCTACATACATACTTCATATGCAAAGTGAAAGTAAAATACAAAATGTCAAAATAGATCTAGTGAAACTGAATATTTAATCAAAGATAAAAAGTATAGGCCTTGATCTTGATCTTTTGAATATTGAGCGACTGGAGGCCGCTGTGGTTCTCTTATCACAAACCAGTGTGGGAGGGGAATGTGCTGATCAGACATTTTAACGACCCTTCCTAAATCGAGTATAATACCTTTATAAATCTCATTCTGTTTTAGCCTATTATATGCAATTTGTGGAAGCACTTTGCTTTAGGCCAAAGCTATCATTAATTGCCATTTTGTCTCTATTTGTATGCCTATGTCATAATCTAAATAGAACCTATTGTAGATCCAAAAGAATGTAAAACGTTTGAATTTCGGATTAAATTCACAGGTACTTACGGTTGAAAAGATGTGTATTGGCCTTCAATTGTATGGATGAGCCTTCGGCTGTTCGGGTAGTGTCGTTAAATAAACACAAAAATCCGGTTTTATCATAAAAATGTTAGACCTATTTATCCACAAAAATTCCCCAGCTGTTATGTCGGCATATAAAGTATAATACTACCATGACATGGTATAAATTACTCACAAAACGTGAATAGCTTACATTACACACACCTCTGTATTAAAATAGAGGTATTCGACAATTTGTGTAAAGGTAGGCAAATAGTGCGGCGTGAAGCGAGACTGCATATAAATTGGAAATGGTCGTGTGACTCGTCACGAGAAAAAGGGCCCTGTGAGAACTATATATATAGACCGTAGCCGAAACTATGCATATCAAGAAGAAAATTTAATGTCTATCTCCTTCATATCCCTATGCTTTATAGTCGTGTATCATGTGAAACTAAAAGTTACATTTCTTCAATTTCTATATTGTAACCTGTCGACAGCTTTTTAATTGAAAGAGTCTGAATTCTTTTCCGTTTCGGGTGGCATAAAGAGGCGAAAACTGGACCTCATTAGAGACATCACATTTCCATTTCTTTTTTTAAAGCATAGGCGTAGGAAGAGGGGGGGGGGGCATTTGGAAAAGGGTCCTGCCCCCCCCCCCTACGGCCCCCATAATACACCCATATTTTCATTTACTTGAACGTTTGCCCCCCCCATATTATAAACCTTCCTACGCTACTGTAAAGTATGCCTTGATGCCAAGATTTGTTATTCTTATGCGTATAAATCAATGTAAATGCTATCAGTTGTTTGAAAATGTCGCCCATTAGCGAAAGCACGCCTTTTAAGTTGCGACAGAAATGGCAAATGCATTTATAGATCTACATCTATCTGCTGAACTGATGTAGGCCTATACACCAATTCATTTAATTTTATCACAAAGATACGTAATTTCTCATAAAAGGTGCAATTGATCTACTTCGGCTTGAAATTTTCAAATTTTTCAAAAGAGAATAATGCTCTTTCAGATAAAAATAAAAGAAGAATTTGTGGGAAAAAATTCTGTGACATGTCACTTTCACAGATAATTTTTCACGAATTTTACATTCATTTTTATATGAAAGAGCATATTTTCTGATGATAATTCTGCAAATTTCAAGCCAAAATATTGCGCCATCTACGAGAAATATATATTTTTTTTTTATATTTTTGTGTTGAAATTAAACAAATTGATGTGGACAGCAGTTCATATTTATGTGGAATTTGTCATTTCTGTCTCAACTTTAAAGACATATTTTACAAGAAATAAGCAACAACTTAAAAAAAAAAAAAAAAAAAAAAAACTGATAGCATTTATATACGCAAAAGAATGACCAATCTTGGCATCAAGACATACTAAAAAAACACGGTATTGGAATGTTATGTCCCTTTAATGTTTTTTTCCAGACTACAGCAATTTTGGCTGTACGAAATTCTAAGGTAGTGGGACAAGGCAAATGTACTTTGGGAATATTGACAAAGACATGTCTGCTTATCAAGAGGAAATTGCTAAATAGAGGAAGTGGTTTATAAGGGAACTAGGGTGGAATTGATTGGACTACTCCACTCTCAGTTCGGAGTGCTCTGAGCTTGGATTTCCAATCAAGTGTTTCGGAGTAGAGTAGATCCGGGATACAAATAATTATCGCATTTAATAATAATTTCCCTATTGCAAAATCGCCAACGAACATGTCAAAGATGTTTGTTTAGTTTCTTCAGTAAAATCTGATGTCTTTTCAGTTGTAATTTTGTCTTTCATATCCATTAAATCGATTGATAGAACATTGTACCACACTATTTCTATTTTTATCGTCTATCAGAAACCATGTTGATGACGTCACACTCCCAAACGCCCCTGCTCGGTAGGTGGAGTGCTCGGAGTAGATCCGAGAGTGGATTTCCGGCACTTCATTGAGTTTTGGAGTGAAAAAAATACTCCGAGTAAAACGGAGTGGCCCAATCAAGTCCACCCCTAGTAAGTCGAAATATCGCCTTTTGCAGGATTTAATCGCGATTTTATGCGCTCCAAAACCACATCGTACAACCGGCTGCGTCGAAGACAGACGAGAGTCTGCGAAGGAAGATTCGGCATCTGATGTCAGGCACACGGTAGGTCAAATCAATTTACTCTAATAAATAAATGAAAGGATCTATGGTATTCTATTGTTGATAGATAAGCGTGTAAGTGTTCATTGCTTCTACAAAACAAACCTTTCCATGTATCCCTCGTATATAAGGCTACAGTCTTTGTCGACGTCGACAACCACTTATACCGGGGTCAATGGAATTGACACCGGCTTACGGTATTGTGGGCGTATAGATTTGAGCGATTTTGTTACTTTGTGAGTTTGGCTTGAGCTGTCTTAGTCTCGTTCTGAGCTCCTTCCGGCAATCGGATTTCTCGGTAGTCTTTTTGCCGGCCTTTATCCAAGATGTTGAGATTAGGAATTGGTTTAGTGTAAATTGCATTCGTTATTTGAAGCTCCGTAACCAAAAAATATGCCAGTTCACTGAACCAGTCAACTTTTTTTACTTGTGACGTCATAAATCTAGGCGATATGACGTCACGTAATTTTTCTGCGTTCTAGCGACGTTGACGTTCCCGCGCAATATCAGAAAGTCAAGCGACGTTATTGTGCGGGTCCTTTTGCAAACAAATGGTAGTGTTAAAAAATCTTTTAGAAGGAAATATTTAAAATGAGGGAAAATATAAGCAAAATTCATTATTTTAGAATACTTGATGAAAGAGGGACATAACATTCCAATTTCATTTTATTAGTATGTCTTTATGCAAAGATTGGTTATTCTAATGTGTAGAAGTGCTATCAGTTTTTTTGAAGTTGTTACTGATAAGCGAAAAAATGCTTTTTAAAGTTGAGAGAGAAATGACATATTCCATATAAATCTGAACTGTTGTCTACAACAATTTGTTTAATTTTAGCATAGGAAATATATTTCTCGTAAACGGTGCAATATTTTGGCTTGAAATTTCCAAAATTTTCATAGGAAAATATGCTCTTTCAGATAAAAATAAAAGTAAAATTTGTGAAAAATAAATGTGAAATGTCATTTGAAAAAGCAAGCTACACATAGAAGATTTTTTTACACCTGTAGTCTATGATAGATTACCAGGCAGAGTTCAGTTGATAAAGATAGGACCTGTATAAATAGCCTACTATAAAGAAAAGAAAAAGGGAGATGTAAGTTATAAGCAATTTCTTTTGTCTCCACATTTCCTTAAGCTTTATCCGCTAGGATTTTCAAAATTCGAAGGGTAATGGTTAAATCTTTGCAAAGTGGCAGAAGTATAGACTGGTCCAATTTGACCCTTTCCCGAACGACACAATTTTAGGATTGTCCAATTTAAAAATTGCCGTTGATGACAAAATAATTGTTGATACAGATGTGATATGTGTATAGTGTGCGTTTTTCAACTTATATGGTAATGTCGCAGAGGCTGTCCAGAGTCACGGGTGTTAAATGGAGAATATAGCTCCAAAAAGAGTCAACGGTATTTTGCTGCCTCGTGACATACCGGTACTCTCGGGGAGCTATCTGGGCTCGGCACTTCTACCGAAGGACTTACTTAACTAAACGATTTCTTACAAATTCGAAGGCTCAATTCTCATGCTTTGTTAATTGAATTAATAACAGCTGTTGACCCCGGTAAGAGGCTTTGCCTTTTTTCATATTACCGGGGTCAATGGAATTGACCACGGCTTACGGTATTGTGGGCGTATAGATTTCAGTGCTTGTTATATTGTGTTTTTGGGTTGAGTTGCACGAGTCTCGTTCTGAATTTTTTCCGGTTTTCGGAAACCCTCGGTTGTCCTTTTGCCAGGCTTTATCCAAGATATTGAGATTGTGAATTGGTTTAGTGCTAATTACCTCCGTTGTCTGGGGTCCCGTGACATTGAAATATCCGAGTTTAGTGAACCAGTCAGTTTTTGACTTTGTGACGTCATATAACTAGCCGATATGACGTCAACATGGATTTTTCTCAATTGGATCACCAAGGACAACTCTATCGAATCATACCTTGGATGCATCTCGCAGAACTACTTTCAGACTATGAATAGAATAGAATATAACAACAATTCAAAACGTTCGTATGTGACTTATGTCAACAATGACGCGACAATGATACTGAAATACATTCTTTGCAGTTCCAGTGTCCTCTCTTTTTAGAATGATTACAACCTGCAAGTCCCGCAAGTTGCCATGGTTGTGCATTTGGTTGACCTCGAAAACTACTTTATGAAGCGTAGTTACTTCCGGCTAAGAAATCGGATTTTTTTCAAGATTTCTTCATACACACACTTCCGAGTCGATGATTCGATCTTTGGTCGATATTATCCGAGGATATCCGAACGGGATTTTTCTGCGTTCTCGCGACGTTCCATTTCCCGCGCGTTATCAGACGTCAAGTAGCGTTGTTTGGAAACGCGCGTCTTTTATCAAATGACTACGACGTTAGAAGTTTTTTAAGTCCACGCCAATTCTGTCTGCGGGGTGTAGGATTTGTGAATTATTATTCAAACCCGTTTATCTTATATCGGAGCTAGAAGCGCCAGCTAATTTGAAAGGAAAATAGATTTTCCGTTTTTTAACCAAAAAATATTTTAGATCTAGACTAGAAGGAAATATTGGGGGAAAATGAAGGAAAAGATTTATAGATCTAATCATTTTGAGAATTCTTCATTAGGCCTAAAGGCTGTTTCACAGCAAAATATACATAGATCTCAGCATCTCGTTTCAACCCTTTCCCAAGCAAGACCTTCTTGACGATTATCATAGAGATGGAGAAGGCTTCGGAAACATTCGTACAAAAGGAGAAAATGCTAGTTATCAGAAATTTCTTCTCTTGTCTCAACGTTTTAGTAACTATAGACATTTTCCGTTAAGCTTTCATACAATATCGCTGAATTGAGTAAGGGTTACGTTTTGGCCAAATAATGGAAGTATACAGATCTACTGGTCCAATTTCACGCTTTCTCAAACGACAATATTTGAGGGTCGTTCAATTTGAAAGTTGCTGCAAACGACGAATTCGCCGTTGATAAAGATAGCATACGATCAATGTACAATATAGCACAGATAATATACAGACAAAATGAGAAATGTTTGATTTTCAACAAGTATATCTTTTGTCTGATTTTTTTTTCGTTTTGTCGTCTCTAAGGGACACCAAAATCATGTCTTGTTTTGAAAGGGTCAAAGACACGGTGGGGATTGTGCATGATGGGATGGATAACGAATTTGGAGTATACGGACAAATTTTGCCTCGCTTCAGGTAAGAAATTGAGCAATAATTTTCTTATTTCTGCTCCAATTTTCAAGCGGTTTGTTGCATGTACCCCGCATTAGTGAGCTCTTTCCTCGGATATATGACTTGTTTGTAGAATCTTTGTACTTTGTCCAAAAATTGATCCCAACCGACCAGGAAACCGGCAAAAAATTCAGGCCCCTTTTCTAGTCGGTTGGGATCGGTTTTTGAGAAAAGTACAGGGAAGTTCCAGATAAATAATACATCTGAAAAAAGGGCTCAGTAAGACGGAGTACATGCAACAAACCGCATGAAAATTGACGCAGAAATAAGAAAGTAATTGCACAAATTCTTACCTGAAGCGTGGTTAATTTGGCCGTAGTCGTTACCATTTCGCTTTCTGGTCGGTTGGGACAATATTTCGGAAAAAGTATCATGAGTTATCTAATATGTCATACATCCGATGAAAGAGCTCGATAAGGCGGGGTACATGCAGCAAACCGCTTGAAAATTGATACAGAAATAACAGAGTTATTGCAAAATGTCTTACCTGAAGCGAGGCGAGTTGGCATCAAATTTTGTGCAAAAAATAGACTGAGTTTAACCTTTATGTTTTGATAAACCGTCGGTGTTGTTATAACATCTCGTAACTACGGTTTGATTCAAGCCGTAGTTACGAGATTTTATAACAAGACCAACGAAATACTATTTATTTGTCCGAAATTACGTCACGGTTTGCTTGATAAAATCGTTCCCTATTGTCGGTAGTCGTTATCCATCCCATCATGCACAATCCCCACCGTGAAGAAGTCACCTTGGACGACAAAAATAGTGATTCTACATTATAAATAATGAGTCATGAGTGACCGGATTGAACTTTGCAAAGCTAGATTTTTTTCTTCTTCTTCTTCAATTCTGAAGGCTAATGAAAAAGACTAGACAAACGTAGAATGTTGTCTTGAGAACTCAAATTGAAACAAGGTTTTGCTCAAGGTTTCTTTTTTTCCCTTGCATTTGGCCAAATACAATAATAATTAGGCTATGGCTTGGGACCTACACCACTAAACGACTTCTCTTACTAATTCAAAAGCTAAATTTTTTCACGTCACTGAATCTGTCTTTTACTATCAGATTATCATTAAAGAATCACAAATGCATGGGCGGATCTAGAGGTAGGAGGTGAACCCCCCCCCCCACCCCCCCCCCCCTGGCATTGGCCAAAAGTTAAATTTTGACTATATAAATTCAGTGTAAAGTTACATATTTACTACATTTTAAGCCATAATTTGGGCTTGGACCCCCCTTGAAAAAAATCTTGGGCTTGGACCCGCCTGGGAAAAAATCCTGGATCCGTCCTTGCAAATGCATGAATATGATAGAAAATAACAACTACTAGACCTATATCTTGACCCCGGTTAGAGGCTCTGCCTTATTTTCATATTATTTCCGATCTGTCTTCTCCAGCAACTCCGTATCTGTCCACAGGGGCAACGTTTTGTGACTACATGTCGTCTTTCAGGACACATAGGCTAGTTCGTTTATTGTTTGGAATTACGGCTTCAAATTTGAAAGAAATAGCGTTGGTGATTAAAATTTAATCGTGTGTAAGTTAAGTTAAACTGGCACATATTGAGAAATATGCAGAAATTCTGGACAACACAAAGTCAAAATTCGTAACTTTTTTATGAAAACCTCCGAAATAATATGTGCATATCTTTAGTCACGGGATCTGATTTTGGTCAGAAATCAGTCTAAAAGGCATAGAAAGGTATGATTCGATTCCCTGTGAGCCTACGCCTTTAGTATTACATGAGGAATATAAACCTAAACATAGGCCTATCGATAGCTTTGCAATACATCTTTCCTACCTATAATACCGGGGTCAATGGAATTGACCACGGCTTACGGTATTGTGGGCGTATAGATTTGAGCGATTTGTTACTTTGTGTTTTTGGGACGTGTTGCACGAGTCTCGTTCTGAATTTTTACGGTTTTCGGACACCCTCGGTTGCCCTTTTGCCAGGCTTTATCCAAGATACTGAGATTGTGAATTGGTTTAGTGTAAATTACATCCGTTACATGGGGTCCCGTAACAATGAAATATTGCAATTTAGGGTGCGTTCCATTCGGCTGTTCGGAACTGTTCCGATTGTGCTGTCCAAGCCATGCCGAATGGAATGCTCTCGGGACAGAACACGTGGGGAAATGTCTAAAACGCAGACCAAATCCTGCAGGCCAGTTTAAAAAATAATTCTTCACCGCATGCCGGGTGTTGTGTATTGGCCATATGTGATCTTAAAATGCATAATTCACCAATATTTGCCAAAATAATTTGATTTTTATTATACAGTTTGATTAGAAATGTTAATTTATTTCAACACGTCGCAGTTGAAATCGAAGATAACCACGCTAGTGACGTCACTGTTCTGCTTGCATCACCTTTTCTCCGGGAACAAACAGAACATGTTCCGAACATTGTTCTGTGTCATTCCATTGAGTACCGAACTGTTCGGCACAGTCGGAACAGCCAATAGAACGCACCCTTAGTAAACCAGTCAGTTTTGACTTTGTGACGTCAGCATTGTTTATCTGCGTTCCCGCGACGTTCCCTTTCCCGCGCGTTATAAGACGTCAAGTGGCGTTGTTTGGAAACGCGCGTCTTTTATACACAATCGAATGGCTGTGCCATTTTTAGCCTTTTTTTTTTATCCAAATCTATTTCTAATTATAGAACTTAAGAAGGAATTATTGAAATAAATCTAAATGATGGAAAAGATTTACAGATCTAATCATTTTTAGAATTCTCCATTAGGCCAAAATGCTGTATCAAAGCAAAAATAGGCCTACGCAGATCTCTACAACTCTTTTTAACCCTTTCATAAGCAAGACCTAGTTTCGATGTTAATCCTAGGGAAGGATTTTGAAACATTTGGACAAAAAAGGGAGAAATGCTTGTTAAAATGTGAAAATGCTTGTTATCAGAAATTTCCTCTCTTGCCTTCGCTATTTACTAAGATTTTGTCCACTAAGGTTTCTTTCATACATTCGCACTTAATTGGATAAAAGTTGAGACTGCCAAATGATAGAACTCAGCCCCCCCCCCCCCAATGTTGGCCAAAAATGCCAAATTTTCTTAATTTTTCACTGTAAATTTTGGAAAAATCCAAATTAGCCCCCCCCCCCAATATTCAGGACAAGGGCTTTAGCCCCCCCCCCCCCCCCCCCCAATATGAAATTGCTTCCTACGGGCCTGGAACTATATCGTCGGCAACATTCGAAAATGTTCAATAAGCTGTAGTTACGACAATTTTAAACGTGATTGACGATATACCGGTCCAATTTTACGCTTTCTCGAACGACAAAAATTTAGGGTCGTCCAATTTGAAAGTTGCTTTAGACGACAAAATGGCAATTGGTAAATTAAAGATATGATAAATGTACAATATGGCACATACAATATTCAGACAAAAGGAGAAATTTTCAACAATCACTTCTTTTGTCTTAAAATTCTCCGTTTTTCTTCTATAAGTGACACCAAAAGCATTCCTTATTTTGAAAGGGTTAATTAATTAGTGTTTAGAACTAATATTTTAATTGATATGTCATGAATTTGCACGAGAATGTGTATGCCCTAGGCCTGATTCGTGATCATGAATAAACCTTTTCCGATACAATACCTGTCTTTGACTTCCCAAATGCTAAAGAATAAGGAAAATGATGAAAAAAAAAGAAGAAAGTTAAGAACCCGAACTGAAACGGGTTTTTCTTTGAATTTGGCCCAGAAGCCTAGAAGCCCAGAAGCCTACAATATGACTTGGAGCATAGACGACTGCTCTTACAAATCATCAAAACATGTATTGGCCATTCTTTCACTGAATCTGTCTTTTTACTGTCAGATCATTTAAAGAAATGATATGATAAAAAACAACTAGATCTTTTTGACCCCGGTCAGTGGCTTTGCCTTATTTTCATATTACCGGGGTCAATGGAATTGACCACGGCTTACGGTATTGTGGGCGTATAGTTTTGAGCGATTTTGTTACTTTGTGAGTTTGGCTCAAGCTGTCTTAGTCTCGTTTTGAGTTTCTTCCGGCAATCGGATTTCTCGGTAGTCTTTTTGCCGGGCTTTATCCAAGATGTTGAGATTGTGAAGTGGTTTAGTATAAAATTACATCCGTTATCTGAATCTCCGTATCAAAAAACTATACCAGTTTAGTGAACCAGTCAACTCTTTTATTTGTGACGTCATATCCGATATGACGTCACGTCATTTTTTCTGCGTTCCCACGACGTTGACGTTCCCGCGCATTATCAGAACGTCAAGCGACGTTATTTTGCGGGTCCTTTAGCAAAGAAATGGTACTGTTAAAAACAAAACCTTTTAGAAGGAAACATTGCCCAGGGGAAATGTAAGCAAAACTACTTATTTTAGAACAGTTGATGAAAGAATGTCTAAACTTAGTAAAAGCAAACTATACATAGATTTTCTACAAAGAAGCTGTTGATAAAGATAGGACCTGTATAATTACTAAATAGAAAAGAAAGTATTGCGACAAAGGGAGATGTTTGTCTTTGGCAATTCATTTTGTCTCCACGTTTTCTTAAGCTTACTTCGCTAGGGTCTTCAAAATTTGATTTTGTAAGGGTTAAATCTTTGCAAAGTGGCTGGAGTATAGACTAATTTTATGGTTGTCCTATTTGAAAGTTGCCGTTGATGACAAAATACTTGTTTAGGGCCTATACAGATGTGATTTGTGTACAGTAGGCCTATGCCCCTTTCAACTGATATGGTTATATCGCTGATGCTGGAGCTCCTAACCGTAGATTAGGCTCCTATCGATATTTTCTCACCAGTAGAGCCACAATATCAAATCCGATCATCCAGCTTCTCTCACTTCTAAGATGATACACATCCATTGGTTAAAGATTTATTACTTTTGTAAGTTGTCAGCGAGTATATTAGCCGACTCGGGGTTCGAAATCGCTGCCCATGGATGGAAAGACTCCGCCGTCACCGACTGGGCTATCTGGGCTCGGCACTTCTACCGTTGGACTTAAATCACTAAACAATTTCTTACAAATTCAAAAGCGTAGTTCTCATGCTTTGCTATTTTTTTAAAGAAAAAAATCAATAACGGCTGTTGACCCCGGTCTGAGGCTTTGCCTTTTTCATATTAGGAAGCTAATATTTGACATGTAGGTACTCAAATATATGGTCAATCTAGTAGGCCCCTACACTACAAAATATAGTTGAGAAGCGCTTTAACACAAAACGAAAATAGAAAAAAGTATGACCTACCCAGTACACCCGCCATTTATCGATGATACTGCCCGAGGTTTGCAACGGCCCGATAGCACGTATAGGTATGGTATGGAAAGGTTAACTTAATCCTATCTCAAACGTTACAAAATCCTAGAGTTGCGCATGTTGATGTGAAACGCAAAAAAAAAAAAAATAAATAAATAAATAAATAAATAAATAAATAAAAAAATAAAAAAATAGATCTAAAATAAAATAAAATAAAAAAAAAATGAGACAAAAGGTGAAGGTCCTGGCTATGCCTATCTACCTCCCTTACATGTGTTTTCCAAACCCCTTTCTAGTACGGATATCTGACCCGGATTAAGTTTGAGAAAACGTTGCGCGGACGGATCCAGGATTTTTTTCCGTATGGGGGGGGGGCGTTCCAAGCTAAAGTTAAAGTCAAAATCTAATTTTCGGCCAATAGCGGGGGGGGGGGGGTCCGGACCATCCCACCCCTCCCTGTAGATCCGTCCTGCGTCGATTGATGATTCTTGACGCTCGGATAAAGTTGTGTAGCGAACGTTGTTTGGCTCGAAACTCGTTGTAGTGGGGAACCAGCAAAAACGGAAGTTGTACCCGGCAAAATGACAACAAACACAAAACGGATGGTTTACGTCGGTAAGTCGCAATCTTAAGCTCGAGTAATGTACTTGAATACGTTTTTCAAACCAAATCATACATCTGATTTAAACAGAAACAATAGATAGTTTGTATATCTCCCAGTAAAAGGATATTTTCAATTTGTCATGAGTTTTCGCGAATTGTACAGTTTTTAGATTATTTTGTTTCTTCTTTACCATATTATCAACTCATTTGTGAGCGTTGTGTGGTCAAAAGAAAACACGTTGTTTTCTGTTTTATGTAGCTTTTTAGTATCTTGTCTTTCACTAATCCGAGTCTTCTCTGATGTAAATATGCTCTTTGATATTTTGATTTTTCGTAAATAGCGAAAATTCGAAATATCAAAGAGCATATTTACATCTGAGAAGACTCAGTTTAGTCTTTCACATGATTTTAAAAGTCCTAATTGGCTTTTGGTTGATGTCATGATTTTAAGTGTTATCGACATTGAAGTTTTATCACAAGCAATCGTAGATCCAGGATTTCTTCAGAACAGTAAACAGTTCGAACTAAATTAAAAAAAAATAATTAATGATTAAAAATTGAAAGATGGAATCAAGAGGAGTTGGAATCTCTCTGGCTGCGATATCGTAGCCACAAACTTGATGATGGGTATTGGTTTGTCGAAACCCAGATCAAAATTCAAAAAGGTTTCGGTTACATTATTGCAACTAGAATCTCCCAGGCCCCAGAGCTCCAGATAAATGGGAATGATGGTTTTTCAAAATGCAATAATTCACTTATGATTCATCAAACCCTATGTTGTGGGTACTCATTGGAATTGTCTCTGCGAGACGATTCAAATGAGTACCCATAGCATGGGTTTTGGAATTGAATTAACAAAGTTAGAATGTCTTCACCACCACTTATCTGTAGCTCTGAGACCCCCTTGATGCACCACTGACAAGGACTTAGTAAGTTACTGTAACTGAACCAGAGCAACAGATAAGAGGGGGTTAATAGCTTAATACATTCTACAGTGTTGAATCTAGATGGGCCATGGCCAAAAGGACCCCCTAAAATCTCAAATGACCCCACTGAGAATGAGGCATGGGTCAAATTAGCTATGTATTTGTATTGGATGACCCCTTGACCAAGAGCCGTGGGCCCATTGGGTCCCCTAATTTACACAGCTAGATTCAACACTGTTCTAAAACTTTTTTTCAAACCCAAACCCTATGTTGTGGGTACTCATTTGAATCGTCTTTAGACGATTCCAATGAGTACCCACAACATATGGTTTGATAAATAATAAAAGAAATAGATATGCCATCCGGGCCATCCCCCCTCTTATCTGTAGCTTTGTGAACTATACTTTTCAGGTGGTCTCTCAGAAGAAGTTGATGAGAAGACCCTTCATGCAGCTTTTATACCATTTGGTGACATAACAGACATCAACATTCCACTGGACTATGAGACAGAAAAACACAGAGCTTTTGCCTTTATCGAGTTTGAACTTGCCGAGGTGAGCAATGAAAAGAGGAAATTTCCAATACAAATAGAGAAAGTTAAGAAAGAAGAAAATTTTATGACTACCAGTCTAGTAATTTATTTCTGCAAATTAGCAAACTTCTATTTGATTGTTGAAACATTTCCAATACAGCAAACATTTAGATGTATCCAAACTAGAAACTTTTGCAGATTACGAGATATTGAAATGGATGTTGTAATGTTGTTACAGATTGGATTTGTTCTCATATAGCATAGAAAATGACTTAATGTTGATGCAAAAAGCAGAAAATGCTGGTTATTGTCAATTTCTTCTTAAATTGCTTCTGTGTCTGACATGTCTTTTCTATAAGGTGTGTTAAAAGTTGTTTTAAAATAAATCAGGAAATGGGTTCATTTGTCATTATGATTGTATTGATATGAAAATTCAATAACTTATGAAAGATAGAAACTAAGATCTTACTTGTGCTAGAGGACATTTAATACATTTAACTGTGATATATTCTTCCTTAGTTTTTTTATCACATAAAATGGCATATTGGTAGTTTAAAAGTATTTCAAAAAGAAAACAAATCATTGAAATCATTTAATCTTTTCCCAAACAGCAAACCTCTAAGATGATCCAATTCAAAAGCTGCTGCTGAAGACAAAAAGGATGTTGTTAAATGTAGAATTTGTGTACATAAGATGGCATAGAAAATTTTGAGACAAAAGGAGAAACTGCTGGTCATCAGCAGTTTCTTCTTTTGCCTCATTCTTTTCAAAAAAAAAAACATTTCAGTTAGAGATGTCAAAACAAAGTCTTGTTTGGGAAAGGATTAAACAAACTGACATTGATCAACCAATGTCTGGTTAAAACTAGTCGACACTTGCTGTGTCCAAGTCAGATGGGCCGTCAAAATACCTCGACATATCCGGAGTTCGACTAATCTGTTTTGATTATTTTCGATGAAAACGATATTTAACCATTTTTGATTGACATCATATGTGTCCATGATTGAAATATAGTAGGAGAAGGAAAGAAATTGCTCAAAACGAGCAATTTGTATCCTTTTTATACGTCCGAAGGGTCGTATTATGTTATCGCGTGCATCGTCTGTCTGTCCGTCTGTCCGTTAGCAAATTCGTGTCCAGTCCATAACTTTGAAACTATAAGGCCTATGGTCTTGAAACTTCACAGGTGTATAGATCTCATAGCTAGGGTGTGCAGAGTGCAAGAACCACAACTCTACCAGTTGTAATTTTTGAGTTATTGCCCTTTGTTTGATTTTGTTTGATTCAGTTAGCAAATTCGTGTCCGGTCCATAACTTAGCAACTATAAGGCCTATAGTCTTGAAACTTCACAGGTGTATAGATCTCATAGCTAGGGTGTGCAGAGCGCAAGAACCTCAATTCTATTATTTGTAATTTTTGAGTTATTGCCCTTTGTTTGATTTTGTTTGATTCAGTTAGCAAATTCGTGTCCGGTCAATAACTTTGAAACTGTAAGGCCTATAGTCTTGAAACTTCACAGGTGTATAGATCTCATAGCTAGGGTGTGCAGAGCACAAGAACCACAACTCTACCATTTGTAATTTTTGAGTTATTGCCCTTTGTTTGATTTTGTTTGATTCAGTTAGCAAATTTGTGTCAGGTCCATAACTTTGAAACTATAAGGTCTATAGTCTTGAAACTTCGCAGGTGTATAGATCTCATAGCTAGGATGTGCAGAGTGCAATAACCCTAACTCTACCATTTATAATTTTTGACTTATTGGCCTTTGTTTGATTCAGTCTGCAATAACTTTCAAAATACAAGGCCTACGATGTTGAAACTTCACATGTGTGTAGAACTCATAGCTAGGGTGTTTGATTACATTATCTCAATCTGATTAATTTGTGCAGCAATACTTTGTGAATATTTTAGTACTTGGTGAATTTTGTTATATCGGATACTTGCAAGAGACTTTTAGAAAAAAACAGGATATCAACAAATACCACACTACCATTTATTTCTGAGCTTTGGGCGTATAATGCCACGCCCAGCGTTGCTCTTGTTCTACTAACTTTCAATGGCTGTATTTGTTTAGGAAGTCATTTTGATATCCATATGTTGAGGATGGGACATGACTTTCACTTCAACTTAAGCGGAATTTCAACTTATCCGATGTCGAGATGAGTGTCAACTGTATATCATAATGACAAATCTTTTTAATTGCATATCTTGTTTATCGTGTATTTTAGGATGCTGCAGCAGCAATAGATAACATGGTAAGTTGAACTTAACCCTTAAATATTTTGAAAAAAAATGAAAAGAGACAAAAGAATTGATGCTTAATTTGCGTAAAATACTGATGTTTTATAGCATAGAATCACTTGCAGGAAAAGAAGTTTTCAATTCTTATCAGTCTTTGTGATCATGTTAAATTTCGAATTTCAAAATACATTTCCCGTGAATTTTAGAAATTCTTCATCAAAAAATGAAATGAAGTGCATTTTTGATACACTTTCAAAAAATGAAATGAAGTGCATTTTTGATACCCGTATATATGTCAGAGCAACAAATTCACGGGTGGGCATCAGGGGAGCTACCTCGAAAATGTGTTAACGTAAATTTGTTCCCACGCCACATCCGGGAATGTCGAGGTAGTGGAAATCCTCGTATTTTGACAAACTGACAAAGGTGAGCACTCCCTTTCATTGTTTTTTCTTTCAAAGAGCACTTTACTTAAAAATCGGGCGATGCAGTGCAATGCTACTATGTTTTAGCAATGCATGAAGACCGAAAACTCCATTAAATAGTGGAAAATAAAAGCAAGACGACATTAACTCCAGGACTGGTGGATTGCATTTTCGCCCTGTGTTGACATATCGACAGGCATCTCGAGGCAGATATTGTACTTTATTTTCAGTTTCTGATCACTAGCACATGTTTTGATGCGACAGGTAGTCAAATTGACTATAATGAAGCATAAAAATAAGATGTTCTGGTCTCCTGAACAGATTACCTGCCCAAAAACGCATTCGAGTTGTTCCCAGACCATCGAGGTAGCGGTAATTTATCGAGATAGTTCCCACCCGTCCCAAACATCTAACCTTCTGATACATTGATGTGTTGATACAAATTAATGATTCTGGACAGCGACCTAATGGCTAGTTGGCGAAAATCAGTTCAGCTAGTCACAGAACTGTGATGCACGTGCAATATCTAGTTCTAGCAGATTTTTAAGAACTTATGAAACAATGAACAGGAACTGCCGCAATCACAGCATAAATCCCAACCTGAAACCCAACCTGAATCCCAAGTGGGAAACAACAAAAATTACATTTAAGTACCAATGCAAAGAGAACATATTGTAAGCCGCGTTAGCATCCTTTTTCTCAAGAGTTTGTCACTCAGTCACCAGAAAATGAACGTGTTTGGACACATAAAATGACCGAAAAGCATAAAAATCCACAATTTAACTTATTCAATTTTTCAGGAACATCTACATCAAAACAAAACGCAGTACTGCTTACCCTCAGTCAGAGACCTACGCCTGAAAATGAAGTAAAAGTACTGATTCCGCCAAACCCAAATGTACCTGCAGAAAAGAGAAATTTATCATCTGTATTGTTTCTAGGTGGGTTTGTAGGCTATTTACGGAGGACTTAATTCATCAGGATAGGCACTTCCGGTATTCTGGGAATTAAGATTTAGTTCTCTCTGTTCTTCATGAATGGGTTTCAGGTTGGGATTTATGTTGTGATTGGGGCAGTTCCTGTTCATTGTTCATAAGTTCTTAAAAAATCTGCTATAACTAGATATTGCACGTGCATCACAGTTCTGTGACTAGCGGAACTGATTTTCGCCAAATAGCCATTAGGTCGCTGCCCAGAATCATTAAAGTGTATCAACACATCAATATATCAGAAGGCTAGATGTTTGGGACGCGTGGGAACTATCTCGATAAATTACCGCTACCTCGATGGTCTGGGAATAACTTGAATGCGTTTTTGGGCAGGTAATCTGTTCAGGAGACCAGAACATCTGAAATTTTTACTTCATTGTAGTCAATTTGACTACGTGTCGCATCAAAACATGTGATAGTGGTCAGAGACTGAAAATAAAGTACAATATCTGCCTCGAGATGCCTGCCGATATGTCAACACAGGGCGAAAATGCAATCCACTAGTCCTGGAATTAATGTCGTCCTGCTCGTATTTTCCACTATATAATGGGTTTTTCGGTCTTTATGCATTGCTAAAACATGGTAGCATTGCACTGCATCGCCAGATTTTTAAGTAATGCGCTCTTTGAAAGAAAAAAAACAAATAAAAGCGAGAGCTCACCTGTGTCCGTTTGTCAAAATACGGAGATTTCCACTACCTCGATAGTTACCGGATGTGGCGTGGGAACAAATTTACGTTAACACATTTTCGAGGTAGCTCCCCTGATGCCCACCCGTGAAATTACAGAGTATAAACACGGTGGATAATCACGTGATACAATATTTTCCGATAATCTTCAATATCTTTTTTAATACTTGACCAAATTGAATTCGGTTTGAAGCAGAGAATGTGGACAGACGTCACCCATTAGATGGACGTGGTTGATTTTTGAAAAATCAACTGATAAAAAAGTTATTGAAGATAAACCAAAGTTTTGGTTTATCTTCAATAACTTTTTTATCAGTTGATTTTTCAAAAATCCAACACGTCCAGCTTATTCCTGGCATTTTCCCACCTTCTCTGCTTCAAACTGAATTCAATTTGGTCAAGTATTAAAAAAAGATATTGAAAAGTATCGGAAATTCTGAGTCACATGATTATACACTGTAATAAAGGCATTCTAACTTTGTAATTTCATAACCAAACGCTATAATTGTTAATGGTACTCATTTTAATTGACCCTATGAGACAATTCCAATGAGTACCCACAATATACTGTTTGATGTACAACAAATGAAATATTGCATTTTGAAAATCCTTTGCCCATTATATATATACAGGTTTCTCCCCAGAATAATTTGAAGTTGTAGTGGCAAATTATAAGTATTGGTAAACCTTGAAATGCATTGTTTTCATGCAAACAATTGTGAATAAAAACCTAATGTGAAAAGAAGAAATAGCTCAAATTGAGCAATTTCTTCTTTTCCCATAATGTTTTTGTACAGAATAATTATATTTATTTTTATAAGAATGCATTATTTATCACTTTTTGACAGGAAATGTCTACAAATTACCCTATTTGGTGATCTTTTTTGAGGAAATTAAGCTGTGGGGTACTTTTGAAGCTGTAGGGGCGTTACACTGATTGACATGAAGCTGTAGTGGGGCCGCTACAGCTTCTTGGGCTGGGGAGAACAATGATGTAGCTCTGTCTAAATTGTTTGTTTTTCATGTAGAATGATGCAGAACTGTTTGGTAAAACAATCAGATGTAATCTTGCTAAACCTATGAAGATAAAGGAGGGTCATTCTAGAGCTGGTAAGTGTCTCCTTTTATTGCACTGTTTCCGTTATCCTTCCTTGTATGGCTGTTTTACAACTGAAAAATTTTGAGTAGAAATTTACCCTTTCCCAAATAAGATAGGAATTTGATATTCCTGAGTAGCCATTGAAAACAATGAGCCAAAAGCAGAAATGCTGATCAGCATTTTCTTCTTTTGTCTCAATATTTTTTTGCACTCAATTGTCCACAAATCCTTTGTGGAAATCAAATTTGTTGTCTGCAACAGCTATCAAATTGGAAGGCGCTAAAATTGTGTCGTCTGGTAAACGGTTAATTTCAAATTTGATATAGTCAAGGGGTTGCACAGGGGAATTTCAAAATTTTATTCTGATATTTTCCCTTGGGCTTTCAGAATTTCTGGACAACACATGAGTACATGTATCTGTCGTGTAATGTTTGAAATTGTTGCCTAAAACATCTATGAATTTGGACAAGCCTTAAATTTTGCCATCATTCTGGTACTGGATAAATCACAAATAATTTTCTGTTTGTAGTTTGGTCAGAGGACAATTGGTTACAAGAACATGCAGGTGAAAATGAGGGAGAGAAAGGGGCAGATAACTCTAACAAGAATACAAAGAGAAGTACAGAGGCAGACACAGTAAGAATCTCAGTCCTTCGATGTTTAGCCCTTTTCCTGGTTTTAACATCCCTATGAGGAAAGGCTTTGGAAAACATTGATACGAAAGAAGAAAATGCTGATAACTGGCACTGTCTTCTAACTGTTCTTTTGGCTCAATGTTTCCCAACCTTTTTATATAAGGATGCCCAAAACAGGTCTTGTTTGGGTAAGATCAAAGCAATGTTGTACTTCTAGCCTGAGGCTCATTCATTATCCAAACTTCATCCAGTAATATTGAATACTATTTCAGACAGATTAAAGTAAATTTTCCAATCAACAAGTATCTTCAAACAAAATGAAATTAACTAAGTGGCCTTAAGTTACTTAATATTATGATTTATTAGACCATTACCACAATTCAGCATTTTTTTACGCCCCATGAAATAAACTCTACGGAAATGAAAAAAATGCTTGTGACAAGCAATTTCATCATTACCCACAATGTTTTCTATCCAGAAAGGTCAAACAGGTAATATTTGATTCACGTGATATTGTCTCCTGCAACATATTTGGATTTGTGAAAGTCTAAAAAAATCACTTGCCTGGTAATGGGTTAAATAGAACAGAATTGAATATTTCACTAAATTCAGTGTATTTGTTTATCTCTGTAGTCTCAAAGGAACAGATAAGAGGGGGTGAAGACATTCTGAATTTGTTATTTCAAATCCAAACCATATGTTGTTGGTACTCATTTGAATCGTCTCGTCGAGACGATTCTAATGAGTACCCACAACATAGGATTTGTTGAACAATGATAAAAATGCTCAGTATTACTGCATTTTGAAAAGCCATGACTCACTCTTGTCTGTAGCTGTGGTAGTCTGACAACAGGAGCAACTTTGTTTCTATTTCAGGAAACTTCAACAAAGAAATTCAAAAGTAATTCCACAGATGTGTTCTTCGATATCAAGATTGGCAATAAGCATGCAGGAAGAATAGTTATACAGCTGCGGCCTGATGTTGTACCAAAAACTGCAGGTAAACTTATCACAACGACCAGCGGTGTGGATTTTGGATCGCCTCAGACTTTGGATTTTAGGGCTGTTGACAAGTAGAATTTTCCATCCAGCTGGTCTGTCACAGTGTGGACAAGTGAAAAATTAGACTACTGAATTATGAAAGTTGCCTTCTCAACTTTTGAGTAAGATCCGCATATGGCCAAAGATGTAAAATTGTCAACAATCCTTTTCCTACAGAAATTTGTCAAAGTATACTAAACTGCAAATATATTTTGGAGTGTAATGATGCCTGGCCAGTCAAATGAATGAGTGAAACAATTTTTTCGGTTATATTTGAGCCAGAATCTTGAAAAGGTTCTTTATGGCATTTGACAACATGTTCTTTAATGAATTCTATTTGCAGAGAATTTCCGATGTTTGTGTACACATGAGAAAGGTTTTGGATACAAGGGAAGTTCATTTCACAGAATTATTCCATCTTTTATATCCTTTTCAAGTAGATCTATGGATTTGAGAATATTTCAGGAAGTTAGCTTTGTAGTGCATAACTTGATTATAACCTTTTTTTGGTGAGCAAAGTGTAGCTGTTACTATTTATCCCCCGCCGAAAAAAATTTTCTGGGGGGGATATTGTTCTTGCCATGTCCGTCCGACATTAGTTTCCGCGCTATTTCTTGAAAACTATAGACCGGATTTCAATGAAACTTGGCACACAGCTTCACTACAATGAGGACATGCGCATATCGTCGGGGTTACCCGGTTCGATCGTCGAATTTAGAGTTACTGCCCCTGACTGTTTAAGCCATATACATACATAGTGATATTCGTTTCCACGCTATTTCTTAAAAACTGTAGACCGGATTTTAATGAAACTTGGCACACAGCTTCACTACAATGAGGACATGCGCATATCGTCGGGGTTACCCGGTTCGATTGTCGAATTTAGAGTTACTGCCCCTGACTGTTTAAGCCATATACATACATAGTGATATTCGTTTCCGCGTTATTTCTTGAAACCTGTAGACCGGATTTCAATGAAACTTGGCACACAGCTTCACTACAATGAGGTCATGGGCATATCGTCGGGGTTACCCGGTTAGACTGTCGAATTTAGAGTTACTGCCCCTGACTGTTTAACCCCTTCCCAAACAAGACCTGGTTTTGACGTCCCTAATAGAAAGGGTTTGGGAAAACATTGAAACAAAAGAAAAAATTGCTGATAAACAGCAGTTTTTCCTTTTGTCTCAATATTTTCTATGCCATATTTTACACAAATTCTATAACTTCCATTTTGTCGTTTGTGGCAGTTTTTGAAGTGGATCATACTAAAATTTTGCCGTTTGGGAAAGGGTTAAGCCATGTACATACAGAGTGATATTCGTTTCCGCGCTATTTCTTGAAAACTGTCGACCGGATTTTAATGAAACTTGGCACACAGCTTCACTATAATGAGGACATGCGCATATCGTCGGGGTTACGTGGTTCGAATGTCGAATTTAGAGTTACTGCCCCTGACTGTTTAAGCCATTTACATACATAGTGATATTCGTTTCCGCGCTATTTCTTGAAAACTGTAGACCGGATTTTAATGAAACTTGGCACACAGCTTCACTACAAAGAGGACATGCGCATATCGTCAGGGTTACCCGGTTCGACTGTCGAATTTAGAGTTACTGCCCCTGACTGTTTAAGCCATATACATACAGAGTGATATTCGTTTCCGCGCTATTTCTTGAAACCTGTAGACCGGATTTCAATGAAACTTGGCACACAGTTTCACTACAAAGTGGACATGCGCATATCGTCGGGGTTACCCTGTTCGACCGCCGAATTTAGAGTTACTGCCTCTGACTGTTTAAGCCATATACATACAGAGTGATATTCGTTTCCGCGCTATTTCTTGAAAACTATAGACCGAATTTTAATGAAACGTGGCACACAGCTTCACTACAAAGAGGACATGCGCATATCGTCAGGGTTACCCGGTTCAACCGTCGAATTTAGAGTCACTACCCCTGACTGTTTAAGCCATATACATACAGAGTGATAATCGTTTCTGCGATATTTCTTGAAAACTATAGACTGGATTTTAATGAAACTTGGCACACAGCTTTACTACAAAGAGGACATGCACATATCCTCGGGGTTACCCGGTTCAACTGTCGAAATTAGAGTTACTGTCCCTGACTGTTTAAGCCATATACATACAGAGTGATATTCGTTCTGTTGAAGCCATATACATACAGAGTGATATTCGTTCTGTTGAAGCCATATACATACAGAGTTATATTCGTTTCCGCGCTACTTTATTGACAATGAAAACATGTTTGGCGGGGGATATCAATTCAACGAATTTGCTTGTTTGCTTTGGTTTTATTCGGTGCTTGTGCCCATCCAGATTTTTTGTCAGGGTTATGACTCAAAAATCATACATTCTAGCAACTTCACACACTTATTGATAACATTAAGGAAAAGTGACATTTGCAAGAGTCGAAATTCTGGTACCCTGGTACTTTATGAGTTACTTCCCTTTGTCCAGCAGCTCGCAAATTGGAACAGTCCAAATATTTACAAGCAAGGACAATTATTAACCGGCTTATGCTGTTCATGTCATATTGCCGCTGTGAACAAAGTTTTGGCAGGCAGTGTAGGCTAAGATCAGCCTGCATAGACATGCAGTCTGATCTTAGCTTACACTACCTGCTTTGTACTTGGTTATTGTTGCAAACGCTTTAGACAGACTAATTGAAATTTCTTTTAAGTGAGCAAATTGTTTCGAACAAGATTTAAAATCAACAGGACACAGGTTAAATCAAGTTATGAATGCTCCTTAACCATTACTACATGTGCCAAGGAGGGGATTTCACCAAACATAATGGAACTGGCGGAAAGTCTATCTATGGTGCCAAATTTGAGGATGAAAATTTTATTTTAAAACACACTGGGCCAGGTTCGTATCAGAATAACTTTTTTTAAAAAAATCTTTTGACAAAGTTCTTATTTCAATTTGATAAAGTGTAAAACATTGAGAAAAAAGAAAACAACAATGCTGGTAAATAGAATTTTCGTTCCTGTCAGTGTTTTTCTTGAGTTTTCTCTTCAAGTGATGTTTAAAGCAGGTATTATTGAATTTGACCCCTTCAAAATTTCTCTTTTGGGGTCAAGTCTTTCAACATAAGTCCTGTCTCGATATGAAAATGGCTTTGAATGGCATGTTACACTTCATTCATTAAATAAATTTTCAAAATGATAATCTGACCAGATATCATTAACCCATTACCAAAAGACAAAATTTTAGACTAGTTCAAATTCAAAGATGATGCAGACGACAATTTCAAGTGAATGAAATTTTAACTTTTTTGGTCTTTTAACATAGAAAACATTGTGGTAAATGAAGAAATTGCTTGTCACAAGCAATTTCTTCATTTTCCACAATGTTTTCCATGGCCATTATTTGGCGGGGAGTCAAAAAGAGTCATTGTGTGGTAATGGGTTAAACAGTTACTTTTGTATTAGAATGGCATGGTTTACTTACTTCCTTACAGGTATAATGTCAATGGCCAACTCAGGTCCCAACACAAATGGTTCACAGTTCTTTATATGTACAGATAGAACAGACTGGTGAGAGAAACTTTTAAATTCTTTATATCCATTCCATCATATTCTAAGATATTTGCCACAACTGTTCATGTCTGTCTTAATACTGAATAATTTGTAAGTACTACAACATTTCAGAACTGTAAAGACATACACTCTTGTATTTAATTGAATACCGGTTTGATAATTTTTTTGCAAATAAACTTAGCATTGACAATTATTATCCCCCCTTTTGAAGAAAATGTTGGTATATTGTTTTGCAAGTGTTTGTTGGTGGTCCAATTTGAAAGCTACTGCAGGCGACAAAAATGATGATAATAAAGACATGATTTGTGTAAAACATGGCACAGAAAATATTGAAACAAAATGAGAAACTGCTGGTTATCAGCAGTTTCTCCTTTTGTTTCAATCTTTTCCCAAGCCTGCGCTATAAGGGGCGTCAAAACCAGGTCTTGTTTGGGAAAGGGTTAAAGTTAGAATCATGAAACTTCATAGGTGAATAGATCTCATTATGATACAAAAAATTGTAACTTTACCCATTATTGCCCTCTGTTTATTTTCTTACTTAATCTCTGTTCGGATCATAAATAAAAAAGTATGCAATGCAAGGTAAAATAATGAAATTTTATAAGTAAATAGATTATTATGGAGAAGTGCAGTTCACATGAACTGTAACTCGTATATGCACCACTCCACGAAGCTCTTGATGTCATTTGGGAAAGGTTCAATCATAACCAGAAAAATATTTAACCCTTTCCAAAACAAGACCTGGTTTTGACGTCCTTAATAGAAAAGGTTTGGGAAAACATTGAAACAAAAGAAGAAACTGCTGATAACCAGCAGTTTCTCGTTTTGTCTCAATATTTTCTGTGCTATATTTTACACAAATCCTGCCTTTATCAATGTCCGTTTTGACGTCTGCATTGGATTTTTAATTGGAAAAGTTTAAAAAAATTCCGTTTGGGAAAGGGTTAAAACAATTTCAATAAAGATTTGATAAAAGCTAAACATTTAGTGACCATTTTGTTTTCTGTATTTAGGTTAGACAACAAGCATGTAGTATTTGGTAAAGTGACCGAAGGAATGGATGTTGTCAGAAAAATGGAGGTAATTGATACATGTTTTTTTATCCCTTTTAACCCTTTCCTAAACAACAAAATTAGGATTATGTAACCTAAACATTTAGGAAAAGGAAGAAAAAAAAGCTGGTAGTTCAATGTTTTTTTCTTTCCTGTGAATGTTTTTCAAAACAATCATTTACTAGGATGCCAAAACCAGGGCTTGTTTGGGATATGGGGGAGGAACGATGTTCGCCAGCCAAAGGAAGGTAGGTATTCCTCGGTTTTCGGTGGGAAAGTGCGCTTTTAAAGTTGTTTCAATGATGCGCATGCGCAATACGGACAAAACCGAAGCTGCCAGATGATGTCAACACCATTTATCCTTGTGTCTGTAGAAAATAAATTGCAAATAAAACAAAAAAAACTTTAATTTACCTCTATAAATACCAGTAGTGTGAGAAAATGAAACCATTTCGGTGGGTACAAAAAACAAGTTATCTGCTCCTACATGACTTTTTAAATGACACAAAATCGATATTTATTTCATTTATTTATCTACCTAACCATAAAGGTTAATTTCGATTCTCAATTTGTAAGTTTTGAAAATTGACCCATTGAACTGAGCCTTGTAGGGAGATTTCTCACTTTATCCATAGAGGTCCTTTCAATCACTTTCAGTTTTCGTCTGCATCATCTTTGAATTTGGATCAGTCCAAAATTTTCCATCTGGAAATGGGTTAATAGTGTCATCAAATACATGTAAAGGTACATACTTAATCTTATTCTACATAATATACCCTGTTTATATTTATACTATTGCTTTGAAACTTTGCACATGCTTCTGTGACCATAATTTTAGCCACTTGGCAAAGATCCATTACCCCTACATTTAATTTAGTGGGATTTTAACCATTTTCAGGCTTTAAATGTTTTCACTATCCATGTCTAATGGCTCTATCAATTTCTGATCTGTATTTTCATTTCTTTCAGAACTGCGGTACCAAGTCAGGGAAACCAACAGACAAAGTTGTTATTTCAAACTGTGGAGAACTAGTCTGAAGGACATTGGACAACAAATAGTGTAGGGTCGCCTATTGGAATGTTAACTATACAGTTCTGCCCAGCCTATCGCTTCCCAAACACCTACATCTATTAGTGTGGTCCAAATTAAAAGATGTTGCAGAGGACAATTTCAAGTGAATGTCTTGGTAGAAAAAATTGTGGGAAATGAAGAAATTGCTTGTTACAAGCAATTTCTTCATTTTCCACAATGTTTCCTAAAATCTGTATCTCGTAGGGTGTCAAAAAGCATCATTATGTGGGAACGGATCAATATGGTATGTTGGATCCTGAAGAACATGGAGAAGTTAAAGTGTATGAGATGAACTCTTTCATAGACTTCTTAGAATATAAAATTCCTGTAAATGACATAATAAAATGAACTGTATCAACAAAGAAGTGTAGCACAGCAAACATTTAGAACAAACATTGAGAGAAATGGAGAGAATATGGGTAGTCTGATATTTCTTCTTTTTCTTCAATCTTTTCATGCCACCGTATCGAGAGATCTGGGGCATATTGTTTTACTCATGTCCGTCTGTCTGTCTGTCCGTCCGTCTGTCTGTCCTAAAACATAACATTTTGCCATTTCTCCAAAAGTATTCGAGATGCAAACCAAAAGTATTCGAGATGCAAAACTGAAATTCGGTAGATTATTTCACTTCTTTTCAATGACATGCAATATGACCTTCATAACTTCAAACTTAACATTGTAGAAAAAAAGCCATTTCGGGGGCATTTGTGTTTCACAAACACGTGTTGTTTCTTCTGTGTTTACCAACCACGTAAGGTTATTGCCTTAAAATTGAGAAAGATGATTGTTATGGCGGAAATGATGTAAAAATATTGTGTATGTTATTGTTAGCGAGCTGAGCTGGGCCTCTATATTATGGGTATTTAATGTCATAGTCAAGTGTCTGCTTGAGTTACATAAACAACAGCCTTAACCTGGCTTATATATCTTGAAGTGCAACATAAAGGGCCTTGATATTTCACACACCGATACCTTTTACCATGACCTTTCATTTAGGGCCATGACCTATGACACTGTGACATTGACTGAAGTTTGATCTACTTTTGAGAAACTTTAACCCGATCTTTATCATATTCCATATTTTAGAACTGCCTTGCTATTTCACGCGCCATGGATACCATCATTTCTCCTGTCAAGACCTTTTGATTGGAACCATAAACTTGTAGCTCATGTACATGTGAGCTACGTTGTGCATAGCCAACTTTTGTTTGTGATATATACTTGATGAACAAAAGTATGAAAACACAACAGCTGCTTTCTTTCTTGTTTTTATTACGTAATACTTCTTTTAAATATTTGCCCATATAATGCCAGTTTTTTTGCACCCAAAGAGGCGGATTTGCCTCAGCAGTAACACACTTGACCTGATTTTGCTAGCTCGATCTTTCACTATTTCGGTCTTGTGGATGAGACCTTAAGGTAGTCCACCTCTAATCAGATTCTCGCGACGTCGGAATTATTCGGGCGACGTCGTAAATATTCGGCGATGGAAAGTTCCATCGCCGAATGTTACCGTCGCTCGAATATGTTTGGATATGTAACAAATGTTAACCACGTCGCACAAAAACACAAAGTCGCGTACGTCTTATTAGGGATGAACTACCGATGTCCAGGTTCCATTATGACTTTAAATTTTGAATGGGATGTGAAGTTTGATCAATAACTTTCTCATCTCGATAAGCTGTAGTACCCTCGTACACCTCTTTGTATAAATACACCTTCGAAAGTTCCATAGCAGCTTAGTGTCTAAATATTTGTCACTAAATAGAAGTATTTTCAGGTAGGTCTAATTCACTTGCCACGGTTTCACAAGCACAAGTGAAATATTTTAGGTTTATGAATAAAGGCTTTATGATACTATGATGCAGCTTCAAATCATACTGCGGAGACCTACGACTACACAGCACAGAAACGCATCGAATCGGCTTATGCAATACAATGCGTCGTCTTCGGAAGCCAAAGGTATTTTTAAACCCTAACGTTGTATCGGTATTTATGCTATTTTCCCACTGCCGACCAAATCAATTCGATCAAACCCGATCCAAAGATCAGTACAAATCGAACTCCTTCGTAATGGTGATCTACTTCGCTCGGGCTTCTTCCTTCACTTGTTCTTCGCATGTTAAGAATATTCGTATACGACCGAGTCGAAAATTGATCGGGAAGCGATCGAATAGACGATCGACCTGATCGGGTATCAATCGTTACTGGAGATCGAGTGTTATCGAGTTAACATCTTTTACTCGTCGACGTTGCTCTCAATCACCTCGACTTGTACTCAAGTGGGTCCCGATCACACCCCGATCAACTCGACCTCTGCTTCATCTGTTCATTCGATGTAATCGATTGTAGAGGTCGGGTTGATCAACCAAAGGTCAGAAAAAGTCATAGATATAGTCGGAATTGATAGGGGAATTTAAGCGATCCAGTTAATTAATTTTGATCGTCAGTGGTCAGCGGGAACTTGGAATCGTAGACGTAGTTGGGTTCAACCTTGGCTAGGAAAGATGTACAATGCTTTCATGATAGAATACCCCTAATGAGATTCTTGCGACGTCGGAGTTTTTCGGGCGACGTCGGAAACATTTGGCGGTGGATCTTTCCACCGCCGAATGTTTACGACCGCGCCCGAAAAAGTTCGGATACGTAGCGACGACGCCCGAAAAAATCCGACTTTTTTTTTTTTAATCTCAAAATTGCTACATTACGGGTATTCTAACTTTTGACGCCGAGTTGACAAGTGACATAAGATTGATCCATTACCAAGCGGCATCATTTTAGACTGCTCCAAATTCAAATTAGGCATGTTATATAGACTAGCGATTGTGGCATTTCGAGCGTTTTGCATAGGCCTGCGCTATATCCCTTCTAGCATTTTACAAAAGTCGTTTGTCGCTCTCAAGTGGACAAATCGTGTACGTGAGAGGAGAGTCTGGTAGCTCTGATTTAGTGATAGCCTACTCATTGATAAACATTAGCATGTTTGACGTCGCGAATCCAGATAGCTTCGAAAAGCATTGGGAGAAAAGAAGTCCGTGGCAGCCATCATTTGCTTCTTTTCTAACAATGCGTTTCAAACTAAATAACATAATTTGTTTCCGCCTTCATAATATTTATTTTGACCTATGAACCGCATTCAAATTTTGTAGAGCTCTACAAACAATCTATTTTTTTCTAGTTTCGGAAAGAGTTTCAAAAATCTATTGGTCTGCAATACCAGACAATTAAACGCCAACAAACCACAACAACATTGTATAACGTAAAATATGCAGCATTTATGGACAATAAACTTTCAAGATTCTTGTTTCCACAAGCTTGTTATTCGATATATGGATAAACTATAAAGTCTGATATTGGCAGCGGTTTGCCACAGATTGGCAGAAAAAATCAAAGAGAAGCGTTCAGCGCATGCGCCGCGAGGATTGTATCGATCCGCGGCTGTTTCCTGCGGTTTTCCGATAGACCGTGTACCCTTTCTGCAGAACTATATTTATGATAGAGGTTAGGTACAGGGCATTGGATACATTTTTCACATCAACTCGAAAGTAAAATGTTATTTTTGTGTTGAATTTTGTATTCCACAGAGGAATAACATGTAGCACAATCAAGGTAAGCATATGACAGTCAGTGTGTGTAATAACGTGAAAAAAGCGTGTGTTGTTGTTGTTGTGTCTTTTTGTTAAGATTGCGACAAGAATATTGGGGAATAATTGGATTGAACGTAGGCGTAGGAACAGCGTCATATTTATAATCTTTGAAGATGAAAAACAACACGTTATCCTTAACCTCTAACTCCTTCCCATTTTTGGAAAACATTGACTGAAAAGGAGAAAATGCTGTCTCGCAGCATGGTCTTGTTAACCTGTCGGAGTGTATACATTTCCTGCTTTTGGAGGAAATAATTTTGTCGTCTTTAACACATTTTCAATATAGACCAGCATAAGTCTTGTTTTCTAAAGATGTTGTTTATTCCAAACGACAGATTTTAGACTCGTTCAAACTGAACGCTTTTTAACTGTTGACACTTTCTATATTGTTGAAACGGAAGGATTTCAATCAGAGAAAAAGGCAAAGGTTGTGATAAAAGAATAATTTGAATAGACATAGGCCTATAGGTAGTCTAATAATATGTAGGATCTAAAATTGCGTGGATGAAAATCCCTGTTTGAGCCATAGCATTTCGGAAGATCAGCCAATGGATCAGATCTGATGTTATGTATATAGGCTAATGTAGCGAAAAAATACAAGGAACGTGATATGGTGTAGTAGCTACTGCAATATGACCTACTGTTACATTGCCACAATTAATGGCATTCAAGTGAATCGAATTGTGGACCAACCGCAATAACTTTTTTATGCTCCCCGAAGGGAGAGCATATAGTCGCCGCTTTGTCTGTCCATTCGTCCGTCCTGTCCGTCCGTCATTCCGTCCGTCCATCCGTCCGTCCGTCCGTCCGAAGCGATTTCTCCATAACCCTTGGGCCAAATCAAATGAAACTTACCATGTGAACTTCCTATGACATAATGCCGATGTACTTTTGCCTGTTTTTTTATTTGAGGCCTCGTCACGGGAAAAGGGGACTTAAGGTAAAATACAGTTATTCTCTAATTTCTCCTTGTCTAATGGTCAGAATTTGATGAAATTTCATATTTGAGTAGCAAATCGGATGCCCTAGACCATAAACTAATTGAAATTTGCGTATAAAAATGTGTCATAGAAAAAGGGGGCTTAACATTTGTTAGCATTATGTTAGCTCTCCATGGCATACATTTATTGTGACAATGCCTTATTCGGGGAGCATTGTCCGTCTCTGACAGCTCTTGTTTTTTAAAAAAAAATCATTCGCATTCAGCATATGCCTGCCCGTGGCACTATGACTGGCGTTATCCCACCTTCTATGTTCCAAACCTTTTGAAAGCGATCGAATATTAAGAGAATTGTGACCCGTCACGCTAAAAGGGACCTTATAGGAAGTGTGGAAAAATATCGACCCCAGTCAGTCTGTGCAGACCGCGCAGGCAGACTAGGGCCGACACTTTTCACTTGTATATAATTTTCTAAATCTGGAATGTTTTCCCTATCTAACTAAATACGTTCATTTTTCGCATTCAGTATCTGGTTGGCCTGTGCTGAGTCTGACAAGTTTGTCAAAATTTGGATTTTTGGAGTTGGGATATTTAAGGTCCCTTTTAGCGTGACGGGTCACAATTATTGAAAAATATCGAAAATATTGTGTCACGTGATACCCAGCCGTGATCATTCTGATATAAATGTGATGAATGATGATAAAAAAATGGTGGATTTTTGAAAAATTAACTGATGAAAAAGTTATTGCAGATCAACCAAAATGTTGGTCGATCTTCAATCACTTTTTTATCTGCCAATTTTCAAATATTCTTCACGTCCATTTTAAGCGTGACGTCTGTCCACCTTCTCTGCTTCAAACCGAATTCAAATTGGTCCCGTTAATAACAAAATTAGTGAAAACTTTCTGAAATTGTTGTATCACGTGATCATCCACCGTGAATGCTAATTAAAATAGGGAGTCGTTACCGATTTGTTCTCCTTTATAAAAACCCACGGATGCCGTCATTCTAACTCTAGATATCTCCTCTCTATTATTTTCGTCTTCATTTTATCTCCTCAATATTTATTTGTTTTCTCAATCTTGACAGGTTTATTATCACGTAATACCGCTCCAACGTCATAACTTCGTGTTGCAAATCGTTTGTCGCTATGGAAATTTTGAAATTGCGTATGATTATTATTCATACCAAGGTATAATTTGCCAGTGCTTTAGATAATTTGTTTGTTAGTGTCTGGCAATAACAAATATACCTCGCTTTTAACAATGTAGTCGTGTCTAAAAGTACCAAATTCGTTGTGTCGAAGACGCAGCGAATGTCATCTTTACCATGAGATAAGCCTATCCAGAGGTAGACTCACTCGATTTTTGTAAAATGATATTTACCCACTTTCGAATTCAACAAGCAAGGTTATGATTGAAATGTAGTAGAAAACGAGGTAACGAGAGTCATTTATATTTTTGAACTTATACATGTAGCTAAGTCACTAAAATACTAACAGAAACTTTCATTCCGGGGTACGAATCTCGGCTGGGCCAATATCCTTTCTTACGGTCAGTCGTGTTCGAATCATTACCATTGGATAAATAGTTGGAGACTCCGATTGGATATTGTATTTGCACTGATCCAAGCTTTGCCAGGATTAAGGTTAGGCACACTGGATGTCGACCGCAACATAACTGGAAATATCAAGGCGATATAGGCCTAAAAAGACTCAATTAATCAATCAACTGATCAATTATATGAATATTATGTGATAAGAATGTTATCGGTAAATAATTTTCGTACATTGATATAATATGTATATCATATTAAATTAAAAAGGGGTGGGTAACGTTTTAAGTTGCAAAATGTAGTTAGTTCTTTAAAAGCAATATAGACATGGTTTGATGTTAAACACGTCCCTTTTTGCCCCATATAGTGCATTCAATGAATGGCATGATATTTGCATCAGTCTTTTTACAAAGGTACCAATCTGTGGTTTTGTCACTTTTCTTACTGAGCTTTTGATAGATTCTTTCAATGAATTTCGTGATACCTCATGGAAGTTCAATGGTTTTGACATTTCTAGTAAATTGCTTTTGACAGTCTTGTTCAATGGATAATATGGTATTTCTATTAGTCTATTTATACCATCAATCATTGGTTTTGTCATTTACGTGACAGGGTTTGGTATTTTATACAACCCTTTTCCAAACAGAGAGCATGTCGAGAACTGATGCAGGTATCAAAACAAGTGATGATAATTGAAATGAAATTCGTATACGATTATTATGATTATGGGCCAAAAAGTATTGGAAGAAGTGATAAAAGACTGGTTACCAGCATTTTCATATTTTGTCTTTATGTTTCCCAAGTGTCCTGTTATATGTCTACACGTTAAGGTTACGGAAATGTTTAATCCTTACCCAAACAAGACCTGGTTTTGACGTCCCTAATAGAAAATGCTTGGGAAAGCGTTGAGACAAAAGAAGAAACTGCTGATACCCAGCAGTTTCTCCTTTTGTCTCAATATTTTCTGAGCTATATCATACACAAATCTCATCTCTAACAACATTCATTTTGTCGTCTGCAACAGCTTTCAAATAGGATCACCCTAAAATTTTGTCGTTTGGTAAAGGTTTAATGGTCCTATTATGGCTTAGCAATGTGTCGGAAACATATTCTCATAATTTATCTAAAGTGTAACCTTATAGCTGACAATTCCAGTATGGCTCACAATTTCTCCAGGAAATTCCATTTTGACATTTTCCTCTCGAAAGACGAAATCCCAATTTCGTTTACTTTCTAAACTTTGACAATTTACGCGATTCGTATTTGAAAACTGAATGCAGACGGTGTTTCACTGAGCCGGAAGCTGGAAAAACAAACTTATGGCATTTGAGAACAACATTGATTCAGATCAGCAATTGCATATGTATAGTCAAATAACGACATATGTTGTTCTGTTATAGCTTTTCCATAATCTGCAGCAACTATAAGAATGCATCATGGGTCCTGATCTAGTCCGATCTTGAAACATGAAAATCGCAAATGCTATAAGGGCCATTTTTCGTGACCCTGACTCAATTGTAGATTGGATATATCACTCAGCTTATCACTTTCGCAGGCCAAAAGTCCACAACGAAATACAGACGCAGGTGGGTCCTACCTCAGTTAGCAAATATACTAGCTTACTTGTACAGTTAGTCTGGCCCAGACCCTAGTATTAAGGTTATAGTATAAAGTAGCAGATACCCTTTAATTGGTATCTAGAATATTAGACAATGTCAGCAATGAAAATCTTGAACTTGAACTATAGAAGCAAGCGTTAAAGGGAATGATGTACCCCTTTCAAATACAGCAAATATATAGAAACGACTAGGGCTAGTCTGTCGTCGAACGACAATGTCCCGAATATCCTCATTAACACTTTCCAGAACAAGACCTGTAATATACCGGTACGTTCTTTGATAATATCCTTTTGCCCTGACCATAGGGCAGTTGGCAGCGCTTAGGATTTTCGCTCTTGAGGTCCCGGGTTCGATCCCGGCCACTGTAAATATCATTTCTTGATAATCGCGCGGACGAGCAGCTAGAGGTTCCGTAAGGATGTTGTGGTAATACCGGCATAAGAAACGACAGCAGTCCATGGTTACATTGTAGGTGCTCCATAGCAATAGAAAGAGACGTTACGCCCTCAAATCTCTTATTATTTTTTCTTCAGTAGAATCTTTAATTTGGACAATTTTATAGTTTCATAGTTTAGGAAAGAATTTAATCGCCCACATGATTTCCAGGTCCAGCAGATTTTGTAATAAGGATAAATGGTCAAAGCTGCTTAGAGATAGCCAGGGTTAATCAATATAGATAGAGATAACAAAGGTTAACCCTTTCCCAAACAAGACATGGCATGATTTTGACGTCCTTAAATGAAATAAGTTTGAGAAAATAATGAGACAGAAGAAGAAAATGCTGATAATCAGCATTTTCACCTTTTGTCTCAATATGTTAAGTGCTTCTGTACATAAATTAAAACTTAATCTTTATCAATTCTGTCGTCTACAAGAACTTTCGGATACGAACAGCCTTAATTTTTGTCTTTTTTGGAAATGGTTAATCAATAGTCGTAGTCGTATACCGATTTTGTCCATGAGCTTCCATGCAATCTTACTAGAGATTACAGTCAAGATAAGAAAAGCATAGAGCATAGAGACAGAGCGTGTTTGCGTAGTTTTGTGGTGATTCGCATTAGGCCTGTGTATGGGAACCATACTGTTACAAAGATAACAACAATGAATCCAGAGCTCAATCTGATAAGTCTGGCTTTTAAAGATAATTTTATCTTAATTTCCATGTAAAGGCTTAGTTGGCTTGTCACAAACCGAACTATGTGATTTCGACAATTATGGATGGTATTACGTGAATTAACGTCGAACTACTTTCAATGCATCAGCTCTTTTGAAATGCGTAGTAACATTGTCATAATCTGGATAATGTGATACGGTAAAGTAGACAGGCCTATGCCCCGTAGGATCTGACATGCACAGACAGCACTCAGATACTGATTTCGGCCAACATATTCGTCGTTTTTCAACAAAAACCTCGCAACTGCAGCTTGAAACAAGCTGCAGTTGCGAGGTTTCTGTTGCAAAGCATCGATACACAGTATCTCCACACCAACTATCTTGTTAATTTGCTTATGCCGAAAGGCAACATTATTCTGACAAGCTAACCATTCTCATTAAATCGCCCACGCATGGTAGGATATCAGGACAAGGATTTTCTGGGGACCTGTTCGGTATATCATAATGATAAAAACTAAAGTTATTAGCTTTTTCCATAACGCAAAATTTAGACTGTTCCGATTTTAGTTAGAGAAATCGACACTTTCGACCTCCAGTCGCCCGAAAAAACCCGACGTCGCGTGAATCTCATTAGGGGTGACTACCTTAAAGCTGGAGGGTTACAGATGGTCTAATTGCAAAAAATGAAATTTTTTGAAAAAATATGCAAAACTTTTGTGTTGGCCACCTCAGAATGGTTAATAATATGCGATTCAGACAGAGATTGAGCCGAAATTATAAGAGAGATAGCCGAATTTAGGGAGAATCCAAACCCAAATTCAACTCCGTCACAGATGCGGTTGAATTTATTTTTAACTATCACGCATGCGCATACAGCGCGGACCAAGATTCAAACGAGATTCATTCTTGAATTTCAATATGACGTCACATACGTCATTTAAGAAAGTCGCATGTCCTAGTGTTTTGACCTACTTTCGACATCGCTTCATGAATTTGGTATCAAATTGCGAAAAAATGAGTCGTTGCTTCAATAGTTTGTCGTAATCATTTAATCAGGTCATATAAAGCTTTAAAAGTGTACATTTCGTTTGTTTTTGACAAATTTTGGGTCCAAATCTGGGAAATAGTAGCTTTAAATCCAAATCTCCATATTGCATCGCCCACATACATTAGGGCAGTAGAACTCGTACATTCCCCTGGGATAAGTCGTGCTGGAATAACGATAAACGATTAAAGCTATTTAGAGATGGTCACCGTTAATCAATTATTCAGTGTGACGATTTTGTATATACGAGTATACCCATCACTGTCACTTGATATTGGTTATCTCGAAATCGGATCTCGAATTATCCGTATACAAGGGAAGATTTTTTTGAATGCAAGCTACAATTTTCCAACGGAATCACATTCTAACGACTAACCACTGTAAATAGCCCGCGATCATTGAGGTTCAAGTCGTCTGTGACACGGCTTGAAAGGCCTTTTTGTATTGACCGGTCTAAAGTATTGGTATCATTCTTTTTCCAAATTTGACTTTTTTCAAAGAATCTTGGCATACTGGTACATGCAGGCCTTTTACTGGAATTATTAACCCAATCCTGCCAAAGGTTGGCTTAAATAGACTTAATTACGCGCTCGTTATTGAAAAGGAAATACGTCATAGTATGGTAAATCCTCTTTAGGTCTACCATTGCCATGTGTGGGAGGAGTGATAACCAGATATTGACCAGTCTACAACATTATCACTTTTTAGCTCACCTGAGCATGAAGTGCTCAAGGTGAGCTATTGTGGTCGCTTTTTGTCCGTCGTCCGTCCGTCTGTCCGTCCGTCCATCTGTCCGTCCGTTCACAATTTCTTTCAACATCTTCTCCTCCTAAACCATTGGACCAATTTTGACCAAACTTGGCAGGAACGTTCCTTGTGTGATACTTTTCAAAACTTGTTCGTGAATTTTTGATTTGTCGAAAAAATGTGGGCGTGGCAGGCAGAAAAGGGCTTATCAGACTAGAAATCATCAGAAAATTCTTTAAAAATCAACCATTGGGCCCAATTGAACCAAACTCGGCAGGAATATTCCTTGAGTCACTCTTTTCAAAATTTGTTCACAAATTTTTATATTTGTCAAAAAATGTGGCCGTGGCAGGGAGAAAGGGGCTTATTAGAACTAGAGAAATCATTAGAAAATTCTTAAAAAATCAACCATTGGGCCAATTTGAACCATACTTTGCAGGAATGTGCCTTGAGTCATTCTTTTCAAAATTTGTTCACAATTTTTTTCATTTGTCAAAAATTGTGGCCGTGGCAGGGAAAAAGGGGCTTATCAGACTTGGAGAAATCATAAGAAAATTCTTTAAAAATCAACCATTGGGCCAATTTGAACCATACTTGGCAGGAATGTGCCTTAAGTCATTCTTTTCAAAATTTGTTCAGAATTTTTACATTTAAAAAAAAACATGGCCGTGGCAGGGATAAAGGAGCTTATTAGACTTAAAGAAATCATAAGAAAATTCTTTAAAAATCAACCATTGGGCCAATTTGAACCAGACCTTGCAGGAATGTGCCTTGAGTCATTCTTTTCAAAATTTGACCACAAATCTTTTTATTTGTAAAAAATTGTGGCCTTGGCAGAGAGAAAGGGGCTTATCAGACTTGGAGAAATCATAAGAAAATTCTTTAAAAATCAACCAATGGGCCAATTTTAAGCAGACTTTGCAGGAATGTTCTTTGAGTCTTACTCTTCAAAATTTGTTCACAGTTTTTTTCATTTGTAAAAAACTGTGACTGTGGCAGGGAGAAAGGGGTTTATTAGACTTATTAGAAATCATAAGAAAATTCTTAAAAATCAACCATTGTGCCCAATTGAAGCAGACTTTGCTGGAATGTTCCTTGAGTGACCCTTCTCAAAACTTTTTCGCGGATTTTTGATTCGTCAAAAAATATGGGTGTGGCAGGGAGGAAGGGGCTTATGGGACTTAAAGAAATCGTAAGAAAATTCTTTAAAAATCAACCATTGTGCCCAATTGAACCAGACTTTACTGAAATGTTCCTTGAGTTACTCTTTTCAAAATGTGTTCACAAATTTTTCCATTGGTCAAAAAATGTGGGCATGGCAGGGAGGAAGGGCTTATCAGACTTAGAGAAATCACAAGAAAATTCTTTAAAACTCAACCATTGGGCCAATTTTCTATTTCCCTTATCTGTTGCTCTCAGGCTGGCCCCATGTTTATCTTATGTAAACAAATAAGGGAATACATTTAGCTTATCAGATGGTAATCTTTCACTAAATTCTATCAATCACAGACAAAATCTTGTTAATTGAGCCTTTCATAAATGATCAATTTCTAACAGATCAGTATGCTTTGAAAATTAGCCCTATGTTGTATATTGCGAAATCATGAAATAATTGTTAAAAATTAACTAACTCAACAATTGTGCTAATTCATACCCAACCTTACAGGATCGATTGGAACAAAATTATTTCTTAATTGTTTCCAAACAGAAAGTCCTTATAAGTTTCATGCCTTTGAATTTGACAAAATTGCCATTATCACTCTTGTCATCTTGATTCAGGTGAGCGATTTAGGACCATCATGGTCCTCTTGTTCTAAAAACTGATCCCAAACAACCAGAAAAACGACGAACGTTCTTCCCTGGTCGGTTGATTATTTTTTGGGAAAAGAATAAGTTTTCAAATAAGTCAAGTAGGCTACATGCATTAAACCTTTGAAAATTGACGGAGAGGTAAGAAAGTTATCGCAAAATTTCTTAATTGAAGCGGGGCTAATTTGGTCATAATGATGCGTATGTTATCCACCCCAGAATGTGCAACCCCAATCGTGATTTTCAACGTCTCCTCTACAAGATTGTTGACAATTGTCTCTTTTTCTCAATTCAAGACATATGCAGACGACGATTTCCAATCAAAATCTAGGATTTCTTCTACTTGGGTTTGAAAGTATATAATATATTTAATAAAAGATAAAGATAAAGACCATTGACATTATGGTTAAGAATATTGCTCTCTTCCCGAGTTTTACCCAATAAAAAGATAGGACTATGTATGCTGAGTCAAAAAAGAAAGTGTGCACAGGGAATAAGTTGAATTTCTATAGTAATTTTGAATATTGATAACATAATATTGGTATCAAATTAAAGATAATTCAATTGCCTAAAATAGGTTGTATTTTGAAAGTGTGTGAAATGGAGTTTTTCTTGTGTTTTCTTAAGTTATTTGAGATAGGGGTCATTTTCAAAAATCAAAGGACATGCTGCCGAACGTGAGCAGGCTAAATATTGCAATTTTCTTGCAATCTCTGCTTCAATTTCTATTGTGACATGTCTTTAATAAATGATAGAAAACTTGTGTAGCCTCACTGATCGAACATAATGTCTCTTTCTATCGGTTTTGAATTTCATTGAGTTTATAGTGCAAGACGTATTCCGCGTCCTGCAAATTCTTTAACTGGACCCTAACGTGATCGAAACTCAGATGGGAAAAAATGTTCGGCCCTACACGACACTCGGGACTAATTTTCACGCGTCCCATGCTGATCACGATGTGCCGAAAGCATGCGCAACGTAAAATTTTGGCACGCTGATAAAGTGACAAACATATGGTCTCAAATCTCTTATGGACCGTCTATCTGTCTTCGTCGGTTTCGAATGATGCTTACATGTGCTTGCTGTACTGAATCCCAATAAATGATGTAATCTTGAAGCGTTGGCGTAAGGGCGTCAACGTCATGTAACGATCTTGTCTAAGTCATTGCGGCATTCAGTTTATCAGAATGAAGCCTATCAAAATGTATCCTTTGTTTTGAAAACATGATTGCGAACGCCTATAATTTCATTGTCATCACATTCAAACGATAACGATACATTTTACGCCAGTTCAAGACACTAGCAAAACTAACGTATGAAATCTGGCGTGTTTACTAAGACATGGCATCTTTGGCTACACAGCAAATTGAAATTTTATGTTTGATTTAGCTTTTATACACTTTAAATACAGATTTAAGAAGATACAGTTTATTATGAAACGTTTGGTTTGATAACAACGTGCAAAAAGGTGCTAACAGCTTATGGTGATATGCCCCATAATTTAATCCTCCAAAGTTGCTTCCTGAGTCAATAGACATGAGAAAGTTGATTAGTGAACTCTGTGTAGAAGTTTTGGGTAGATAATTGCGGCGGTTACGTAGATACATAAAGTAGAAGTATGCACACTTTCTTTTTTGACTCAGTATATTTGCGTTAATTCCGTCGTTAGAAATGCTCTAGATTAAAGCTTTATTTTCTGGGTGAGTATTATCCCTAATGATAGGCTGGTCCAAATTGAAAGATGTTAGAGACGACTAAATTGATTAATGTAAAATTATCCACGCTATTGGGAAAAAATCGAAGGAAATGTAGAAACGTAGGCTATGTGTTTTGAATCTATCATGTGAATATTTTCAAGTGCCTCGACTAAAGATAATATTCAGTGTTTTCCCATTAGTTTAGATATAGCAATGATTACGTGTAAGATACAATTACAGTATCAGAGAGAATCAAAGGAAAGCATTTGAGTCCCGATATGGAAAAACAGCCATTATGACTTTTTGAGATTAGGCCTACCAAGACCCAGATCAGCATGTGTACACGCAGATCACGAACCATGATGCTTTCTTATAGTTATTACAACTTACAAAATTTAACCTTTTCATAAACAAGACTTGTCTTTGACGTCCCTAATGTAAAATTATTTGGAAAACATTTAGACAAAAGAAGAAAATGCCGGTGTCAAGAATTTTCTCCTTTGCCTCAATATTTTCTTCGATATATCATTATAACCTCATCAACATACATTTTAATGTTCAACATCTTTCATATTGGAGCTGTCTAAATTCCTGCTGTTTAGGAAAGGGCTACAGGGAATCATCATCATCATCATCATCATCATCATCATCTTGCGGCCTCAGTTGAGATTGAACTCGCTACACCTTCCCAGTACTGCTTGTCTGTCACAGGGAAGCATGAGAAAATTTTCATATTTTACCAGAAGCAATGCAGAATACGTTTTTCCATGTTTCCAATATAGATTCCTTCAGAAATAGCGATGATTACGTGCTTGGAACAATAACAGAATCAGAGAAATCAGAGAAAATATATATGTATGGAATCGATAATTCTCCAATAGTTATTTCTCTTGCCTCTCCCACGTGGTGGAAATAATCGATGAGAATTGAAAACAGTTAATCGTCGCCCTTTCATCGAAAATCTCGTAACTGCAGCTTGTTTTAAGCTGCAGTTACGAGGTTTTCGATGAAAAGTAGCGTAATTTTCTTCGGCATGTTATAATAGATAACCGCCATGCTCATGATCTGTGAAATGTTTTCCCGCTTCATGGCTCAAATTGAAGGAAAAGCAGGGCTGCACATAATAAGAACGACGTGGCTTTTCAAAATTGAAATTAGCGAGACATGTAGACACTGTTCGACTAGCGTGGCATCTACCATTTTTATCATCATAATTTTTATGAATCTTCACAAAATGCAATTTGTTGTGACTGTGCACACAATTATTGTTGGGGTTAAAAGAATTTCTATTGACCAGTCTACAACATTGCGTTATTATCCCCTCCTCTACAAGCTTGCCTCTTTTTCCAAAGCTAGGTCTCTACCGATGTTCTTAATTTAATTTTATTTTCTAGTCGAGTGTCAGCCCTTTCCAGAACGACTATATGCTAGGCTGGACCAACTATCTATACGTCAGTCAAATGTTTATAGTATTAATTAAACCACTGGTGGTGAACTCGGCCAAAGCGAGGGACGGTTTTTCACGATTAATGTATTCCGTCGGTGTTGTTATAAAGTCTTGTAACTACAGCTTCGATAAAGCCGTAGTTACGACATTTATTAACAACACCTACGCTTTGTCAATACATAACGGTAAACCCGGTCTATTTTTAGACCAAACTCATTGCCATTAGAAAAACTGGAAACGCAAAATATCTATACCTTGTTACAGCGAAAAACGTCCCTCGCTTTTGCCGAGTTCACCACCAGTGTTAACGATTTCGTCGAGTTCTGTTGTACATTCGATGGTATCGAAAACCTCTGCTATGTGGGTAGGCCGGTCAAACTTAATCCATTACCAAACGACAAAATTTTAGATTAGTTCAAATTCAAAGATATTGCAGACGACAATTTCAAATGAATGAAATTTAAAATTGTATTGTCTTTTTGGGTAGAAAACATTGTGGGAAATGAAGAAATTGCTTGTCACAAGCAATTTCTTCATCTTCCACGATGTTTTCCAAAGCCATTATCTTGTTAGTAAATAGAGTTGAGACGACAAAATTAAAGCTAGATAATGTAGAACTATCAACGATTGTGACAAAGAAAAACTTTAAGGAAAAATACTATCTTCTTTTCCTAATTGGCTCTCTAAACTATTCGTATTAGTGTCATCAAAGGGAGTCACTGTGTGGGAGTGGGTTAAAACATTGCTCTTGCATACGTTAACAGGTGGTTGGTAAAAGTCGGTTTGAATCTATCATGTGAATATTTTCAAGTGCCGCGACTAAAGATAATTATCAGGGTTTTCCCATTAGTTTAGAAATAGCAATGATTACGTGCAAGATACAATTACAGTATCAGAGAGAATCGAAGAAAAATATAGGGATCTCGATATGGAAAAACAGTCCTTGTGACTTTTCGAGATCATGTCCACCGTAGACTCAGACCAGCTGGTGCATATGCAGATCACGAACCACAAAGTTTTGTTACATTTACCACTACTTACAAGACGTAACTCCCTGATATAAAATGATTGGAAAATCGGGAAATTATTAAAGCAAAATAAGAAAATGCCCCAATATTTTCTGTGATATACATACATTATATCCTCATCAACATCCATTTTGATGTTTCGACAGCTTTCATATTGGAATATAATTTCAAGTTGATTCTGTTTGGGAAAGGGCTAAAGGGAAACACGAGAAAAGCAGTCATGTTTCGCAGCTTGTGCAAATGCAGATCACGACCTAATTAATCCGAGTCTTCTCTGATGTAAATACGCTCTTTGATATTTTGATGTTTTGCTATTTACATAGCGAAACATCAAAATATCAAAGAGCGTATTAACATCAGAGAAGACTCGGATTAGACCTAATGTGCTTTCTCGTAGTTACACGTACTAGCAACTTACAAGATTTAACCCTTAAACCTTTCCCAAACGACAAAATTTTAGGGTGGTCCACTTTAACAACTATCACAAATGACAAAATGGATGTTATTAAAGATAGGATTTGTGTAAAATAAGGCATAGAAAATATTGAGACAAAAGGAGAAACTGCTGGTCATCAGCAGTTTCTTCTTTTGTTTCAATGTTTTCCAAATCCTTTTCTATTAGGGACGTCAAATCCAGGTCTTGTTTGGGAAAGGGTTAAACAGGACGTGGTTTTGACGTCCCTAATATAAGATGATCGGGAAACATTTAAGACAAAAGAAGAAAACGCTGGTAGCTAACATTTTCTCATTTTGCCTCGATATTTTCTGTGATATTTGATGCACACATCCCTGCACACACCATATCCTTTTCAAAGGCATTTTAGATAGGCTATCTTATACAGCTTTCTCATTTGAACTGTCGAAACTTCTGGTGTTCGGGAAAGAAAAGCAGTCATGTTTTGCCAGAAGCAATGCATAATAACTATTACCGTTTTTCCATGTTTCCCATTTCTTCAGAAATAGCAATGATTACGTGCTTGGAACAATAACAGAATCAGAGAAATCAGTGAAAATATATGTATGGAATCGATAATTCTCCAATAGTTATTTCTCTTGCCTCTCCCACATGGGGGAATAATCAATGAGAATTGAAAACAGCTAATCGTCGCTTTTCATCGAAAACCTCGTAACTGCAGCTTGTATTAAGCTGCAGATACGAGGTTTTCGATGAAAAGCAACGTAATTTTCTTTGACATGTTATAATAGATAACCGCCATGCTCATGATCTGTGAAATGTTTTCCCGCTTCATGGCTCAAAAATGAAGGAAAAGCAGGGTTGCACATAATAAGAACGACGTGGCTTTTCAAAATTGAAATTAGCATTCATTGTCTCGCTAACCCTATGTTATGGATTATCACTTGAGGAAAAATGAATTCATATTTCTGTTGCTCTTACAAGGAGCAGTTTTTATTTATGTAAGAAGTCGTCTTTAATCCTGAAATTCAACGCAACTGATAAAAAAATTTTAAGTCACTATACTGTAGGAAAATGAACTGTCAAAACCACCCGGACCCGCGAACCTGTCATCCCTACATGCACGTGACGCCAATCTCAAACTGTTCTCTACGGGCTTGGGACATGTAGACACTGTTCGACTAGCGTGGCATCTACCATTTTTATCATCATATGAATCTTCACAATATGCAATTTGTCGTGACTGTGCACACAATTATTGTTGGGGATAAAATAATTTCTAGAGAAAACTAAACTCAGTCCCAAAAGAAAGTGAGCACTTTTAAATTTTGAATGCCTCGAAAACTATACCACATACCATTGGAAAATTTTGACCGAAATACATTGAAATTATGACAAATGATCTTTCAAGCAATAAACTGCACAGCGCACATTTTTTGCCTGTCGGTTTCGACATTTCATTTTACGTTTTTTCCATGTGCATCGATCGCACGCTAGATTAAGAATCCATCTAAAATTGCAGTAAATGCAATGCTTTTGAGCATATATCTATAGCATAAAATCAAAATTTCATTACATTTATACACTATTCAAGATCGCGGATTGATCAAAATTAACGTGGGTGAACAATACTACACCTTGTGAGATTTAACCTAAAACTCACCAAGATTCAATTAACATTTATGTTCCAATAGGAAGTATCAATTTACATGTATATGGTCTCTTATAACTGTTATAAGCATTACAACACGTTTTAGGACGCCTCTACGACACAGGTCGAACACAAGATACTAGTATTGAATCAACGTACAGCGATTTCTAACGTTGGCGCCCACATAACGTCTATGTGTAAGCTCAAACTCTTACACATTTGAAATCTGTATTGGAGACTAGTCAAACCTCGCAATGCCACGTAAGTACATCACTTTCAAGAAAAGACGCTTCAAGTAGAGCAAATTACGTCACCACGTGATCTGACCGCGTATGTGCAGTATGTACACAGCTTTAATAGCCAACTCTATGAAGAACGACACCAATTTTGCTTTCAGGATTTCCCACGAATTTTCAAGGCAATTGCAATGAATGAAAGTGCACACTTTCTTTCGGAACTCAGTATAACTATTATATTAAAGGGCTTGGTTGTTTCCAAGGTTTCTATATTCGATAATTGATTTTCATACATATTCGCTAAGAATAGATATGGGTGTACTATAATTGCGCACGAATTTTGAGATTTTTTTTTAATTAAAGCGACTTTAGACGGAATTAAAAGGTATTGAAGTTTGCATTCTGTGAGTATTATATACTAGTTTTAGAAAAATGAGTTTGAAATGGATAATGTTTTACCCGTTACAACACAGTGACCCCTATTGACGCTCTATAACACAATGGCTTTGTAAAACATCATGGAAAATGAAGAAATTGCTTGTGACAAGCAATTTCTTCATTTCCCACAATGTTTTCTACCCCAAAAGACCAACAAATTTTAAATTTCATGCACTTGAAATTGTCGTCTGCATCATCTTTGAATTTGGACTAGTCTAAAATTTTGCTGTTTGGTGAAGAGTTAATCTAGACCCGTGTTTGTCTGAAATACCACGTGGCCTCCTTTTCTAGACCCCAGTTTGTTTTTGTTTTTAGTTTTCTATTTCTGGGAAATTTTGCATGGATTTGATAACATTTTCCCCGGAATCTCTAGAAAAAACAGTTGACGATTTGCCAGAGGGTCATGTCAATAAGAAACCTTAGATTTACATCTCGTGCAGGGAAAAATCAATTAACTACCAGGGGACTTGGTTAACCCTTTACCAAATACGCCATTGATGCCATCGTTCTAGAAAAAAAAATAATAGTGAAAACATCTTGGGCAATTTTATACAAAGTTGCTTGAACAAGCAATTCATCCTTTTCACTAGACCTTTTAATTATTTATGGACTTCGTTGCTTGCATTTGTCACATTCATTGGAAGGGTTACGAACTTACGAGTACAATTTGAACAAACCACATTTTTTACCAAAACTAGACCTATTGCACTTCTTTTCGTTATGGAAAACAAATGGAAATAATTCAGACACCAGAAAAAATGATGAATATCTATCTTTTCCTTTCGTTTCAATATTTTCCGTGCTACATTGTAAAAGAATCCTAACTTAATCAACATCAATTTTTGTCATCCGCAGCAGCTTCAAACCGAAACAGTTCAACAGATCTATTTTCAAGGGATGAGTTTTGTATTAGAAAAGGTGTCAGTGATGGCGTTTCTTTTCGTGATGGTATACGGACGTGTGTTAATTTGTCTGACCATATCAATTACTTGAAATGATTAGTAAAAGGAGAAATAATTAATATTGTCATTCTACGTTTGTATTTATATATGTATGACATATAGATCTATTATGTAGGCCTATTGTAAGATCTTTTTCTTATGATGAAATTATCTATATCTTGTAATTTAATCGAGCATGGACGTTTGACATCTCCATCTAACCTTTCCCAAAATAATGCCTGGTATTAAACTCAACAGCAGTCGTAAAACCATATGAAAAGCAGGAAGTACTGAAATCGGCATTTTACCATTGTTTTGTCGTCTGTACATAGCTCTTTTTAAATTGGAGCAGTCTATCACCTTTTTGTTTGAAAAAGGTTAAATTCCTTTTATTGTGTATTTTCAGATGTCCTTAAAATAAAACAAACGACCAATCACAGATCAACGTCGTGTTACAGACGACAACAAACATGGCAGCTAAGGATGACAAAGCATGTTTGATCGGGGAGGACGACGACACGAGCGTGGCAGAAGAACATCACACGACGCCGCCAAAATCGGGCAGTCGGAAACCGCATTTCTCCCGTAAACGACCATGTCCGGATTATTTCGGGGTGCGATCATATCTCCACGACTTCTACGAGACGACGTACAAGGACCCATCAATTTACGAGGACGAGGACGACTTCCGGTTGTTACTTCATCCCAACCCAAGGAGACGACGATGTCCTCCAATATGGTGGAAGATCTTTATGTGGATAGGCGTGAATCTACTCATATTCGGCATTGTAGGAATTCTTGTCGGGTATCTTGTGCCACAGAAGCCAATTTTCTTGAAAGTTGACGAAGAGAAGAACGAAGGATACGTAGACCGCAGCGCCATTACATTTAATACGACACTAGACTTCTGTAAACTGATCGGTCTGATATTATTCTGTATCGGTGGAATGACCCTCGCAATGGCGTTATTATTTCCGAGTTTTCTGACCTCCTACTGCGACGAAGATCCGTCAGACGACAACTTCAAAGTAAGTTTAGATGACGAGGAAGGACCTCCGCTGAGTCCAGTGGAAATGAAAATCCCTAAGGTGGCCAAGGTGAAAGGAGTTCAGCCATTACGCACTGTACCGGAAGCGGTTGTCATGGACGACGGAAGTGTGGAGGAATACAAGGATTGACATTTTTATGGCGCTGTCACGATTGTCTCACGTTTAAAATTCTAATCAAAACATCCTGGAATACCTGACAATAAAAATACAAAAGATAGACTTCAATATAATTTGGGACCACCACAGAACATGTGACCCTTGGTGCAGTTTCTACAAATAATTAAGAATTAATCAGAAGACAAATTTCACAAACATGAATGTCAAATTAAAACGAACCAATTCAACTTTCCTACTTCTTACAATAATTATACTACAGATAGGCATATTTTTGCACTTTACGGGGATATAATCATTTTTTTTCTCAATATTTTAAATGTAATTCAATCGTGACTAATAGAAAGAAAAAATATTTTCACGCTTTGTCAAAAAGTAGAGATATTTTTGGAACATTTTACAACACTTGCACTGACCTCATGTTATCAATATCAATAATGGCCGACAATAAAAATTAGTTTGTTGATTGTTAAAGCGATATCATTTTGATGGACTTTTGAAAAATGTTAGTTTTGTTGGAAAAATAAAGTATTGTGGATGGCATGAAACAAGTTTTCTGTTGGATTTGTAAAGAAATTACAGAAAAACAAAGCTAACGCGATTATCACAAAAAGAGAACGAGAAAATGTGAGTATTGTCGCATTTGAGCGTGTAAAAAGCAATTTAAATGAGATCAATTTGAATCCGATTTCCCAAGAAGTGCAAAATGATTTGGTGCTGAATAGATTTTTACGTTAAAAAAACAGCAACAACAACGCCGCAAGATCATTTTGTTGATTTCCACATACGAGGTTTACCAGATTTCCCCATAATGACGATATATGACGCTCCAAAGGATGAAGCCTTTGGAAAACATGTGCTTTAAACAATCATTTTCTACATTTCCAACGAAGTTTTAACCAGAAAGAGATAGCATATTATACAATTGCTTTCGCTTGAAATTGTCGTCTGCAACACCTTTAGATCAGTGTTATGTTGTTGTCTGATACTAGTAATAGGTCAACGCGTTTTTCCTCCGGCAGTATCTTTGAACCATCTCGGAATGAATGTTAAACCCATTACCAAACGGCAGAGTTTTAGACTAGCCAAAAATCAAAGATGATGCAGACGATAATTTGAAGTGAATGCAATTTTGATTTTTTTTTTGTATTTTTTATGTAGAAAACATTGTGGTAAATGGAGAAATTGCTTGTCACAAGCAATTTCTTCATTTTCCATGATGTTTTCCAAAGCAATTATTTTGTGGGGAGTCAAAAGGAGTCACAATGTGGTAATGGGTTAAAGGGACATTTCATTTCAATTTCAATTTTTTAAAGTATGTCTTGATGCCAAGATTGGTTATTCTAATGAGTAAAAATACTATTAGTTTTTTGAAGTTGTTGCCAACAAGCGAGAAACACGCATTTAAAGTTGAGACATAATCGATAAATTGCATATAAATCCGAACTGTTGTCCACAACAATTTGTTCAATTTTAACACAAAGATATAAATTTGTCGTAAACGGTGCAATATTTTGGCTTGAAAATTTCAGGATTTTCATAAGAAAATATGTTCTTTCAGATAAAGATAAAGTAAAATTTATGACAAAAATTCTGAAATGTCACTTTAAATGAGTATCGATAACACAGAATATGACAAACAATGCAGGATTCTAACTCTCTTCCAAACTTTAGACTGTATAATTCGAGTGCTGCTGCAGATGACAATATTGGCAATCAAAAAAGTAAACATTGGAATTTGATAAATAAGAGCATGCCAAAAACTGAAAAAAAAAAAAAAAAAAAAAAAAAATGCTGATTACCAGCATTTGCTTATTTTACCTCAATGTTTCCCAAGTATTTTCCATTTATATGGTCTCCTCTGGAAAATTGTTACCACGGTTTACGTTCTTACATTTAGATAAGGGGCCAGTTTCATAAAAACATTTAAGACGTATTTTTGTTTTACCGATTACTTACGACAAGTTTATGGCAAGAAACGCGTATCGCCAATCTATCAAGACATGGGTTATCACTGGTGGTGAACTAAAACATTTTTTCTATGTACAACAAGGTATAGATATTTTGCGTTTAAATGTGAATTTATAGATATTTTTCTAATGACAACGAACTTGTTCTAAAAACAGACCGGGTTTACCGTTTTGTATTAACAAACTGTCGGTGTTGTTATATAATCTCGAACTACGGCTTCGATAAAGTCATAGTTACGATATTTTATAACAACACCGACGGAAGACATTGATAGCGAAAAAACGTCCCTCGCTTTGGCCGAGTTCACCACCAGTGGTTATGCGATTGCTGTTTTAAGTGATTTTTAAGACATTGGTAAGTCAAAAATACGTCTTACATGTTTTGATGAAACTGGCCCAGATCCGAGTCATATGGAACAGAAAAATACAAAAAGCAATAAATTTTGTGCTAAAAATAGACTGGGTTTAATGTTATGTTTCGATTTACCGTCGGTGTTGTTAAAAAACTCGCAACTACGGCTTGATTCAAGCCGTAGTTACGAGATTTTATAACAACACCCACGAAATAGTATTTGTTTGTCCGAAATAACGTCACTGATAATTGGATAAAGTCGTTCCCTATTATAACTCAGCGTTATTTTATCCACGGAAGACATTTCTGTAGAAATAAATTACACAGCAGATTGAGGTTGCTCATGGGGGAGCGATTTCTCTCTTTTGAAAATTTTCATGGACGCCATTTTCCGTTTCTTTTAACGGCGTTTGAAATTCGAGCTTATACCGGTATTTTGTTCCAAGACAAAAACCTTAAAAAACATTGAATCAAGCCGTAGTTGCGAGTTTTTTAACAACACCCACGAAATAGTATTTGTTTGTCCGAAATAACGTCACTGATAACTGGATAAAATCGTTCCCTATTATAAACTGACACGATTTAAAAACGCAAAACGGTACTTTTACAGATGGTATCTACTACAGTCTACAAAACCGATGTATAGCCATGTATAATTGTTAATGTTACAATTGTTAACATAACGGGACAGAAAATGACCTTTAAAGCCACGAATAATGCCTGAATGGACGTCAGATTATGCCAAAATGCACGTTGAGTCAAGAGCCTGAATCAAACAGGACGACGACAACGAACCCCGTGTTTTCAGTGGCGATTCATCACCGTGTCATGGTGTATAGGCCGCCCGCGATTGCCAACCATAGAATTTGCTGTACACTAAGCCGTCACAAGTCTGTTGCGTTAGTAACGTTGACGTATACAATTGTGTTGACGTACAGTTGTAACACGCGGCTGACCGGGACGTGGGCGGTCTGTAAATATTCCCGTGTTGTTTACACGTCTAATTAATCGTGGGACTGCCGATTCGGCTACATTAAAGCGTCTAGCTACCTTCATTTGCGAAACACCGCCAACCAAAAGCCCCAAAACTCGGTTTCTTTTTCCCAAAGTAAGCCTGAGCATTTTGTACACAAACTTTTTTCGAATTCTCGTATGTTTTCAATGAGTAAATCAAAGTGGCAATTTGTACACGAAAAATCTTAGTGATTCAACACGTGGTCTGAATGCACGAGACACACGAGCATTTAGTGATGGGCGGTTCAGATGTCCGGATATGCTAAAGAAAACACGACAAAATTGCCGGGGCTTAAAGTGTATACATTACCTCATATATGTCCCCAAATATGGTGCCGATCGATGCAATAGGAATGGTTAATGAAAATGTGCTTTGCGTTTTTAAATCGTGTCAGTTTAACTCAGCGTTATTTTATCCACGTAAGACATTTCTGTAGAAATAAATTACACAGCAGATTGAGGTTGCTCATGGGGGAGCGATTTCTCTCTTTTGAAAATTTTCATGGACGCCATTTTCCGTTTCTTTTAACGGCGTTTGAAATTCGAGCTTATACCGGTATTTTGTTCCAAGACAAAAACCTTAAAAAACATTGAAAATTGTTTTGTATATGTTAGCGGCAATAATAAATTTAGGCAATTAAATGCCTAGAAAATAAGTTACATGTATACCCTAGATATACATGTATGCAGACATGCAGACAGTTAATGCCTAATATTTCAGGCACTATGCTTAAATGCATATCGTATTGGGAAAATGTTAAAAGACCCCTTTTCATGTGCTGCATCACATTTTCTAGGAAACGCGATTTGTTAGCGTCTACTTATTATATACAAGTACTTTTATATAAATTCATTTCTCTGATAGACAATCCCGCGTATAGTCTCAGATGTAACAATCGTGTTTTAATTACTTCTCATTGATTTATGGTTAAGGAAACTAAACTTTAAGATGCCAAACCGTATATCGTTGGTGTTAGTGCAAAACATCGTATCTCATTTCGGAAGGTTTTAAAGGGGAAGAACGAAATGTAATAACCCATCCGAAACTGAAGGGTTTTACTTAAAATTCGGGCATATTGTGTACATAATATTATAATGTGTCATTAATACTGATCAGTAAAAGTATCCAAAAACTTGCAAGAATTGTCTAATCTGGACATACAATGCTTTACTTTGAAAATCGTAAGAATCAACTTACGAGATTTTGCATTTACACCGACGATATAACCCTTTCACAAAAACATGGTTTTGACGTGTCTAATGGAGAAAGGTTTGCAAAATATTGAGATAAAAGAAAGTGCTGATTATATCTGAATTGTTCACAAATCTTATCTTTACCAACATCTGTTTCATCACCTAAACACCTTTGAATCAAGGCCAACCTAAGGTGGTATACCCCTAATGAGATACGTGCGAAGTCGGAATTATTCGGGCGACTTCGAAAACATTGGGCGGTGGAACTTTCCACCGCCGAATGTTTTCGACTTCGCCCGAATAAGTTTGAATACGTAACGACGACGGTCGAAAAAATCTGAAGTTTTATGAATCTCAAAATGGCCACATTACGGGTATTCTACCTTAAAATTGTCGTTTTGAAAGGGTTCACTATTATTTTCCGTCAACCTGTCAACAAATGCAGGTATTTTCATGAATCGTTCGACGCTTGCCAGGAAGCGCGGTTTATGACCGTAGGCTTATACAATTTTAAATTCTCTGAAACTCAATCCTGCTTACAGTTCCCGCTGTATAGAGTCTCATGTTTAATTACTTTGATCGATTGTTGGTAGAGAAAACCAGTAGTTTAGATCCGCAGTACTTATAGAAGACGTAATTAAACATTTAATAATTGATTTGGATTCAACGCCTCTTTCAACTGATATGGTCATGTCGCGCGGCTGGGGCACGTAATCATGGATAACAGCACTACCACAACATCTTAACCGAGCATCAAGCTGCTCACCAACATAGGTTAACGAAACTTGTCTGACAGAAAACGGTTTAGAAAATATTGTGGCAAAAGAAGAAACTCACAGTTAACAATTCCGCATCTTCGCTAGCCAAGGTTGGGCCCACCTACGTTTGTAGTTCAGAAACGACGTTACGTCGTAGATTTCACCCTTGGCTTGCGAAGATGACAATTCCGAGGCCTACCCTCATTCAAGGCCGCGGAGGGCATTACAAAAATGGGGGCTTAGCGAAAAAGCCGGTACATAATCGGCCTCCGGTAATTAAATCATATTTCAACAAGGAGATATTATATCGTTGTCAGACAGGAAATTATACAATTTTGCATTGACGGAAACAAATACCCGCAATCAAAAACCGAATTTGTGTTCCCTCCATTTTTTCGCTGTGTATTACTACGCAATTCCCATGTTTACCAACATCCAGTATTATTGTCTGCATCACCTATGTCTGAAATGTTGTCATTTGATAAAAGTTTAACCCTTTACCAAACGGCAAAATTTTAGAGCCACATCAAAAACTGTAAAAAATGACAAAATGGGTGTTATTAAAGATAGGATTTGTGTAAAATATGGCACAGAAAATATTGAGACAAAAGGAGAAACTGCTGGTTATCAGCAGTTTCTTCTTTTGTTTCAATGTTTTCCCAAGCCATTTCTTCTATGGTCGTCAAAACCAGGCCCCGGTTTCTCGAAAAAACTTAAGTATATTCTCATGAGAATATGCTCAACTTCAAAGGGATACTCTCCAACGTTGAAGGGTATTCGATTGAAGTTCACGAGGATTTCGTGCGATTTGAGCACGGTGCTCAAATTTGAGCATGAGAACGTACTTAAGTTCTTTCGAGAAACCGGGGCCTGGTCTTGTTTTGGGGAAGGGTTAAAACAAATACTGGAACAAGGCTTACAGGCTAATGATACAAGGAAACTATAATAAAATTTATAATGATTTATTATATAAATTCACAAGTTTTACTTTAACAAACAAAACAAAATAGCTTATCACATTTCGATCATATAAAATACATTATAAAAATAGCATGTAATAAAACAAAATGAGTTTTTGAAACGCTAATTCTAAATAATGTATAATCCAGTTAGGACAGGCCCGTCGGAAGCAATTTCATATTGGGTGGGCTTAAGCCCCTGTGTCTGAATATGGGGGGGGGGGCTAAACAAAGGGGAATCATTCAAAATTTTCGATGCAATATTGTATGTCTTGATTCGGATCTTGCAGGTGTGAGACACCTGCAAGATACGAACAAACACATACAAAATTATAGTAGTTAAAAGTTGGATATTATTTCATTTACAAAGGTTAATTTTGTAAACATGTGACGATAATACCGAGACCAGTCTATAATTGTTCCATGTTCAGACAAACAGAGGCACACAATGCGTCCCGGAAATTTGAATAAATGTGGGGATAAAATCATATGGATTAAGTAATTATCCCTTTTCCAGATGACAAAAAATCTGACTTGTTCATAATAAAAGTAATAGCGGACAGCGAAATTAATCTTACAAAACTTAAAGACTCGTAAAATATAATCATTTTATCATGAAATCATAGAGAGAAAATGCTTATTATCAGCATTTTCTTCCCCTGTTTACCAGGAAGTCGCATCAAGACTTTTTTTTTCAGAAAGGGTTAAAATTCAAGAATATACTTATTCACTAAATTCTAAAGTACATAATCATACGAAATAATACTGGTATTGTAATACAATTTTCTTCAACAATTTCAAGACCCTTGTTTTCCTTCAAAAATAAAATCTTTCTCAAACCCGTTTACATAGTCAAGGACAAAATGATGAGAAAAATTCAATCAGAATTTCACCAAAGTTTGACAAAATTGAAAATGAAGAGTTAAACCTTTCTCAAACATTCCTTCATTTTGAGATCCCTTGTAAAGAGAGTTTCAGTAAACGTTGAAAGAAAATCAGAAAATGCTAATAGCCAGCATTTTCTTTTGTCCCAATATGTCCTGTGCTACAAGACAGAAGGTTCATGTTAAGCTAGTCCATCCCAAAATGAGGACTACATCGAATACATAACAAATGTTTTAACGACATTGGATGAAAAAATCCAATGTCGCATGGACTACCTTAGTCATTATCTCATTTGCACAAGGCTGAATTGTCTAAAATTTTGCTATATTTATAAGAAAGGACCAAGGTATATCATGGACATATAGATGGACATAAGTAAGTACATGTATGTACAAATAGCGGTGATGTATTAACCCTTTCCCATTCAAGACCTGATTTGGAAATCCTTTACAGTAAAAGCTTGCAAAAACATTGAGACAAAAGAAGAAAATGCTGATAATCAACCTTTTCTACTTTTGCCTCAATATTTTCTATACTTTTTGGTACAGAAACCCTATCTCTATAAGCATCCATTATTAAGTCAGCAGCAGGTTTCAAGATGGACGGGTTGACGGGCCTACAATTTTGCCCTTTGGGAAAAGTTAAACATCACAAGATCCTTTGCGAGTGGCATAAGACACATCGATGGCTCAGCTTGAAACGATTGTAACTGCCTATATATTTATAGGCAGTTACAACCGTTTCGTGCTGAGTCATCGACATTTGAACCAGCTAGCCTATCTATGATGATGATGACAAATTTAAATTTTCATTTGTCGACAAGTAAAAACACACATGAGTCTGGATCTGGAAAAAGTTCCCTTATGGCATGACATCTAAGTGTACCACAGATCAAGATCAGCTTGTGTGTATACACAAAAATAAATACTGTTCTCAAATTTGAAAATTGGAATTCGAATCGCCCTAAAAAATGGGGTACCCTTAATTTATGGCTACGGCAATACCTTTAAATTCTTTCAAAAACAACAACAGCTCAATGTTTTACAATTTTTTTCCCAAAAGTTGAAAGAAGATTAGACATACAAAAAGAATCAACAATAAAAATATTCCCAACATTGATTGCAAGAATAATGGACGGATAAAAATATGTTATCTTCTCTGTCTTTATATCCATTTCTGAGCAGCATTGTAGATAAACGACTGTTTTCCCATATTAACTGGTCTGTAGTGGGCTGTGAAAAATACATAAATGATGTTATTTTTTTCTGATAATACAAGCATGTCTTAATCCTTTCCAAAAAAAATGGAGGCTTTCTGTCAAAACCTATTGGTTAAAGCTTGGGAAAATATTGAGACAAAAGAAGAAAATGCTGAATAATCAGCATTTTCTCCTTTTGACTCAATATTTTCAGTGTTTTGATGCACATAATATTCTTTTTTGTCATCATTAATTTAATTTGTGGACAAAATTACGTTATCTTCTCTCCTTTAAATTTGTTATATCCATTTCTGAGCAGCATTATAAATAAACGACTGTTTTCCCGTATTAACTGGCCTGTAGAGGGCTATAAAAATAAACATACATGTAAATGATGTTATTCGCTGGAAAAATCTTTTTGCTAATATTATGCTTTAATGTTTTTGTATCCAGTTTAATGTTCCTCTGGACAATTTCCCAGTCATATTACGACAAAGTCAATCCCTTTCCCAAGCAAGAGTTGTCTTTGCAGTCTATTTCATGACAGGTTTGAAAAGCATTGATGCAAAAGAAAACAAGGTGTCAAACTGTCACAAGATACGCCCGTAACACTGCTTTTTGTTGACAGGGGGAGCAGGTTGGTAAAAGTTTCATGGTCCTAGCTATTATACTTTTCGAGAAATGCCCTGGACAAAAAGTATGAAAAATAACAAAGGGCAATAACTCAAAAAATAGGCCAGGTAGAATTATGGTTCTTTTGCACTGCACTCCTTTTTAATGAGATCTATACACCAATGAAGTTTCATGATCCTAGCTATTATACTTTTAGAGATATACTCCGGACAAGATTCAAGTATGAAAAACAACAAAGGGCAATAACTCAAAAAATAAGCCAGGTAGAGTTATGGTTCTTGTGCACTGCACTCCCCCTTGGTCAGATCTATACACCCATGAAGTTTCTAATCCTAGCTACTATACTTTTAGAGATATACTCCGGACAAGATTCAAGTATGAAAAACAACAAAGGGCAATAACTCAAAAATAAGCCAGGTAGAGTTATGGTTCTTGTGCACTGCACTCCTTTTTAATGAGATCTATACACCCATGAAGTTTCATGATCCTAGCTATTATACTTTTAGAGATATACTCCGGACAAGATTCAAGTATGAAAAACAACAAAGGGCAATAACTCAAAAAATAAGCCAGGTAGAGTTATGGTTCTTGTGCACTGCACTCCCCCTTGGTGAGATCTATACACCCATGAAGTTTCATGATCCTAGCTACTATACTTTTAGAGATATACTCCGGACAAGATTCTAGTATGAAAAACAACAAAGGGCAATAACTCAAAAAATAAGCCAGGTAGAGTTATGGTTCTTGTGCACTGCACTCCCCCTTGGTCAGATCTATACACCCATGAAGTTTCATGATCCTAGCTAAATAAGCCAGATAGAGTTATGGTTCTTGTGCACTGCACTCCCCTTGGTGAGATCTATACACCCATGAAGTTTCATGATCCTAGCTATTATACTTTTAGAGATATACTCCAGACAAGATTCAAATATGAAAAACAACAAAGGGCAATTACTCAAAAAATAAGCCAGGTAGAGTTATGGTTCTTGTGCACTGCACTCCCCCTTGGTCAGATCTATACACCCATGAAGTTTCATGATCTTAGCTATTATACTTTTAGAGATATACTCCAGACAAGATTCAAGTATGAAAAACAACAAAGGGCAATAACTCAAAAAATAAGCCAGGTAGAGTTATGGTTCTTGTGCGCTGCACTCATTTTTAATGAGATCTATACACCAATGAAGTTTCATGATCCTAGCTATTATACTTTTAGAGATATACTCCGGACAAGATTCAAGTATGAAAAACAACAAAGGGCAATAACTCAAAAATAAGCCAGGTAGAGTTATGGTTCTTGTGCACTGCACTCCCCCTTGGTGAGATCTATACACCCATGAAGTTTCATGATCCTAGCTATTATACTTTTAGAGATATACTCCGGACAAGATTCAAGTATGAAAAACAACAAAGGGCAATAACTCAAAAAATAAGCCAGGTACAGTTATGGTTCTTGTGCACTGCACTCCGTAATGATGAGAAGAATATAACTGCCAAGTTTAAAGTCAATCGGACTTAAGGTGACAGAGTTATGCTCCGGACAAAGAAGTGGACGCCGCCGGACGCCGGACGCCGGACGCCACGGGTGATCCCATAATACGTCCCATCTTCGACGGGCGTATAAAAATTTTGATAATCCGCATTTTCTCCTTTAGCCTTGCTAATGTATGGGTTATAACATGCATTAATTCTTTATTCATTAACATCATCTTATTGTCTGCAGCAGCTTTCAAATTGGACCAACCTAAAATTTTGACATTTTGTGAAAGGGTTAATTCATATATCTTCCTTCATTTCAATAAAATTGGCCAAGAGTTCTGATATACGTTGCCATCAGACATCATAACCCATGAGAGACAGGTCATTCTTTCTAGCAAAACATTTGAATTATCCCAATTAAAAGCTTTGGCAGACCAAAGAACAGGGGGGGACTTGTAAAAACACAAATACCCCCAAAATGGCTGTGATCTCATTTTCAGTCACAATTGAAAGTCAATATAGAATACAAAAATAAATCCTAGAGAAAATGGAAGAGCTGTTAAATTATAGCATAGAAAACATTAGGGGAAAAAGGAGCAAAATGCTGATAATCAGCATTTTCTTCTTTTCCTGTAGTGTTTTCCAAAGCTATCTTTATCATTGTAATCAAAAGTATATACTAACCAGGACCAGGCAATTCTCCATTCCCTCGTACTGCACTTGTCCATCGACTTGTTGTGGAAACAAACGCTGCACCTGACATATAATGACGTGGTGGTCCCTCAAAGTCTACAAGTTCATATGCACCCGGACCGGGCGGCACAGGTGATTCTGGGAGAGGCATTGCTGGGGCGGATATACACAGGTAATGTTTACGTCTGGAATAAAGATTTATTAATTGATTGGTTGATTAATTGATTGATTGATTGTTGGTTGATTGAGGTTAAACCCATTACCAGATGGCAAAAATTTAGACTGGCTCAAATTCAAAGAATTTGCATATGACAACATAAGGTGTATGAAATTTTACATTTTCTGGTCCTTTTAGCTAGAAAACATTGTGGGAAATGAAGAAATTGCTTGTCACAAGTAATTTCTTCATTTTCTACAATGTTTTCCAAAGCCATGCCACGCCCACATGTTTTGACACAAATGCTGCACCTGACATATAATGACGTGGTGGTCCCTCAAAGTCTACAAGTTCATATGCACCCGGACCGGGCGGCACAGGTGATTCTGGGAGAGGCATTGCTGGGGCTGATATACACAAGTAATGTTTACGTCTGGAATAAAGAATAAGATACACAACCCATTACCACACAATGAAGCATTTTGACACCCCAGAATGAATGGATGAATGGAGTCTTAACCCTTTCCCAAACAAGACCTTGTTTTGACGTCACCTATAGAATAGGCTTGGAAAACATTGAGACAAAAGAAGAAACTGCTGACAACCAGCAGTTTCTCCTTTTGTCTCAATATTTTCTGTGCTATTTTGTACACACATTTCTTCCTTTTTAACATCAATTTTGTCATCTGCAGCAGCTTTTAAATAGAACCATCCTAAAATTTTGTAGTTTGAGAAAGGGTTAAGGCCCATCAACTACTAAATGTCATATTGGGCGCACATTCTTTGAATATACCTGAAGATGAAGTCTTTGAACTTGTCATCTGCACCATTTATGAATTTTGACTAAACTGAAATTTCACTGTTTTATAATGGGGTAATCTTACATTGAACATAGTATAACCTGTAAAAACGCTAGTGTTTAAAGATGGTAATAAAAGAGTCTGGTACGGCAAGAAAGACTCTTTAGGCTTTTAACCCATTCCCAGACGGCAAATTTTGGACCAGTCTAACTTCAAAGATTTTGCAAACGAAAATTTAAAGTAAATGGAATTTTATATTTTTTGTTCTTTTATGTGTACAAAACATTGTAGGAAATGAACAATTGCTAGTGAAACAATGCTTGATTTTCCACAATGTTTCCAAAGGATTTATCTAGATGGGTGTCAAAAATCTTCAATAAGTGGGTTAAGACTTCCATTGATCCAAATCAGTTCAAATGTAACTGCAGTCTGATAAGGATTCTTTCCATCTCCAACCACTGCATAATGTAATGAAGAAAATATGATCTTCACTGGACTTTTCACATTTAACCCTTTCCCAAACGGCAAAATTTTAGGGTTATCTAATTTGAAAGCTGTTGCTGACAACAAAAGAGACGTTGTTATAGATAGAATTAGTGTAGAATACAGCATGGAAAATATTGAGACAAAAGGAGAAACTGCTGGATTTCAGCAGTTTCTTCTTTTGCCTCAATGTTTTCCCAATCCAATTCTATTGAGGACATCAAAGCCAGGTCTTGTTTGAGAAAGGGTTAAAGGCTAATCTGGATCCATGTAAGGCTAAAATAGTGTAAGTTTTTTTTTCAAGGTTTTTTTCCAGCAGGCTCAAATGCTCTTGACTAAAAGCAATTGGGTATTGGTGACCTTTTACGCAAACAACTTTGAGAATTAATACAAGATCAAGATTACAAGTATTGTCTTCTTTCTTTCTGTGACAAAAGAATGAATCAATTTTGAGATTCAAAACAAAAACCTCTTGAACAATGCTCATACTTTTGCAGATCTAAAACAAATCTGCAATTGGCAGGCAAGTTTTCTGGTTGGATATTGTCATAATTCTATTGTGATTTTTCTAACAAGTCTCTCTGAACATAGATCTTTGCTACTCTCATTAACCCTTTCCAAAACGGTCCACTTCAAAAACTGCCACAAATGACAAAATAGATGTTATCAAAGATAGAATTTGTGTAAAATATGACACAGAAAATATTGAGACAAAAGGAGAAACTGCTGGTTATCAGCAATTTCTTCTTTTGTTTCAATGTTTTCCCAAGAATTTTCTATTCGGGACGTAAAAACCAGGTCTTGTTTGGGAAAGGGTAAAGTGACAATAAAGAAACTTTCCAAAATAGGTATACTTACGGAAATAATTGTTTTTTAGCTGGATCAATAGGTTCATTGGGTTTGTAGGCACCCGGACCTGGAAACTGGAAGTGAGAAAAAGGAAAACTGTCAATAGTCTTTAAAGTGACATTTCACATTTATTTTGTTTTTTAAAAGTATGCCTTGATGCAAATATTGTTTATTCTAATGCGTAGAAATGCTATCAGTTTTTTGAAGTTGTTATTTATAAGCGAAAAATACGTCTTTAAAGTTCGGGCAGAAATGACAAATTCTATATAAATCTGAACTGTTGTCCACAACAATTTGTCTAATTTTAGCACAAAAAAATATATTTCTCCTAAACGGTTCAATATTTTGACTTGAAATTTTCAGAATTTCCATAAGAAAAGTTGCTCTTTCAGATAGAATAACATTAAAATTTATGTAAAAATAATTGTGATATGTCACTTTAAGAAGGAAAATTTATACACACTCTCAGTTAATCCAATAACATTCTTTTCACATTGATATTGTCTATGACAAAATTTTGAGCATATTGAATCATTTCAATTGTCGGGAATGATGATTTTTCCATTAATATTTCGAGTGTTTTTTGCAGGCAGAATAGAATTTAAGATCACCTTGCACATACACATAGAGTGATTTGATTCTTAACTACATGCTTGTTTCAATTACAGCACACCCAATTTCATAGTTGTGTTTAGAATAATCTGCTTTGTATTCAACAATTTGTATATCACAACTAAGTTTCCTTATCTACTGGGATGTTATTTCTTGGATATCATAATGCTTTGATTGGGCTCCAAAATGCTGTGTGAGGCTAATGACATATTGTTGCTTTTCCTAACAACCTTGAAACTACAGCTTATTTTAAGCGGCAATTACATGATTTTGGAATAAAAGCAGCAATATTTACATTGAAGATGTTTTGCATTATCCATTGAAGACTAATAAAGCCTAGTGAAATGAAAACAAACCTTTGGAGGCTCAGCTGCCATTTGTCTTTTAGACTTTGACTTGAAACTTGAAAATGGGATTTTTACACTGTCATGTAACAAGGCATCTCTTACATCATATTGACCTGAAAAGGGATGTGTAAGGCTTTGCCAATTCCCAAAGACCTGGTTTTGATGACTCAAATGAAAACATTGAATGTAAAGAAGAAATTTCTGATAGTCAGTATTTTCTCCTTTTCCTTCAATATCTTCTTTGCTTTACCGTACAAACTTCTTTTTTTTTGTCATCTGTACTAGCTTTGAAATTGGATCAGTCTAACATTATGTCATTTGGGAAAAGGTTAAAATATGAAGTAAAGTTTGTCTATGTTAAATCAATTATTCAGATAAACATAGCACTAAAAAAACTGAATACTTTTGAAATAGCTGCCAATTTACATGAGGATTATGTATAAATTGTACTTTCAATTTTTTATTCTCAAATACTGAGCAAAAGCAGAAAATTTAAACGTCTAATTTTCATACTAAGTCCCCTTTTCTAGATGAACATTATTCTAATTAGCCCTTTCCCAAACAGCAAAATTCAAGGGCGGTCCAAATTGAAAGATCCTGCAGACGACAATTTCAAGTGAATGGAATTTTTAATTATTAGGTCTTTTTGGATGGAAAACATTGTGGGAAATGAAGAAATTGCTTGTCCCAAGCAATTTCTTCATTTTCCACGATGTTTTCTAAAGCCATTATCTTGCGGGGAGTCAAAAAGCGTCACTGTGTGGTAATGGGTTATAATAAACTGATTCCAAGTGGCATTTTTATTGCCCAAAAGATATAAAGGCTTTGGAAAAGATTGCTGAAAATGAAGAAATTGCTTGTGACAAGCAATTACTTCATTTCTCACACAATAATTTCTATCCAGGAAGACAGAAAAACCTCAAATTCCATTCACTCAAAATTGTCGTCTGCAGCATCTTTGAATTCGGACCAACCTAAATTTTGGGCCTTCTGAATTGAAAGCAGCTTAAGACGACAAGATGCATGTTCATTGAGATGAAATATATGTTTAATATATACTAAAGGAAAAAAGAAACGCAACAAAAAATTAATTTGAATATAAGTTTTGTTTTTGTTTTTCTCAAAATCACCTCCATTCGAGTACTTTTTTCAATACATAGTAAAACTTCACTATTTGACCTTCTAGAGTCAGAAATTTCATCAAGGTCACAGGTTCTATGTTTCATCAATATGTGTTTAAAATAGAGCTGTTTGGCGTCAACGTTAAATGCGTTCTTGCACGCAATCCAACCTGAGGTTCGCGATTCCTGGCAGAAATTTTATTGTTGTACTGGCCATGAATAGCATCAACAGATTTTCTCGATAAGAGAAATCGTTTCTGTTGTTAAAATGAGCTAACGTTATGGTCCTGACGTCGTGACGTTAGACATTGACGACCGCTTTTCCGACGACTGACAGTTGTTCCGTTTGTTCTAAGACGTTATCTCAAGCAATATTTTGTCAACCGAAGTCAGCAGCAATCGCGGGTTGAGATGTTCCATTCGTAAACATCACAATTTGCTACCGGACGACGTCTTTAAATGAATCACATAATGAAATGAGGGATAAAATCCAAACGAATTTTTTTGCCTTTTGTCGAGTCAACGTGCATCTACTCAAATCAAGAGTTTTATGTAAAGTTTGGATATTTAAAGGTTTTCATGTGAGAAACGTGTAAACATCTATTTTGACGTTATCTCACACGTAAGACATGATCTAACGTAAACACAAAGATCAAACTCAAGATAAAGTTCCAAGTAATAATCAGTAACAACTTTGACTCAATAACATAAAAGAATTAAGAGAAATAACAAAAAATAGTTGTTGCGTTTCTTCTTTCCTATAGTATAGCAAAGAAAATATTGAGACAAAAGGAGAATATGCTGGCTATCAGCATTTTCTTCTTTTGCCTCAATGCTTCCACAAGACTTTTCTATTAGGGGTTTCAAAACCAGGTCTTGTTTGAGAAAGGTTAATAGTCATTTAACCCATTACTATACAGTGACGCCTTTTGACTCCCTCGCAAGAAAAAACTTTGAAAAACATTGTGGAAAATGAAGAAATTGCTTGTAACAAGCAATTTCTTCATTTTCCACAATGTTTTCTTACCAAATATGGGAATACTCTTACAATTTTTTCAACTTAAAATTGTCTTCTGCAACGTCTTTCAAATTGAAACAGCCCAAAATTTTGCCATCTGGTAAAGGGTTAATGATCTATATACCTGGAGCTGGCTTTGTCCGTACATCTTTTGTATTTATAACTTCTCGTTTTGACTGTGATTTAAATGCAGCATCAGCTGATACATTGTTTGTCTTTCCTAATTTTGTATGGATTACCTGGAAAAGGATATCAAATTCATTAATATCATTTCATGTGAAATTTGATCGGTGGATCATCCTATACCCACTTTAATTATTTCTACAATTTTCGAAGGATACTTTTTTTTCAATCAAAAGCTCCAAAGTAACATCTCTGTGTTTATTTTTGTTTTACAATATTCTGATATCATAAAGTCAAAAAACAATGAAATTACTTTGTTCAACCCTTTCCCAAACACAACCTGGTTTTGGCATCCCTAATAGAATTGGCCTGAGAAAACATTGTGGAAAATGAAGAAATCGATTGTAACAAGCAATTTCTTCATTTCCCACAATTTCTTCTACCCAGAATGATCAAAGAATGCGAAATTTCATTAAATTCATTCTGTCGTCTGCAGCATCTCTGAATTTGGACCACCCTAAAATTTTGTTGTTTAGTAATGGGTTAAGTTATTCTAGGGTAAGAGCAACACAAAGCTCAGACTATGAGAGGCATTTAGCAGACCAAGGAAGTTAAATCCAAGATTTCTTTTCTTTAAATTCAAAATTTGTACAATGTATTTGTACATGTACTTACATCATATGCATTTGGTGCAGGTTTCACATGTTTCTTTTCTATTTCTGTTGCTATTGCAATAGGCCTCTGAAAGTTACCAGTCGCCCCGGATTTGTTGAAATCTGACTTTGTTGACAAAAGACTTGGTAGAGCGTAGATCCCTGGGCCTGGGGCATTAGACATTAGATACCTTGTCTGTCTCTTTGACTGAAATAAATTGGTAAAACGTGTTACAGGTTAGAATATTATGACATACAGTGTTCTCCCCAGCCCAATCAATAAGTTGTATCGGCATCACTACAGATTAATCTAAATCAGTGGTATTCCCCTACAGCTGCAAAAGCACCCCCTAATAGCTTAATTCCTTCAAATGGTCACCAGATGGAGGAATTTGAGTTATTTCATGTCAAAAACTGATGATTTAAAGCATTTTGTACGACAAATAATGTTTAAAACTATTCAGGAAATCAACATTAAATGTTCAAGGAATAAATAAAACAAGAGCGCAACAGTCAATATTATATGCAGTTATTTTTTGCATTTTAAATTAAGTTATCTTTTACCTTCATGCAGTTTTATGGGAAAATCAAAGTTGGCAACAATATGCCTTAGACCAAATAACTTACTGTCACAAGCAATTTCTTCATTTTCTACAATGTTTTCCAAGGCTTGTATCCTGTAGGGTGCCAAAGGGCATCACTGTACGGGACTGGGTTAAAAATGTGGCATTTATATGTATGGTGTCCCCTTGTTAAACAAGAGCTGTCTCAGGACAGCAAAGCGTGACTATCAAGTGCTGGATCGTGAAAAATTTTAGGTCCAAATAGGGTAAAAAAGTGATTATATCAATTGTCACAGTAATGAATCCCAGCCTAGAGGCTGATATAATGATCACAGAAGCATGTGTTAAGTCTGAAAGCAAAAGCTGTTACAGAAAAAAAGTTATCGCAGATATATGCAAGTTGTATGCAAAAATTTAACCAAGAATTTCTAAGTCGAAAAGGGTAAAACTTCTAATAAATTTAATGTCAGAGTAACAATTCTTTGCATAGAGGCTGATATTATGGTCACAGAGGCATGTGCAAAGTTTCATGGCAATAGCATTAGCAGAAACAGAGATTTGACAAACATGCAGGTAAAAACTTAACCAAAGCATTATGGCAACGCCTACGCCTGGGTGACTAGAATAGCCACCCCTATTCTTTGAATTGTCACGCTAATAAAGAATTTCACTGTATCATAAAGGAAATCAATTTAATCCTTTCCCAGACAGCAAAAACTACATACAGATCCCATGATTGAATGTTGAAAAGATTTGATCTGTGTACAATATAGCACTAAAAATATTGAGGCAAAAATAGAAAATGCTGATTATTCCCATTTTCTTCTTTTGAATCATTGTTTTCCAATGCAATATCTTCTTGGGATGTCAAAACCATGACTTATTGGGGAACAGTTAACCCTTTCCCAAACAAGATCGGGTTTTGACGTCCCTAATAGGAAAAGCTTTGGAAAACATTGAAACAAAAGAGGAAACTGCTGATAACCAGCAGTTTCTCCTTTTGTCTCAATATTTTCTATGCCATATTTTACACAAGTTCTATCTAAATAACTTCAATTTTGTCATTTGTGGCAGTTTTTTTAAGTGGATCACCTTCAAATTTTGCCATTTGGGAAAGGGTTAAATTGCCTGAAACTCTGACAAAACTGCCCATTTTAATCCTCTTTGTTCAAAAAAAGAATTTCATAGCAAAGCCTCAATTCCAAAAGAATTTTTCTAATACCAACCTTTGAAGCAAAGCCTCCTGTTCCTTTTTTTGAAAATGAAACATTCCCACTGTCCATTGTGATGTGTCCAACATAGCTTCCTGGTCCTGGGGCTTCAGTCTGCAAGGAGAAAATGATAAAAACAAAATTATATCGAAGTCATAGGAAACGTCATATTTATTCAATTTATTCAGAGTTCGACTCATTTGATTTTTGTTCAGTTCTGTATTATATCATTTAACCTTTTCCCAAGGGTTAAATGATGAAAATTCGGACTGTCAAATTTGAACGCAGCTGCAAACGTCAAAATGAATGTTGAAAAAGAAAGAATGTGTGGACAATGTGGCACAGAAAATATTGTGACAAAAGGAGAAACTGCTGGTTATCAGCAGTTTCTTCTTTTGTCGCAATGTTTTCCTAAGTCATTTCTGAAAGGGATGTCAAAACAAGGTCTTGTTTGGGAAAGGGTTAACCCATTCCCGCATAATGACGCCTTTTGATGCCTCACAAGATAAAGGCTTTGGAAAACATTGTGGAAACTGGAAAATGAAGAAATTGCTTGTGATAAGCACTTTTTTTTCATTTCCCACATTGTTTTCTATGCAGGAGGACCTGCAAATATAAAATTTGATGCACTTCAAATTGTTGTCTGCAACGTCTTTGATTGGTAACCCTTTGAATTAGGACCAATCTAAATTTCGATGATTGCTATTTTTTGTTGCACATAAAGTTTGTTCAAAATGGAAATATTGCAGAAAAAGGAAAGAAATTGTTCAAAACAAGCAATTTCTGCTGTTTTCCTACTATATTTCAATGGCTACATTCAAAATTATTTTGTTTAATGCAATATCACAATTCCTTTCCTCCGGAAATATTCTAAGCACCTGATAAACACTCAAAATTCAATATATCGACTCATTTGCCTTTTTCAAGAAGACTAAAAAAACTTTATCAGTCTACATAGTTGTTCAACTGATACAGCCATTTTATCTTACTGCAGATATGACTTAAAGAAACACACAGATAGTACAAAGTAAGATCAGACATTTAGAGGAAAGAAGAAATTGCTGATAACCAGTAATTTCTCCATTTTCCTTAACCCTTTCCCAAACAAGACCTGGTTTTCACGTCCCTAATAGAAAAGGTCTGGGAAAACATTGAGACAAAAGAAGAAACTGTTGATAAACAGCAGTTTCTCCTTTTGTCTCAATATTTTCCATGCCAATTTACACAAATCCTATCTTAAATAACATCTATTTTTGTCATTTGTGGCAGTTTTTGAAGTGGATAACCCTAAAATTTGCCGTTTGGGAAAGGGTTAAAATATTCTGTGCTGTAACAATACCACATATTCTACTTTTGACATCAATTATTTTGTTGTCAGCAACTCATTTCAAATTGGACCAGTCCAATATTTCACTCTTTGGATTATAAGGATAAAGGAATGCATGGGTCAAACTGAATAAAGATTTAAGTTGCGCCAATAATTAATGTGTTTATGGAATTGGCTGTCAAAATGCATTTTCTATTATTTATTCAATATTCTAAAGAATTTAAAGTGGTAATGCATCATTGCTTTCAAAACAACAATTTTATTTCAAATTGGGAGAATTTAGCCAATAGTAGTCATACCCAGTAGATCAGTTATTATAACTGAATTTAATAATTTCAATATTCATTTCATAATAATCTTAAACAATAGTTCTATTTTCAATATTTTTTTTTATTCAAAACTTTTTTGACATTTTGAAAAAATATACAACTTTATACAGCAATAAAACTAAAATTAGGATTTTTACATACACTATAAATTGGAAACATTGTTACCTATGTAAACAAATCAAGCACAATCTAAAGGGCCAGTGGGGCTATTTTTATCACAAAAGGGGCCATTGGTTCTAAAAATAGAACACTTATGTAACTGGAAAAGTTTGACCCTTATGTAAGCCCCAATTTGTTTATGTAACTGTATTACATCATAAGAAATGTCCTATCAAACCAATCTGCATACCTTTGTTGCTAAATCTTTTTATAAAAATTAATGACTTAATATCACCAATATCTTAACATGGTGTCAAAAAAAGTTTTTTATGTAACAGGAGTTAACCCATTGTCAGTTAACCCTTTGCCAAACACCAACTCATGACAAATATTTGTAATTTGAGGTTGTTGCCTCCAACATATATATTTTTAATAAAGATGTTACTTTTTATGAGATTAATAAGCAAGAAAATATAAAAGGAAAAGAAGAAATTTATTCTAAGATGATATTGAATGGAGACTTCAAATTTTCTATGATATTGAATGGAGACTTCAAATTTTCTATTAGTCACCAATTCTTCTACATTTTCTACTTTTTTCTCAATGTTTTGAAAGCTTCAGGTGGCAAAAACCAGGTATTGTTTGGGTAATGATAAAGCCTGGAAATTAAACTACTTTTAAAGTTTAACAGTGTGTTTGAGACACTCAAGATACCTACAACATGTGTGTCATTATGAAACCTCTTGGCCTGATTACCGAACCCCTTTCTATCTGCATTGTCAGTTACAATGGTCTGATATTTGCTTGGGATGGATGCTGTGGCTGCGACTATACCATGACCTGCAAATGAAAAATCAATACCTGAATCCTTTACCATACAACAATATACAGTAAAGAATATAAAATGCACCTTTTTGCTGATTAAAAGCTGAAACCAGTTTCTAATTTTCCCTAAATGCTTTCAATCCTTAATATGCACTTTTGAGTCCCCATTGAAGTGGGATCTGCTATGTACAGATACAGATATATTCATTAAGGTTTTCTCCTTTAAATTTATGTCAGCAACTCACTTAGTTTTGTCATTTAGGAAAGGGTTTAGGAAAAATATGAGGGATTGATGGAATTCAGCATCTCAAAATGTTCTGTCATTGTTTTGTACTTGTTCAATTTGGATGCTTTGTTATCTTAACTATGTCTTCAGAAAAATGACGGAACTTGTAACAGTTCAAAGTCTATAAACAAGTGATATTAACAAGTTAGCCTTCCCAAGAATTTTTGGAATTGACTGACATCGAAATCGTGCTATAAAACTCTATCATGTTTTTAAATAGACCGTATTTGACTTGACAGTGACTGAAATCTTATGGAGTTACACTGAACCTTTATGTAAATGCCCTGAAGGATTCCTGCTGTGAATTCTCCTCACATAATCTTCGTCTACAACTCGAATACTGTCAGTGGCAGCCATTTCTAAACAACCCAACAACACCCGCCACGGAAGTGTTTACGCCATAAAGTTAACCCTTCCTGAACGTTCACAGAAAAGCAGCATTTCCCGCAATTATCAATATAAGAAAACAAAAACTACAAAGAAATACATATACTAAGGAAAAAAATCACAGTCCTAAGAAAAATTCCCCATATTTGAAGAAAGCAATAATTTCATGAAAATAGTTCTCGTTGCTTAGGAAAACAAGGAGGCGAGTCTATTAATCACAGGGAGAATGGGTGAAAAATAAGGTGTACAAAAAATAATAAATTAGTGAGGTATTTATCCATCAATGTCCTTTGAAACGTTCAAAGTTATGACATTGTCTTTCGTCAATTCTTTTCATTGAATGTTTCATCGATTTTTATAACTTATATAACTTCTTTTCCGAATCCCTACTAAAACAAAATAGATTCGCCCATAAGATGCATTATTTTGCACCAATCAAATGTCGTGTTAGGAAATGAAGTCATCTGATTGGTTGAAAATGGAGGCGCGCGGCACATATGAACACAGGAAATTACAATCGGCATTACACCGCTCTAAACTGCTGTTGGGAGAAGACGTCAAACTCAATAAAATTATTTGGAACAATAACTTGTACGCTTCATCTTTAGAAAATATCTACAACATTATAACACATAAAGATGCTTTCAACAGTCAATGCCATGAAAGAGAACGAAATTTCATCAGGTGTCGGGAAAATGAAGATTTCAGGTGAAAACAAGGTAAGAATTTGGTTATTTTCATCGTGGCGGGAAAGACTGTCTTTGTTTACAATGTTTCATAACATGACATTTCCATTTCTTGGATTTGTTACATTTTTTGTGTGAATCTAGCTCGCGTTGTGTTATTTATTTGTGTGTTGGATTTGTGTCCTAGATTAAATATGAGTTTGGAGGGAAAACGTCAATGTTATGGTAAAAGGAACAAAATTATATATTATTTTTGTCTCGACCCTTTCCCAAACAGGAACATTTTACGGTGGTAATATCTAAAGCTGCTGCAGTCTGCAGACGACAAAGTAGATTTAATATGAATTGAATTCATGTAGATTTTAGCAAAGAAATTCAAAATGTAGAGGGAAAAGGGGAAATCAAAATTTTCTTAATATATTTCCCAACTTTTTTTAAAAGGGACTTCCAAACATTAACAATCTTGTTTGGGATAAGATTAATGTCAAATAAATTGATACCATATTATAACTAAATGACCAACAAGTGATTTCGTTTGGCTGCTAAGGATTTAGGCTGAGTTCGAACCTTTTTTAGGGCCCCAAGGGACTTTGGCCCTGACTCTACTGTGCCTCATCAGTTTTCTCTAGAGATTCGCCTTTTGACATGTTCATGTCACTCATTTACATCAGAGCGCACTACCATTCAAAAACAAAGGAAAGTTCGACACAGGTTTGGGCTTTGTTCACTGCCCGATTTTAAACGATATCCTTATGGTACAGATCAATGAACCTTTTGTCATGCATGGTGAAAATTTAAGACCAAAATATATTTCCAAATGGTTTATAGACAATGTTTCGCAACAACCCTCACATGAACAGCCATTGATTACAATGACCTAGGCTACTTTCCGTTGTTTTTGAGTGGTAGTGCACTCTGATGTAAATGGGTGTCGGTCTTTTCACTATTGAGACGTTTCACTATGGGACGTTTCACTATGAGACGTTTCACTACTATTTGGTAGTGAAACGTCTCAACTATTTTATTATTTTCTATATATGTTTTTCGTCATTATTTCAAGAATTTCTTATCATTTTTTAGCATTTGTCATATTTTTCCAAAAAACAAATTTTCTTTTTTAAGTTTTATATTGAGAAAAATATGTTTTTTAATCCAATTAAGATTGATATATTATATGTTATAATAAGTAATTGTTAACAGCTATGTATTTAAAAATGTGATCATCATCTTTCAACCTTTACAAATATTTGTAATCAAAATGCATTTTTTATTTATGTTATATTTATTCATTCTTGTTGTTGTAGTTTTTCAAACATTTCCCAAACTGCAATATTGTAGGGTGGTCCCATTTAAAAGCTGATAAGACCTGTCACCACAATATTGATTTCTAGTAGATAGGATTTGTATATAATACAACACGAAAATAATTAGACAAAAGAAGATAATATTGGCCTCTTTTGTCTTGATATTTTTCCAAACCTTTTATATTAATAGGGATGTTAAAACCTAAATGAGAAATTAGGAAGAGGCCTCTGGTTTAAAGATTTAAAGAGGGAAGACTCCTTTTCAGAAATGGCTAGGAAAACACCTGGGCCTTCCACGCATAAAAAGATTTAAAGATCTGGGACATTGCATTATGAATTTGGACCAGTCTTGCTTGAGGTTAAAGAATGACATACAAATTTGTTATTTTTATGCTCCCCGAAAAAATTTCGGGGGAGCATATAGTCGCCATGCTGTCCGTCCGTCCGTCCGTCCGTCCGGCTGTCCGTCCATCCGTGTGTCCGTCCGTCCGTCCGTCCGTCCGTCCACAGCCATATCTCAGCAACCCTTGGACCAAATTCAACGAAACTTCACATGTGAACTCCCAGGGATAATCCCTAGGGACCTTTTTCTCGGTTTGTTGATTTGAGGTTGCGTCATGGAAAAAGGGGCCTTAATGTAAAAATTAGATTTTCTCCAATTTCTCTTCATCCAATGGGCAGAATTTAATGAAATTTTGTACTTTTGTCATATATGAGATGTTCTAAACCATATTCTATAAATAATGTGTGTAAAAAAAATCTGTCATGGGAAAAGGGGGCTTAATGTATGATAATTTGTCTGTCCGTCCGTCCACAGCCATATCTCAGCAACCCTTGGACCAAATTCAACGAAACTTCACATGTGAACTTCCAGGGATAATCCCTAGGGATATTTTCCTCTGTTTGTTGATTTGAGGCTGCGTCATGGAAAAAGGGGGCCTTAATGTATAAATTAGATTTTCTCCAATTTCTCTTCATCCAATGGGCAGAATTTAATGAAATTTTGTAATGTTGTGATAATTGAAATGTTCTAGACCATATTCTATAAATAATGTGTGTAAAAAAAATCTGTCATGGGAAAAGGGGGCTTAATGTATGATGATTTTTATTTTGTGACAAACACTTCTTAATGTATGATGATTTTTATTTTGTGACAAACACTTATTCGGGGAGCATAATCCGTCTATGACGGCTCTTGTTTCTTTTTGTTCTTCTTTATTTTCTAACATATACCAGTACATTGCCATGATTGGTTAATAGAACAGGCTTAGGAAATTATAGTTGAGGCAAAGGAATAAAATACTCATAACCAGCATTTTCTCTGTTTGTTTCAATATTATTCTGTGTAATTTTGTACACATATTTTAAATATCAATTCAATCATTATAATCTGAGGCAACTTTCAAATGGGACCAATTTAAATTGTTTGGGAAAGGGTTAATTGATCATGGTATAGTACAAACATTGGTTATCAAGGTGTTATTTGCTACTGATATAAGTGTGCCACACATTAAAAGAGTGACAATAAGTGTGATATGCTACAAAGATAACTAACTAACCCTTAACCCTTTCTTTCCCAAATGGTTAGATGACCATGTGTATTTTTTAAAAAAAAATGGATTTGTAGGACTGTATACATTGATATGATCTCAAAAGTAAATGATTGAGACAAGATTTTACTATATTTTCATATAGAAGAATTTTACAAAGACAATGTTGAGACAAAAAGAAAAGAATGATATAGGCGCTTTGTCTCGTTTTTTGACAACCCCTTTCTAAAAGGGACCTTGTATAGTTTTAAAGTTTTGCGTAATTATTCATTATGATAAAAAGTAGGATATGCAATTTAAAATTAAGAAAATCTTGAAGCATAAGAAAAAAATCTGATTGGCATTTTCTTTTCTTGCCTCAACATTTTCAAGAGCCTCTTCAGCGTGTTTACTTTCAGCATGTACACTTACAATTATTTGTCTATAGATATGATTATTACAAAGAAAACATTATGGAAATTCATATATTACTTCTATAGAAACCACAACTTTCTTCTTCAATCGTGTTTAAATTGCATAGAAAACATGCACAAATGTAAGATACATGGCAATATATGTATTACATTTCATGATTTCCCAAAGAATACCCCAAAATATTGATACAAAAGAAGAAAATGCTGGTTGATCTAATCAATTTTTTTTGGTTTCAATAATTTACCCGGTGTACGCTATATTGTGCATAAATTCTTTACACATTCATATCAATTTTGCCTCCTGTATCTTATTTGCTTTAAAATTCAATAACCCCTCTATTTCGCCATTTGGGAAACGGTAAAACTTATTAATCAAATGATTTTCAAATGTCATCTGCATCTGAAATGCAAAAGAATGGCAGAATAAGTTAAGATACTAAAATCATAAAATTTACAAATAGAATACCAAAATGAAAATAAATAGTGAAAAATCTACACATTTTTCATCTATTTTGTAAAGGGTTATATAGCACAAATGATATAATATATAAAATCAAGAAAATAAATAAACCAATAAATATCATTTATAATACCTTTTTTATAAACTAAAACATAAAAAAGCTAAAAATTACTTTAAATAACCCCTATAAAAAATCAGTAGCGAAACGTCTCAACAAAATACAAAAAGTAGTGAAACGTCCCATAGTGAAACGTCTCAATAGTGAAAAGTCTCAAGTAGGAAACGACTCAATAGTGAAACGACTGACATTCGATGTAAATGAACAACATCAACATATCAAAAAACTAATTTCATCTGAGAAAACTAGGATTTCCCTGTGCCCTGAAATGGTAAGCAGTCAAAGTAGATCTAAGGATATATGAAAAGTATTTCTAAATGACTCTATTGTCACTTTGGAAGTTCAGTCATTTACTTGAGAAGTTTGTCATAGAATGTTGTTAGGCTAAATCTAAATTGTCAAAGTATTTCTTAAACTTCTTATATCATCCATCCCTTTCCATTTGATTTCAGACACCAACAAAGAGAGTGCTCGGAGAAATCACAGTAAGTAAATCTCATTTTTTTTATTGCACAATCTGAAGCAATTCAACAAGTTTCAATAATCAACATTTATTTGTAAAGAAATTTGATAAAAGGAACTACAATCTATTCAGAATTTCTGTTTTGTTGATCACAATGTTATTTTTTACTTGTGAAGAGAAAGTAAAGATCTAGACTCTTAATGAAAGATTAGCTGTTTGATTGAAAGATTGAAGAGAAAATCTTGAAAATGGTTAGGGTTATCTAAATTGCATGCAGAGTTTAAATCTTTCTACACATTCATATCTTAAGTTACAAAGAACTGAATTTTATCTTAGGGAATTCAACTTTTTTTTATTTTTTTTTTCTTTCAGAACATTCCTAAAGGTCAGTCACTTGGATCAACAAAGAAGGAAAAGGTAAATTAAAATATAAGAGTAAAGATAGTTTCAGGAATGTTAAGGTGTTTCTGAACAGTAATTTTAAGGTTTCATACAAGATACCATAGAACTTGAATATTTCATTGCCAAGTTTGAAAGAATCTTAAAAGCCAAAAATGTCCATATTTTCTCACCAATTCATGCAAATTCTTATGTAACATTGCTGCCACACTCTCATTGCTAATCAAGCACTTGTCATCTTCATTTAAATTGATAAGTTTTCTTTGAGGATACATCTAGATTTAGAATCACTAGGGACATTTTCTGAAATGTTGACAATTTAATTGTATTTCAGCCAGTTAAAACAGAGACTAAGCAGGAAATTCAGGAAGAACCACTTTTAAAGGAGAACCCAGGACGATTTGTGATCCTTCCAATCCAGTATCATGATATCTGGAAGATGTACAAGAAAGCAGAAGCCTCGTTCTGGACTGCGGAGGAAGTTGATCTCTCAAAGGATCTCCAACATTGGGAAGCCTTGAAAGATGATGAGCGACATTTTATATCACATGTCCTGGCCTTCTTCGCTGCCAGTGATGGGATTGTCAATGAAAATCTGGTAAGAAATTAGAAATGTTCTAAACATGGATATGAAATTAAGTTGTGAACAGCATGATGGATTTTAATGCTTAATATGAAAGAATGATTTAGTTGGTGTAAATGCAAAACCTGGTATGTTGATTCTTGCGATTTTCAAAGTACAAACTTGTGTGCCTGCAGCCCAGTTTAGACAATTCTCGCAGGTTTTGAGATGTTTACTGATCAGTATTAATGACACATTATTTGTGAACAATGTCAAAATTTCAAGAAAAACATTTCAGTTTGGGAAAAGTTAAACATTTTTTTCCCTCCCCTTTAAAATTTTCCAAAAAACGAGATACAATACTTTACAATACTTGGCATTTAAGGTTTCTAGTACATCTGAATTGATAATTGGCAAGATGACTAAATTGAAAAAAAAAATTATCTGATAAATTGAAAAAGGTTTTAAATACAGTCGAAACTGTCGTATGCAGCCAGCCAAGGGACACGCCAAAATTGGCTGCATACGACAGTTGGCTGCTTAACACAGAAAAGAATATTCTGAAGGCTGGATGTAAATGTCTACTTGTATGACTGGCCCTATTAATATGAAGAAAAGGCAAGTGTTGTAAAGTAAAAAGGGTACACTTTTATATGACATTTAACTGTTTATCACACCTTTTCATGGTTTATGCACATGATTAGGCAAATTGCCAGATGTATTATCAATATTTCACACATTGCCTGCCACCAATTAGTTGTCCATGCCTGCTTAAGGGGATTTAGGTAAAGAGCAATTGGGACAATTAAAGCTGGCCACTGACCACATTAGACAGTTTGGTGTTATTCACAGTTACTTTAAAGAGCAAAATAGCTTGGGAGGACCTGGACTGGCTGCATACGACAGTTTGGCTGCTATACACAGGTGGCCGCTAACACAGTTTTGACTGTATGTAAAATATCAAATAGGGCTTCACTATCCATAATTTTGTATCATTTTAAGAATTTATGTGTCAGCGTTAGGTGAAACATGAAATTATTACGCCTTAGGACTTGAGTATAAGTAAATTCCGACCTTAAAAATTGCGTCATTAAATAATGACCCTCAGGTAAATTTCTAAAGGGCATTTGTTTTGAAATTGCAAGAAATGTCCTAATTGTGTGCATTGTATTCTACAGGTCGAAAGATTCAGTAAAGAGGTCCAGGTGACTGAGGCTCGCTGTTTCTATGGTTTCCAAATTGCTATGGAAAATATTCACTCTGAAATGTACAGTTTACTCATCGATACCTATATTAAAGACCCAAAACAAAGGTGAGTACATTAGTCTAGAGACTTGAATTAACCCGTTTCTGTATGTTAAAGCTACTATTTCCCATATTTGGACCCAAAAATTGTCAAATACAAACGAAATGTACACTTTTTAAGCTTTATATGACCTGATTAAATGATTACGAGAAACTATTGAAGCAACGACTCATTTTTTCGCAATTTGATACCAAATTCATGAAGCGATGTCTAAAGTAGGTCAAAACAGAAGGACATGCGACTTTCTTAAATGACGTCACAACATACATGATGACGTCATATTGAAATTTAAGTATGTATCTCGTTTGAATCATGGTCCGCGCTGTATGCGCATGCGCAACAATTTGAAAATAATTCTAACCCCATCAGTGATGGGGTTGAATTTAGGCTTGGATTCTCCATAAATTCAGCTATCTGTCTTGTAATTTCGGCTCATTCTCTGTCTGAATCGCATATTATTAACCATCCCGAGGTGGTCAACACAAAAGTTTTGCATATCTTTTCAAAAAATTTCATTTTTTGCAATTAGACCATCTGTTACCGTCGCCCTTTAAACATTAGAATAGCTCAAGTTGAACCTTGCTGCAGATGAATGTTATACCTTACTTAGGATGGGGATCTTAACTCATGACCCATGATTACCAAACTGCAAAATTTTAGGCTAGTCCAAATTCAAATATGATGTAGACGACAGTTTCAAATGAATGAAATTTTGCATTTTGGGTTTTTTACATAGGAAATATTGTGAAAAAATGAAGAAATTTCTTGTCACAAGCAATTTCTTCATTTCCCATGATGCTTTCCAATGCCATTATCTTGTTGGATGTCAAAAGGAGTCACTGTGTGGTAATGGGTTAACTTATCAACTATTAGTCTAAGAGCTTAACCCTTTCCAAAAAATCAAAATTTTGGGGTGGTTTAATTCAAAAGCAGCTACAAATGACAAAATGCATATTGATAAAGAGAGAATTTGTGTATGAAATAGCACAGAAAATATTGAGACAAAAGGAGAAACTGCTGGTTATCAGCAGTTTCTTCTTTTGTCTAAATGTTTTCTCAAGCCATTTCTTTTAGGGACGTCAAAACTAGGTCTTGTTTGGGAAAGGGGTTAAAACTTATATTTGAATCAAGTTGAGGATAACAAGTCAAGCCCATAAATGACTACAAAACTGCATCTTTAGTTTTCATCTGTAGAAACTGAAATTGCCAAGGGTATCTCGTTAACCCATTACCAAACGACAAAATTTGGTGGTGGTCCAAATTGAAAGATGTTGCAGTTGCAGACGACAAATTCAAGTGAACGAAATTTAAACTTGTTTGGTGTTTTTGGGTAGAAAACATTGTTGGAAATGAAGACATTGCTTGTCACAAGCAATGTCTTCATTTTCCACAATGTTTTTAAAAACCATTATCATGTAGGGAGTCAAAAGGAGTCACTGTGTGGTAATGGGTTAATGGATGATGCCAGAGGATGCACGAAGCATTTGGTATCAAAGTTAATGATTGTTTGTAATCCTTAAATACTTAGTTTTAGATTGTATCTTTTATAAGAATCAAGAAACAATCATTTCTTACCTATTTTGTCTTGTCGTTTTCAGAGATTTCTTGTTCAATGCCATTGAGACCATGCCCTGTGTTAAGGAGAAGGCTGACTGGGCCTTAAAATGGATTAACGAGCAGAACGCATCCTACAGTGAGAGAGTTGTAGCCTTCGCTGCTGTAGAGGGAATCTTCTTTTCCGGATCATTTGCTTCTATATTCTGGCTGAAGAAACGTGGAGTCATGCCTGGGTTAACCTTCAGTAATGAACTTATCAGCAGGGACGAGGTAAGTGTCATTATTCAAGTAATTTAACCTATTGAAGTTTCCCAAACAAGACTGGGTTTTGAGGTCCCTTATAGAAAAGGCATAGAAAAATATTGAATCAAAAAAAGAAAATGCTGATAACAAGCATTTTTTCCTTTTGTCTTGATATTTTCCTTGCTATATTACACTGTCAATTTGATAACTGTACACATTTATTTTGTGGTCTGCAGCAGTGTTTGAAATAAACCATCCTGAGATTTTTCCATTGCATTTGGGAAATTGTTAAATGCATGCTCCGAACCAGTGTACAGTAAAGATATGAGTGTTTATGTAAATCAGTTGCTATTAAATTAGTTTTGCACTGATCATGATCTTTAACTCTTGATATTTTACCTTCCTCAAAGTTGGTCACATGATACCTTGGAACTAAGATTGATATTAAAACGGCAATGTGTGCCCGAATTATTTAACCCATTCCCAAACAGCAAAATTTTAGGGTGACCCACTTCAAAAACTGCCACAAATGACAAAATGGAAGTTATTGAAGACAGAATTTGTGTAAAATATGGCATAGAAAACATTGAGACAAAAGGAGAAACTGCTGGTTATCAACAGTTTCTTTTGTCTTAATGTTTTCCCAAGCCTATTACGTTAAGGAGGTCAAAACCAGGTCTTGTTTGGGAAAGGGTTCAAAGAAAAAACTTAGGTCAATTTGACAAAAGTTGTAAGAGATCTTAAGATCATTCACTTGACAAGTGTTCAGAAAATTAAGTTTGACTAAATTTACAGAATGACAAGAACCTGTAAAACAGTCTGTTAATTAATGTATCTTTCTATTACCAAGTAATGTTGCATTGTAATGTTTCAGGGTCTCCACTGCGATTTTGCGTGCCTCATGTTCAGTCATATGGTAAACAAACCTTCACAAGAAAGAGTACAACAGATCATTGATGAAGCTGTGAAAATTGAACAGAAATTCTTGACAGAAGCTTTACCTGTACGACTTATTGGAATGAACTGTGATCTCATGAAGCAATATATAGAATTTGTAGCTGACAGGCTCTTGTTGGAATTGAAATGTGAAAAGGTAGGTGATTGAATTGAATTTTTAAACATTAAACAAACTCAAAGTACTGCTTAGTCTCAATTTGCCTGTCTGTACGTCACTTTTAATTAGACTATTCAGACTTGGCAAACACCAAACAAACAAATCACTGAAAATTCAAGGTTGTCCAAATTCAAAGGGGATATAGACGTCAATTTGTGGGAAATGAAGAAATCGCTTGTCACTTGCTTCAATTTCTTCATTTTCAACAATGTTTTCTAAAGGCTTTATTTAGTGGGGTCTCAAAAAGCGTTGGTGTGTTGGAATGTTTAAAGAGGGTTTCAAGGTTATGAAGGTGGACAAAAAGATAATTTGTTCACTCACCTGTGGACATGATTGTTTATACGATCATTTATTCCACACATGGGTGTTATGAATAGTTCAGTTTGCAAGCAGGTATTTGACAAAATCCCTTTCTCATTTCAGCTTTACAACAAAGAAAACCCATTTGACTTTATGGAACACATATCACTGGAGGGAAAGACAAATTTCTTTGAGAAGCGAGTAGGAGAGTACCAGAAGATGGGAGTAATGCAGGGAAATACAGAATCTCACACATTCACATTGGACGCGGACTTCTGAGCAACCTAATGACTAATGAGCGGTGTCTTAATTAATGGTGTGTAAAACCATAATGCTTTCAGGCTGGATGAAATCCAGGATATAGTGGACCAGTCGCTATAGTGTGTGATACGGGTCTTAAAACTTTCCCAAATGGTAGAAATTTAGGATGGTCAAATATCTGAAAGCTGCTACAGGAGACAATGGATAGTAATGACAATATAATTTGTCTAGTCTACAGTATCGTACAACACTGAAAATATTGAGCCAAAAGGAGAAAATGCTGATAATCAGCATTTTCTTCTTTTGTCTCAATGTTTTCACAAGTCTTTATTTAGGACATCAAAACCAGTCATTGTTTGCGAAAGGGTTAAAAGAATAGAATCAGATATCATATTGAAAAATTAAAAGTATCTGAATCATTATCAAGTGAGTGCAATTTTATGCATACTTTGATAGTGTGAACATGGTTTCAGATGAACAAACAACTATTAATAATAGGATATGAACGGAATTTTTAAATAAACTCCTAAATTGCGTACTTTCCCAATGTTTTAAAAATGTTTTTTAACTGTAAAGGTTGTCTTGCATCTGCTTTGTTTTTCATTGACATCTTATTTCTTAATCTATATTAATCTTTTTAACCAACATGTCGTCAAATCATGATTACAACGGAGAAAAGATTTTATCCTTCAGTGTATATTTGTCATTTGTTCAGCATATACTGACATTTTCATTCATTTCATTCATTAATCCATTTCATATGGTCAATCACGGATTCGTTTTTAACTGAACTTCTGTGTAGTTGTCAGGGCAACAGATAAGAGGAAGGCATTCTAAATTTTTATTGGAAATAAAAACCCTATGATGAGGGTACTCATTTGAATCGTCTGGACAGACGATTCAAATGAGTACCCACAACATAGGGTTTGAACACCCAAATAAAATCTTCATTTTGAAAAGCATTCGTCCCTTATCTGAAGCCCAGTAGTAGTCAAGGTCATAATATATTTTATGCTTTCTAAATCCCGAACACAATTTTAATCAATATATCTTATTTATTTTACATGTTTTGTGTCATATGTGTCAAAATATAAAATTATAGTATGTCATAATTATTCCTTTTTGTCTTTATTTCAATTGACCATTTCGAACTTTAGTTAAAATGCCACGTTCATCAAAGCATTATTATGAGCCTTTGTTAGACAGAATGATATATTCCACGAAACATTAAGGACAGAAATGGTTTTCAATACATATTAACCCATTATCGCATATTGACACTTGGACGCCCCGCAAGATAAGGGTTTTTGAAAACATTTTGAAAAATGGAGAAATTTGTGATAAGTGCAAGGTCTTCATTTCCGAAAATGTTTTTCACGTAAAAAGACTCGTTTCGATGAACTAACTGGATATTGGCTTCGAAAATCATGTTGATCAAAACCATCTGCTGCTTTTCCTTTAATACTTATACTTCATAAAAAGTTATCTGCTACACGTTACCATAAGTAAACTGAATGCAGCTCCCTCAAAATTTGACTAGTCAAATTTCTGTGGATTGGGAAAAGACTTTACCTATTCCAACACACTGACAAAGGCTTTACAAAACATTGTGGTAAATGTAGAAATTGTATGTGTCAAGCAATACCTTTCCTTCGATGTTTTTCTACCCAGACAAAAAAAGTAAAATCTCCTGTACTTGAAATTTGTCTGCAATATCTAGTCTAGCATCTTGCCGTCTGGTAATGGGATACAATGTACAACTTAACTCTTTCCCAAACGGCAAAATTTTAGGGTGGTCCACTTCAAAAAGTGTTACAAATGAAAAAAAAAATGGATGTTATTGAATATAGAATTTGTGTAAAACACGACATAGAAAATATTGAGACAAAAGGAGAAACTGCTGGTTATCGGCAGTTTCTTCTCTTGTTTCAATGTTTTCCCAAGCCATTTCGATTAGGGACGTCAAGAGTGACGTTAGAGTGACGTCCCTTGTAATGGCGGGCGGGTTTTTTGAAGAGCGTTGGAAAATTAAGAAATATACAGAAATACCACAAGTACTTTAACAGAAACTTAAGAGGAACATCAACCGATGCTGTAATAGATACTGGGCCAGCTAATAAGGGTAATTAGAGGAACCATCATCATCACACTACCGCCTTTGACGCTTCTGAACTTTGTCTATCTTGACTTCTTCTTACCTGTGGCAGTAAAGAGTACTGATTGAGGAAAGAGTTAAATTGACGGCTTAACAAAACACCGCATACCTGAAGAGAGCCGAGTCATCAGAAAAGTGACTTTTGATAGTTTTGCTAGGTGAAGAAAATATTCAATATTATGGGCATCTCACTGGAAGCTTGGCGGGCAAGAATAGGGTCCTTTGTCCAAAAGAAACAACAGAAAGCTGCCAAACACGAAGTATTGGACATTCACTGTAATATATCGCTAGGCTTGCGAATTCTACTGTTCTATTTACTTATTGCTCAAGGAATTGAATCAAATCCCGGTCCACCTACAAAGGCGACAAATGGGGCTACAAATAATGAGAGAAAGACGAGAAATAAGTCGTATGCTGAAATTCCAGAAGCAGGAACCTCGAAATCTACAGTGCCTCGTAACCGAAAACAAAAGGAACAAATGAGTTCAAGCCAAATTCAACCTAAAAGTCAACCTACAAGAATAAGTTCGTTTTTTAATCGAGAGAAAAGGAGAAACGAACAATCTGGTTATGTGTCCCAAAGCGAACAATCAAATGAGCATGATGATTATGATGATGACCTAAGTCAAGACAATGATTATGATTCAGATACCGAAATGGACGTGAAAAGCCTATTGTTAGATATAAGACAAGAAGTTAGACAGACAAACAGGAGATTTGATAAGCTTGAAAGCAGAGTCGATGATATAAAAGCAGACAATGTAAAACTACACAAGGAAAAAGAATCATTACACAAGAAAGTGACAGAGCTCAATGAAGTAGTTTCAAGATTAGAGAATTTGGCTGAAGAGAATAGAGTGAAAAATGACAATCTTGAAGCCCAATCTAGAAGAGACAATTTGAAATTCTTTAATATACCAGAGAACCACAACGAAACATGGGAAGAGTCTGAAGAGAAAGTTAAGAGTTACATCGGAGAGGAACTTGAGATAGATGCTTCAAACATATGTTTTGAAAGAGCGCATAGGCTACCAAGTAAAAATTCACCACGCCCAATCATAGTAAAGTTCTCCTTTTATAAATCAAAGGACACTATACTGAGAAAATATCGTGAACTTACTAAGAAAGATCGCGAAAACCCAGACGAAAGACATCTGAAGACGAACATCAGAGTTGCAGAAGACTTTACAGCGAGAGTAACTCATGTCAGGACAAAGTTGTACCCGTTCATGAAGGAAAGCATAGATTCAGGACAAAAGGCATTTCTTAGATATGACAAACTGATAGTTGAAGGAGTCCCACATGTATACAATGAAGAACTTAAACGACCTGTTGCCATGAGAGATTAGGGGTCAGGCCGAAGCCCGACAAAACTTATAGACTATTCAAAAACAAATGATAAGATCCTAAATATATGTTCCCTAAATATTAGAGGTTTATCCAAGTATGAATCAGATCCCGAATTTCATTCTTATTGTAAAAAGTTTGATATCATTTCACTGATTGAAACCTGGAAAACGTTCGATCGAAATTTCTCTATTCCGCTCGATTGCTTTACAGAGTTCAATTTTATAAGAGAAAAGAAAAAGAGAGCTATTAGAGGATCTGGTGGTCTCACAGTTCTTATACGTAATGAGCTATTGACTGGTCAAACAATACAACAAGTTTTTCACGAAATGTCTGAAATACTTGTGTTTTTCATAGAAAAGAAACATTTTAATACTGATTTTGACATAGTAATGATATTTCTATATGTTTCACCAGAGCAATCATCTATATATGAAAATGAAGAAAATGGGATTGAAACATTAAGTGAGAAGGTTCTGCACATATCATCAACTTATCCAAATGCCAGATTATTATTAGCTGGCGACTGTAATGCCAGGACGGGTAATATCGACGATTTCATAGAAAATGATGATGTTAGTCATGTTTTTAATTATGATGTTGATTATCCATCAGACAATTTTAATCTGAAAAGAAATTCGAAAGACCAAGTAGTAAATAAATTTGGATTGTCTTTGATAGATATGTGCAAAACATTCAACATACATATTGCTAATGGCAGGGTAGATGCTGATAAAAACGGTGAATTTACTTGTTTTGCAAACGAAGGAAAAAGCGTAGTAGACTATTATGTCCTATCTCCAGAAATATTTTCATATGTGTCAAATTTTTATGTTGCTGAAGAAACATTTTCTGATCATTTTCCCTTAGTATGCTGTCTTAGATTAAAAACATCAAACCAATCTGGTCATGTACATTCATTTAATGATACAAATACAAAGTTATTGTTCTTACAAGTGGAATGAACTTAAAAAGGGAAAATTTAAAGCAAATTTCAGTGAGAATTATAAGAGATTCTCTGAACAGTTGATAGTACCCTTTAATGACGTAGATTCAACGTTACAAACATTTTGTGACGTATACAAACAATCTGGTAATGACATGAAATGTGCATCCAATAGTCAGAGCTTCAATAGTGCCCGTCAACCGGAGTGGTGGGATCAAACTTGTTCAGATCTCAAGACTACAAAACACAAAAAGCTCAGAAAATTCAGAATTTCAAATGATAACAATGATTTTCTATCATACAGATCTGCAAAAATTCAATTCAAAGCAAAATGTAGATTAAATCGTAAACGTTTTGAACAAATCAACAGAGAAAAACTAGTTACAGCTAGGAAAAATCCAAAGTTATTCTGGAACACATTAAAACATAGTAAAAAAGTAACACATATTGCTTCAAATCAAATCTCGCATGATAAATGGTTTTTATATTTTAAAAATCTTTTCCAAAGTAAGGAGTTTTCTCAAAATAACAACGCATTAAATACAATTATCAATATACATGACTGTACAGATCTGAATAGATATATTACGATAGACGAAATAACGAATAGCATATCCAAATTAAATATCAATAAATCACCAGGTCCAGATGGTTTATGCTCCGAGATGTTTAAGGAAACCAGTGAAATAACTAGTCCTTTCCTATGCCAAATCTTTAACGTTATATTTTCAAGTGGTAATTTTCCGTCTGACTGGAGTCAAAGTCTCATTGTGCCAGTACACAAGAAAGGGTCCAAAGATGATCCTAGCAATTTTCGTGGAATATCACTGATTAATACGATAAGCAAAATTTTTATCGGTATACTTACTGAAAGGCTTAATGCTTGGACAGAAAAATATAAAGTTATTCACGAAGCACAAGCCGGATTTAGACAAGGATATAGCGTTATAGATCATGTTTTCACACTTCAAGCTCTAGTGCAAAAGTATCTTTCAAAGAAGAAAGGCAGATTTTACTGTTTGTATGTCGATTTCAGCAAAGCATTCGATAGCATTGAACATAATAAATTATGGGACTCTTTAATTAGAAAAGGGATAGGGGGGCTTTTCCTCAATATATTTAAATCTATGTGCTCAAAAATGAGCGCAGCTGTTAAAATTAGTGATAATAAACATATTACCGAGTTTTTTGACTGTCAGATAGGTACAAGACAGGGCTGCTTAAGCTCGCCAAAAATTTTTACTTTGTTTATCAATGACCTAATTGAACTACTTAAAAAGCGAAATGTAACAGGTATTCATGTCAGTGATGAAATAGATCGGATAATATCCTTGTTATTTGCCGATGACGTTGCTAATGTATCGGATACCGTGTTAGGACTGCAAAAGCAAATTAATACCATAGAAGAATTTTGCGATAGTACGGGCATGGAACTAAATTTGGACAAAACGAAAATAATTGTCTTTCGAAATGGTGGCATTCTGCGTAAAAACGAAAAATGGTATTATAAAGGGAAAGAAATTGAAGTCACACCTTATTATAAGTATTTGGGAACGTTTTTCAGCAGTCGTCTTTGCTGGACAAAAACCATAGAACAACAATCATCTCAAGCAATAAAAGCATGTTACAGTATATACAGATATCAAAGGCAATTTGGTTATTTTAAAGGATTTGATGCATTTAAACTATTCGACTCAATCATAAAACCAATACTTTGTTATGGTTCTGAAGTTTGGGGTTATCAGTATTATGAAAAGATCGAAAGAGTACATATTCAATTTTGTAAGCGTATATGTTGTTTAAACAAAAACACCCCCGATATTTTAGTACTAGGCGAATGTGGTCGTTATCCACTATATGTAAGCTACGTAACACGCTGTGTAAAATATTGGACAAAACTAATGTCAATGGAAAATCACAGATATCCTAAACAAACTTATAACATGCTTAGAAGATTAGACGAATCTGGTAGAATTAACTGGGCTTCAAATCTCAAACAATTGTTATTCGAAAATGGATTTGGTTACGCATGGATTTCCAACGAATTAGGTGACACGCAAGCTTTTCTCAAAATATTTAAACAAAGATTACTTGATTCTTCTCTACAAAAATGGAACGCAAAACTTCAAAATACATCCAAAGGATTTTATTATAGAGAGTATAAAACTCTTCTTAACCCGGAAAGGTATCTTGAAATAGACATGTCTTATATACATCGGAGAACGCTCGCAAATTTTAGATGTTCAAATTTGCCTTTAGAGATAGAAAAGGGTAGGCATTTAAATATCGATAAACAGTTTAGATTTTGCAAAATTTGTTTGAAAAATAATATTTACACAGTAGAAGATGAGTATCATTTTATACTTTTATGTCCTCTATACGACGATCTACGAAAGATTTACTTTCCTGAAAGCTGGCAAAAGTCCTTGCCAACAAAGGATCTGTTTATTAGAATAATGAAATGTAACGACGAAAGAAATATTTTAAATCTTTCTAGGTATCTTTCTGCTTCAATTAAAAAGCGACAATCTTCTTTAGAAACGTGAACTGAAAACACAGAAAATTCTACTTTGAATTGTTTTTTTAACAAATCATTTATCAACTATGTTTAAACAATTTTATTTAAGCTGCAAATTAATTTTGCTAAAAACATTGTCATTTTTGTTAGCATTTTCAAAACATTTTCTCATAATGTGAACATATCAAATAATTTCAAACAATTTTACTCGTCCCAGTTTAAAAAGCGTTTGACTTTGACTTAGGAAGCATTGATTGAAAAGAGGAAAATGTTTTAAACCAACGTCTTCCGCTTTTCTCTCAATATTTCTTATGCCTATTTTGCAAAATACTTAATTTACTTCTGTATAACTGTTATAATGGTAATTCATACAGTAAAAGTTCGATTTTGTCGTTGGAAAAGAGCTAAGAAAAGGATTTTTTTATTTAGATCTACAATAGAATTTATTAAATACACCACGTATCTATTACAGATTGATAAATTATCATAATTATATATATCTGTATTATTCAACCTGTTGTATGTACGTCACTCTTCATGAGATATAACATGTATTGTATTATATTATGGGCCGGGGGCCTAATGTATATCGAGAATAAAATTGTTGTTCATTGTTCATTGTTCATTGTCAAAGCCAGATTTGTTTGGGAAAGGGTTAAAGACAAATGCATATATGTATATTTACTCCTTTTGATGCTTCTTTTACGAATAATTCGGCGTTTATAATTCCCGTATGCATAAACTTAACCAAATGAGCATCTGAGAATCTGTTGCGAATCCCGACTTAGCCAGTATTTTGACAACCACTTTTCTCAAATGAATGTTTTGTTTCGTCTAAATGGGGGCTCCGATATCTCAGTCGGTAACGCCGGAGTCGTCATTGACCGTCAATCCAGTGGTCGCTAGTTCCAACCACGGCTAGTCTAGTAGTATCCATTCTGACATATCATTTGTCTCTCACCAATGGGTGTGGATCATCTATGTGAGAACAGATGGATGCTAGGTATGGATATTGTGGTTGTACTGGTGAGGGAAATACCAGGAACCCACGGTTAGGAGCTCCAGCCGCTGCGATATGACCATAACAGTTGTGTAAAACCCCAATAGATCGAATCGTTTCGTCTAAGTGGCACCCTGATAGGATGTTATGTCGTTGTACTGGCTGTGTCAATATAACACTGGATAATCACATGATGACACAATTTCAGAATCTTCAATGATTTTGTTTATACGGGACCGATTTGAATTCGGTTTAATACAGAGAAGGTCGACATACGCCAAGCTTTAGCTGGATGTGAAAGATATTTGAAGAATTAACTGACAGAAAGTAATTGAAGATCAACCAAATTTTGGTAGATCTTCAATAACTTTTTTTCATCAGCTGATTTTTCAAAAATCCACCACGTCAAGTTTATTCCTGGCATTTTCCCTACTTCTCTGCTTTAAACTGCTTCAAATTGGTCAATTTTAAACAATATTGATGCTTTTCTGAAATTCACGTGATTATCCACCGTCACACGGTCCGTGTATAACGTGTAAATTGTTGAACGCGACTTTAAACCGAAATCAATCGAGCAAATGGTTTTTAACATGGTCAAGCCCATTTGGCGTATATGTATGCGCTGAACAACGGAGCCCGTGTCCCTCCGTTTTATGCAATTATCCATAATTCAACCCATTCCCTACGTTTTTTTAGTGCAGTCCCTTTCGAAAGCTGACATTGCAGAATACAAAATATACTAGGCAAAAAAAAAAAAAAAAAAAAAAAAAAAGAAAAAGAAAAAAAAGAAACGCAACTTCCTTTTCAATTCCTTCTTACGCAAAGACAACAAATCAGATTTGAACAAAATGTAATACGTTTCAATCAATAACATTTCACCTTATAATGATCACAAAACCTTGTTTGTAGTAAATTCCATTAATAAGATAACACCTAGTTTACACCAGGCGTCAACACAATTTGACAAAAAAAGTGTATGTCGAAAAACACATTCTGTTTCGTTCAGTTTGGACCGATATTCGAATGTTGTGAAGTCCATGCGATTAATTAGTAGTATAGGTCGGTATAGCGGACGAGAATTGACCTGGCAGAGCAGCCCATGTTAATCGAATGGAATGCTCTGCCAGGTCAATTCTCGTCCGCTATATGTACAAAATTGGGGGTCCGCGTGTTTTGATTTATTATTTGTGTCAACAACTGTTTTCGTAAGCACAATAGGGCCCTGTAATAGGAATCAGTTGTTGGCATGTCTGGTTCCGCGTCATATTCGAAAAATTTAGTCATTTTCCGGACCCGGTCGAAATTGATATTTTTTCTTGAAATTTGAGTTCATGATAATTCCTTACATTTTATCACAGTTTTCAGAACATAAAGTAATATGAATATATCCATAATATACTAGGACAAAAAAGATACGCAACCCAAATTTTTCATGGTATTTTCGACAAAATATGTTTTCAATGGCTGTTGAGTACATTTTTAATATACCTGCATTCATACGCATAAATACAGTGTCATTTTCTTCAGATGTCGTACATTCATCACGTGATATATGGTAAATTGTTAAAAACTGATAATCTCCTGCCGTGTTTTCTAGATGACTACTATCAAAACAAATTTTCATCAAACACAAGCTAGAACATAGACAAAGAAGAAGCCAAAGCGTTCACACACTTTTCACTACGCTACGCATAGCAAGGCTTTGCCAAAACCAGCGCCTAACTGCAGTACAGATGTTGTTGGTGGAAAAGGTTCAAAATGTTGTCGTAAGACATTGATGGGGCAAAATATCGACACATTTTTGACTGTATACGTTGTTGGTTCTCAATTGGACCACAACCGATTGGGCACGAGGCGGACGTGCAAGAGATATGACGTCAAGGCAGGACCGAATAATCACGTTAACCCCACCTACGGGATAGGTTTAAGACTGCAACGGAGACCGCTAATAACTCGTATGGACTTCACAACAGTCGAATATCGGACCAAATTGAACGAAGCAGATTGTTTTTTTCGACCTCCGTCCAATTTTTTTTTGTCGTATTGTGTTGACGCGCGATTTAAACTAGGTGTTTTCTTACTAATGAAATTGACTACCAACAAGATTTTGTGAAATTTACAAGGTGAAATGTTACTGCTTTAAATGTATTAAGTTTTGTTTAAATCTGATTTGATGTCTTTGCGTAAGAAGGAATTGAAAATGAAGTTGCGTATCTTTTTTGTTTCAGTATATATATTTAATCATTTGTGTGAGTTGTACATGCTGTTCCGAGTCATTGATAAAGGGATCAAACTGAAAATGCAGCAACCCATAGAGAGATCATATTGCATCTATCATTCTTCAGATTTTTTTTTAACTTAAAGATAAGGCCAAGGACAGCACACGTATTGTTTTACCATATGGTCCTAGGAAAAGGGAAATTGCGGTCGTTGGCGGTATGAATATTGCACAATCCCTTCGGAAACCTTCTTGGGTAAAAACTTGTGCTGATTTGTCCGACCATTTTGTTACTTCTATCCAGTCGAGATACGAGGGTTACAGGGAAGTTCATATCATTTTCGACTGATATGACCTTCCTGTTTCGTTGAAAACCGCAACAAGGTCGAAAAGGCTTGGTTCTAAGCAGGCAATATCTTACCATATTACAGATACGACGGCTCTTGAAAACGTGTCCATGAATATGCTCCTCTCTTCATCATCTACGAAAGACGAGCTGACTGTATTTTTTGCCAGAAAGTTAGTCCAGAAGCTCAATGACAACTCTTGTCGTTATGTGGTTTCTTTTCGCGATACAGTGGTGTCCACAGTAAGAGATATGTCACATCTTTCTAGCTCTCATGAGGAGGCAGGTACCAAGATTTTGTTGCACGCAACAGACTGCTGTAAACGTGGATATCATGCCCTCGATATATACTGACCGCCATTAGAAACGCCTCAGTGAAATTTGTCATTATTTTCCTTAAGCCTATTACAATATCAGTGAAATATATGCTGTATATAATATTTTTGACCAACAGTTACGTCAAATGAACAAATAAGCGTTTCTATTCATCATGATGCTCATTTCCGGTGACTGGTCACGTTTTCTACGTGCGCTTCGTGTTTATTTGTCATGTGATGAAATTGGTCTCATTTTACACAGTAACATGTGTTAGTGGATAGGCAATCAGGAATTCAAAGATTTTCTTATCAAACATCCGTATTAAAGGATGCAAAGGCTAAATTCTGAAAAGGGAGCTCACGGTATGGCCATTTTCGAATGCGAGAAATACGCAAACAAGTCGCCAGACAGTTTAACACATTGTGTGTCTCGATTCGGAGTCTTGATCGACGCGTTTGAGTTTCGCGAACGTTTATCGATCGGCCACGCTCAACTGGATCTCGTGTAACGCCTTTAAAACGAGAAAATTCCTAACGTCAACGCCATGTACGTTTCAGGTTTGTGACGTTGGGATCGACGTTGTGTTGAGTAGTCGATTACTTTGGTGGCCAAATAAGTGCTTCATTGCATTTTACGTTGTTTCAAGTAACGTTTGAAACAGATACATAGTTCGGAAAATAGAGCTCGTATATGAGCCATTTTTTAATACGGGAAACTAAGAAACAAGCCGTCAGACGTTTGACGTCTTGCATTGCACAATTAGGCTTCTTAGACGACGAGGTAGAGTTACAGAAACATTTGCCAATCGGCAAAAGTCAGATAGACCTCGGATAACGCCTGTTATATGAGAAGATTTCTCACGTCAACGTCATATGCGTTTCATGTTTATGACGTTGGGCTCGATGTCGCATGTAGTATTCACTAACTTTTAACGCCAAATAACACGTTTCACGGCACCTGTTATTGTCGACAGTAAAGTTTTAACCACGTGCGACTCATTTTTAAATGGAAATTCTGATACCGCTCCGTTTAAATGTGCTATATTTCTAAACTGTAACAATTTGATAATTTCTTTACAATCATTTTTCAACACCAGATAATCAAATTTACAGATGGAAATGAGTTTTTGTAATTTCAAATCAAATATACTGAAAAATCGGATATTTAATAGGACTGAGGCGTTTCTTATGGCCGTCAGTATATATTCTCAGGACACCTATGATTTTATCTTATGTCTCCGTCGTTACTCAGATTATCTTCCCAGTGACTCCATCTTCATCACGGGCGGCAGTGAATCGAAGATGTAAGGCAAACAGGTTGGTATGTACAGAATTGTGCTCTTGTGGAGCAGAGGAACAAAACTGCAACAATACAACAAATGCAGAAAATGATTGACCATTGTATTAGTACCTTGCATTCCATCTGTGTGGTTGATTTTTTTCTTAACACGACATTAAATTGTTTAAAGTATGAGGAGTTGACTAGCCGTACGTATCCTTTTACTCATGTTTTTCATTGCTAATTTGAAAATTTGTTTTCATACGTTTTTATCAATTTTAACAAATATCAGATTTTTAATGTGAATTATTTTTACACAACTGATCTGATCGTCAAATCAAGTTTTAGCATTTATTCTTACTGTATGCTCTGTCGACATAACTATATTTATTCTTCTCCTTAGTCCCTGGTGGCGTGCGAGTCGTGGAGAAGGCACAAAGTCATGTCGGGAACAGGATTCCATAATGTAGCTCTGCTCTCGTCGTGGCTGTGACTAACGGCTAGGGAAAGTGGCTCTAAAGTAGACAACTCATACCGCGTATGCATTTAAAAATGCAAATTGTCTACATTTTCTTTTCAATTACTGACTAGAAAATCTTGTCTTTTATTTCAATTGATACAGTGAAGGGATTACGAGAAAAATAACGGAAAAAATACATATGAATTAGGAAAAGTAACTAGTGACGTCAGTGACGTCATTGACGTATTTGTCAGTAAATGATAGTAGCTTGATCAAAATTTTCGACATGTATGTTAACATTGAGACAATAAAATTATCTAAGTACTCAATCATGTTTTAAACCAAAAATACATGAACATCTTTGATATGAAAAAATGACGTCAATTTGGCGTCCCTTTTAGATTCACCCAATTTTGAAAAAAAAATCATTTAAAGTCTTACTATGAAACGAAATAAAAGTAAAAATACAGTTAAAGGGAATAATTTACTTTGATTTTGGTATTTGATCATCACATAAAAATCCAGTTTTTGACTTTTTGACGTGACGTCACGAAATTCTGACGCGGGTACGTGAATGCCAACAAGCAGTTTCTTTCACCCCAGGGTACCCTCTTTCCATTCCACACTGTTGGCATAAATAATAAATCAAAACACGCGGATGTACATACCGACCTATACTATAGCGATCTCCGTTGCATTCTTAAACCTATCCCGTAAGTGGGGCTAACCTGATGTTACGGTTCTGTCTTGACGTAACATCTCTTGCATGTCCGCTCCGTGCTCGTTCGGTTGTGGTCCCATTGAGAGCCAACAGCGTAGACAGTCGAAAATGTGTCGATTTGTTGCCCCATCAATATCTTGCGACAAAATATCGACTTTTTCAAACAAACAACATCCGTACTGCAGATTGGCGCTGGTTTTGGCGTAGCCGTACTATGCGTAAGGTAGCGAGAAGTGTATGAACGCTTTGACATCTTCTTGGTCTATGTTTTAGCTTGTGTTTGAAGAAAATTTGTTTTGATAGTGGTCATTTAGAAACCACGGCAGGGGGATAATCAGTTTTTAACAATTAACTATGAATCACGTGACGAATTTACGACATCTAAAAACATGACACCATATTTATGCGTATGGATGCAGGTATATTAAAAATGTACTCAATATCCATTAAAAATATATTTTGCCGAAAATATTACGAAAAAATGGGGTTGCGTATCTTTTTTGTTTTAGTATAGAAGTTGATGAAGATGGATTATGTACAAAGTAGCACAGAACCGATTAATGCAAAATGAGAAAATGCTGACTATCAGCATATTTTTCTTTTGCCGCAATGTTTTCTAGAGTATTTTCAAGTACGGACGTCAAAACCAGATATTGTTCATGGAAATAATTAAAGTTTGAAAGGAGTTGCTGACAAAATATTATAATTAATTCCAAACACAAAATTGTATAGCATATTTTGAAAGAAGAGAAAAGGCCGATTCTCTGCAGTTTCTTTTCTAAAACTATTTCTACGATGGCCGCCAAAATAATGAGTATTATCTGGATAAGGGTGTGCATATTTACAAGATCACTTGTTTGCGCTTTCCAATATTGTTTTAAAAGCGTATTCGAATGCAATGGCATAAAAAATTGAACAAAACTACTAAAAGTTTAGAAAGATACATTCACAGGTGGTGAACTCGGCCAAAGCGATGGACAGTTTTCACTACAAAGAGGCAGATATATTTTGCGTTTAATGTGAGTTTAAAGATCTGATTGGATAGTTTTTCTAATAACATCGAATTTGTTCTAAAAATAGACCGGGTTACCGATATGTATTGACAAACCGTCGATGTTGTAATACAATCTCGTAACATACAATAGTACCGGCCGAAATTGACAGTGACGTGAGCTAATGTTTACTACTTGACAACCAATCAACTCTGTTCGTATTTGTAACGGTACAAATCAGACGAATTGATTGGTTTTGCATCAGTAAACATCAGCCTACGTCACTGTCATTTTCGGCTGGGACTATTGTAGCTTTATCGAAGCCGTAGTTATTGTTTAACCGAAGTAAACTTGCGCTCATTATTATCAATATTGCAGACGATTTCGTTTGTTTATAAATATTCACAGCGCACGGTCACTTCGGTTTAACAATACGATATTTTATAACAACACCGACGGAATACAATGATCGCGAAAAAACGTCCCATTCTTTGGCCGAGTTCACCACCAGTGACATTTGACTGACTGCAAAGGAAAATCGCAAGGAGAAGAACAAGAGCCGTCATAGACGGATTATGCTCCCTGAATTAGTGTTTGTCACAAAATAAAAACTATATATTAAGCCCCCCTTTCCCATGACAGATTCTTTGCACACACATTATTTTTTTTATAGAATATGGTCTAACACATCTCATTTATCACAGAAGTACAAAATTTCATTAAATTCTGCCCATTAGATGAAGAGAAATTAGAGAAAAACAAATTTTTACATTAAGGCCCCCTTTTCCATGACGCAGCATCAAATTAAGAAACAGAGAAAAAGATCCCTAGGAATTATCCCAGGGAGTTCACATGTGAAGTTTCATTGAATTTGGTCCAAGGGTTGCTGAGATCTGGCTGTGGACGGACGAACGGACGGACAGACATACGGACGGACAGATTGGCGACTATATCGTCCCTTGACAGCCAGAAGTGGCTATCAGCACTTTTGGCCAAAATGCACTTTTTAGCATAAATGAGGTGTAAGTATGGTGTTCTACCTACCCACAAAATTCTATTGTCATATTCCAACTATAAATGGTAAAACTGACCAGCGTTATTTATGGGCTATCAGCAACCGGCATACACTTAAAGACACTTCCAACGCACCACTTACTTTTTTCTTCATAAGTAAATCAATAAAGTAGTATACACGTATTTTATGAATTTTTCGGCAAATATAATTCAACTACGTTAACATGTTTTTTTTGTAAATTTCATCAAGATCGACTGATCCGAACATAAAAAATATTAAGGGTTTTCACTAAGACTCAAATATGAAAAGTCACAAAACCCCAGGCAATTGCAGAATTCAATAGCATCAAAGTAGCGTCACCAAATCATGCTCATATCTCATACCACTACTTCATAAGATTTGATAACATGCTTTCACGTGCGAAGCAATACTAGATTTCAGTTGCACCTGTTTTGTTTTCAAGAAATAATGTTTTGTAAGTGTCAGCAATGCACAAAATCATTGAATTTGTTACTTTTCGCCCGTTTGTTCAAAAAAATTGTCAAAATTGGAACAGGATCTTAAAAGGGAAGAGTTAAGAATGATCCCGCAAAGATTCGATATCGATTATGCTTTATGAATGAGAAGGAGATGTCTTCGTGTCATTTAGGTTCATGACGGACACACAGAATGTTAGCAGAATGTCATTAACTTTACTGATGTGACATGAATAACATGAGTTTACGTTATCAGCTCGCACAGCTTTTTTGCGACTTTTTGTTATCTAGTCATTTTATATTAACTGCATTTAATCATTTCTACTCAATTCTTCTTCATGAAAATAACAGATATTATGCAAGTGTGAATGAATTAAATTTGTCGAAAATTTGATGAAAAATGGTTCATTATCAAAAAGGTTAGTGTTGCGTTAGAAGTGTCTGTAAGTGTATTCATTGACTGCCATAAGTAGCTATCAGCAGATGATTGGGTGCCAGAAGTGGCTATCAACAATCACCGATATCTTGCATACATACCATACTTGAGCTCTATTATACAAGAATTCTTATCAGATCTATAGGCATCTGTTTATTATTTCGTTGGCCTTCTACCATTTCAAATGTTTATTTTAGACTTTTTATGATATTATGTAGATAAGCCGAACACATTCTTTTTTGTATTTTAAAATGTGGATTTTAAACTTTTGCTGATAGCCACTTCTGGCACCCCATAACAAATATTGTCACTCTGTGTTTTGATCATTCTGAGCTTCAAATAACTTCATATACCATCTTACAGAGAATATTGAGAGAAACATAAAACTGGTTGAAATGTGAAAATCGGACATTGCGTTATGGAATAATGCTTATTCAGATTTTTACAAAGGGGAGATAATTCTGCCGAATTACGTTATTGTTTATTTTTCAAAGAACTTCAACATATTATATATCATTTTAAAGGTCTGAATGAGAGGAACTCAAAACTGCTTACGTTTTTATAATCGGACATTTATTAAAATAGTTACGCCCTTTTGGAGTTTTACAAAGGATGGAATTATTCTACCAAACAATTTACTTCTTCAATTTCTACCCAACAACAATAATTGTTACATCATTTCAACCCTTCCCCGAACAAGACATGATTTCCACGATCATATATGAAAAGGTTTTGGAAATCATTGAGACAAAAGAAGAACATACCGATAACCAACATTTTCTCCCTTTGCGTAAATATTTTCTGCGCTCCGTTGTGGGCATATCATTTCCGTGTCATTGCCTCCGATAAAAAAACAAGATTTTACGACATACAAAATAGGAATTTCAAACAAAAAAAAATTAAAACTTTCAAGTGATCGATTATTAACATTATATATCTGGTTCGTGAGGAAACAGCCTTTCAAAACATTGACCAAAAGGAGCACTATACACTTGAACATGTCCATTTTGCAACCTGTAAATTCAATGTAATTTTTGGCTGCCTCACCCTCTCCCGAACAAGACCTGGTTAGACCTGGTTTTGACGTCCTGGACGGATTTTATTGAAGGTGAAAAGATTGAGGCGAAAGAATCTTATCTTCTTTTACACTCATTCTGTCGCCTGTCACAGCTTTCGAGTTGGATGACCATAAAGTTTTACTGTTTGGGAAAGGGCCAAATGGATGTTTAGGAAGCCCATGAGAAACGCCAATTTTGTAAATCCATTTGGACTGAGCACAAAGTGCTCAAGATGAGCTTTTGTGGTCACTCACCGTCCGTCCGTCCGTCTGTTCGCCTACAATTCCTTGAAACACTCCTTAACCATTGGGCCGATTTTGACAAAACTTTACAGGAATGTTCCTTGGATGACCATATTTAAAAAATGTTCGCGATTTCTTGATTCGTCAAAAAATACGGGCGTGGCAGGTCGAGGCTTATCGAACTTTGAGAAATCATGATATCGTTCTTTACAAATCAACCACTCGGCCAATTTCAACCAAACTTTGCAAGAATTTTCTTTGAGTCACTGTCGTCAACATTTATGAATAAATTTTGGATGAATGGAGTTTAGACAGAAATTACCGATAAATCGCGGGGAATTGAAAATTACTTCCCATTGTTAAAGCCTTTGCGCTTGAATGCGCTAAACTAAAAGCACAAAATGTTTTATTATTTGAATAGATAGGATGTTGAAGAAGACATATAGGCTTTTCTAGGCTTTTCTGCCGCATAGTTCATGCCATTTGAAGCCGAGTAAAATGATCTATTTTGAATACCTAATCATCGACTCATAATTCATCGATTCATAGTATAAACATACACGGATGAATAGATCTATTTTCCCTCTTTAATTTGATATGCGATTTATGAAAATCCGTTAAGAAATGGCAGTGCCAGAGCAATTTTATCACACATACTTAAGCGTCGTTCTAAGGTAACGACCGAGTTCAAACAAAGAAACGCAGAGTTGACCCACTTTTTCAAATAGAGATTTAACACGAAAAGAAAGTGTATAAGGTAAAAGTATTTTATCATAATAAAATATAACTATTTAGCTTTAAGTTTTTACACACTTTTTGGCAATTTAATGTGTTATTTAGACTGAAAATGCAGTTTGTAAATTACTCGATTTTACATAGAATCAGATAGAGGCAGTATTTTCAAAGCGAGACTGTGACCACACTAGCTATATGATACACAAACACATTCCAGTATTCATAAAGATTCATTTTATCGGATGCGGGAGCTTCCAAATGGGAGCCCCAAAAGATGATGTTGTTTAGGAAAAAGTTAAGGGTATCTATAAATATTATGACAATGCAATCAATGAAAAATGATGACACAAGTCTTTCTATTTAGCCCTAGTACCACAGGCGCCTTTCGATAAGACTCAATATTTACATCTAAATACACCCTAATGGTCAAATAATGTCATGGAATTAGTCGCCCGTCCGTCTATCTACCCATCCATCTGTTTGTTCTTTTGTCCGTTAGCAATTTCCTGGGTGCGCAACTCCTTACAGTTTCTATGGGAAGATAATCAAACTGGGATATCTTGATGCATTTTTATCTTTACAACATTCAAAGTACTCAGCTGTCTTTCAGGTCTTTTAATCTGAGCAAATCGATTTCACTATGACCAGCCTTAAATGGAAATTTTAGATAGCATGAACAAACATTTTGCGGTAAACAGCAACTCTTCAGAAATTTTGGAAAGGCGCACCTGTCATGAATGATATGGGGACTTTTATTTCTAAGAAGAACATTCTGATTTGCCAACTCTTTACCTGAAGATGAAAGTCACTACTCCGCTTCGTTAGAATAATGTAAACCAGAATTAGCCCCCGGAGGTCAAAAGTACTTTAGGATTTTAAAATAAAATTGTAAGTCTTTCTCAAACTTGTTTATAGCTTGCAAATCATGAGGAAGCCAACTCATAGAATTATCTCATTATGAAAATCATTTTTTCCAATTTATACTGGGTTGGAAATAAATACTTCACAGCAGTACTAAGTTCTAGCTTGCCTCAGTTCTAGGAACAAAAATTGCAGCTGCAGATAAAAAACCAAGAGTGTAGTATGCTATTATAGTTGATGGATCTGCTGTGATAAACACATAACCGCTTCGAACTTCCAAATGCTTTCGTAACATGCAGCGGAATGTGCTGTTCCTTCAGTTAAACCTTCATGGGCATTTACATGCTAATTGATTTTATTTATCGATGTACACAGATACACCAGTATATTATACATGATCCCCAACTAGCGCAGCTTTGGAAAAGTCTACTTTTTACCAAGCAGAATACACCTGTGGTCAGATATCTATACGCAAAATGAAAGTACTGAAAGTACTGAGCTTTCCTAAACAGGAATGAAAGCAATGAAGAAGCATGTTGCATATTGTCTAGATTTGGATTCACTTCCGTCAAATGTTGTGGGTACAAGAAGACATGCAACGATTGATACTATACTTTATATAAAGGTTTAGCCTACGCTGCCCTGGATTGTGCAGGTGTAAATGCTGACGCTTCAAAAAATCACAGTGGTGAGCTCTGTATGCTACGATTTAAAGAGACCAAGGTTAGGTAATTTATGCATCAATGCTTACGAGCATAGGTCTAACATCACATTATTTCTTACAAAAATGAAAGGATACATAGAACTGATATTGAGTATAACACTTCCTATTGAGAAATATTTCAACATAACCATTGCTAGAAATTAAAAGTGCCTTAGTTTAAAAGATTGCGTTTTGAAGTAGAAAGTATTCATGAATTTTATTACAATTGTCTGGACAGAAACAATGTGCCTCTAGGTTGATAAATTCTCTTTTTTGCCAAAACGTATTGTTCAAAATATAGAAAATAGTAGTTTTATGCACAGAACATTTTTAAATTATGATATCTTGTGTTTAAAAACATACATTTTGTTATAAAAAAGCGGTCAAAACGGTATTTTCCACCCGTCAATGGCTGCCATCTATGAAAATGGTGGCCATCTTGTAATTAATTATGCACAAGACATGCTAAAATTCTGTTTTCTCATGTTTGGAAACATTCATTTTGTTTTGAAAAGTACAAAAAATGACCAATTATATTAGCTTTTATGGTAAAAGTGGTATCTTTCCCGCGTCAATGGCGGCCATCTTGAAAAATGGCAGCCATCTAGACCTTTAGAGTGGCTTATGGGTTTTTATTAAACTACATGGTCTTATAAATGTAAGTGCCAAGTTTGATGCTTGCATCATCAAGTGCATGATTTTGCTCTTATCTGCTTAGCTATATGCTAGTTTCGCACGTTTTAACGTAATTTACCTGTAACCTCATTCTGACCTGGAATTCGAAACAGACACTAAGCATGCATCCTAATATTGCTTGAAGTAGTCAAGAATATTTCAAGCATTGCTACTCTTAGTTACAAGAATGCCTTGTATTATTTGTGTGTAATAATAGAACTAGACCTTTTACTAAAGGTCAATAAAAAATCGTTAAGTATCATGCTTTATTTTGTTATTGGCCTTAGCGTTTTTTAGCATAAATATGGTAAACTAGTGTTTGAAAATGACAATATATGCTCTATGTGAGTCTCTGTCCATTCCTGATTCACTTTATTTGATTTCGCTTACATTGCTTTCATTTTGTGTGGACGCAAATGATTCTACTTTATCTACAAGCCATTTTTTTCTTGATTTTTGCACTCATTGACCTTTGACCTCACTGTGACCTTAAATCGAAAAATCACGATGGGCATCCACCCCTATCTTGTTTGTAATACCCTAAGGAATAATTCTAGCATGGATGCCGAGCATTAACAAAGAATGCCATCAGGAGTCATCGTAGGATTTATAGTCCGTAGACTATCAGAATTGTTTCATTTCTTTTACTGATCGTGTTTTTATTTAAGATGCAGAATGAACAATCCTCAAATCATACTTATATGTAAGTTTTGAATGTTGATAGCGCCTTCTGGCAGTATCAAATTTCAAACTTCATTTCTGTAAATGTTCTATACAATGATTGCTATAAATGAATAAAATGCATTCCTTTGGTTAAAACACCAATGTCAGAATCAGTCTTGTTTAATAATCCGGCAAATTTGATTGCAGACATTTATTTTAGTAGGATCTAAAGGTTCTTTTTTGTAACGCCCAAAATCTAGTTTAGTAATACCAAAATGTATATTTATATGAATCTTAAATATCAATCGAGTTCATAAATTCGTAATGTATTTGTGGCAAAAGTTAATCTCATTATTTTGCAATTGAACCATTGTTAAATAAAGCCACATCATTCAAACATGAAAATTTGTTTTTCAGGGACCAACCGTATTATTTTTGTATCTGTGTATCTGCGTGCAGCATTAGATGGGCATTTGTCTTCAGCGTTAATCTAGAAATACCAATTTTTCAGACATACACATCTACAAAATTATCATTTTATGTTTGTATTAGAAAGACAATCATTTTTTTAAAAATGCACATATTTTTGTGTGTGTCTTCTTTCAGAATTTTGTTTTATTGGAATTCATCAAAGCCATGTTTACCTTTGTTCATTCCACCATACTAAGTAGAGATAAATGACTTCTTAATTCTAAAATATTGATGACAACACTGGCAACGATTAATTATAAACAAAACAAGTAGAAGACGAAAGAAGAAGACAACTTAGTGTTATGTAATACATGACTGTGATGTATATATGACATTTCCAGAAAAACAACTTAAAACTGCATTAAAATATAAATTAAAACTTATTTTTTGTTAAATGGTGAATAAAAACCAATTAATGATAAGTTAAATTGATAAAACTACGGATTAAGTCTGCTGATAGCTGCCACAAATCAACACATTTCTGAAGAAATGTCGGGAGCCAGAAGTGGCTATCAGCTATTTTTACCAAATACGGCCTTAATTTTCAAAATAGATATGTAATATTTTATACGAATAATCTTCAGACGCGTATCTACCGCTATGCAAAATTCCGTTTACATACAGCAATTGTGTGAATTTAGAGAAAAGTTCAAAACTTTAAATGCGTTTTTCTCAAAATAATAAAAACTGCTGATAGCCACTTCTGGCTGTCAAGGGACGATATGCTCCCCCGAAAATAAAAAAAAAAAAAAAAAAAAACAAAAAAAAAAAACGCTGGTTATCATCATTTTCTTCTTTTGACCCCAGAATTTTCTAAAACTGAGAATCTAAAAGCCATTTTCTAGTTTGGAAAGTAATCAATCCTTTCCCAAAACAATTACCATTTTCGAATTCAACAGCTTACAAAATGGACCACCCTATTAGAGTACATGTAATATCGGAATTTACTAGTATGTATTCTTGGGATGTAACTGGGATAGAACTTAACCTAGATTTCTAAAACGAGTTGTTTCCCTTATTTTAAACAAGTTGTCTCTGGCAGTGAAGTGCCAAGCCCCGGATAATTTAGTTCAGCCGGTAATGTCGGAGCATATAAATCAACGGGTCCCAGTTTGAACCCCGACTGACCAATATCCTCTCTGACACTTGAATCATTTGTCTGGCACCAGTAAGAGCGGCTGGAGGCTCGGTTTGATATTGTTGTACTAGCAGTAACGGTGAAAGAAATTCTAGGAACCCACGGTTATGTGCTCCAGCCGCCGCGCTAGGAACATAGAAGTTGAAAAAGGTGTTAAATCAACCAATGGCAATTAATTTTGTGCTAAAATAGATTGAGTTTACCGTTATGTTTGATAAACCGTCGGTGTCCATTATATTGTTATGACTGATAGGCAGGTTACAGAGAGATATATAGCCAGTAAAACTGGTATTTAACAGGAAAGAGCTTATTCCATTCTGACGGAAAATCTTGAGATGAAAATGCTCTCTGCCCGCTGGGTACCAAGGCTTCTGACAGTTGACCAGAATCACGATAGGCGCACTTTGTCACGTGCTAATTTGAGTCTTTTAGATGCCGACCCAGATAACTTTCTGCAGAGATTTGTGACTATGGATGAAACTAGGGTCCATCACTTCATCCCAGAGTCAAAACAACAGTCCAAACAATGGAAGCACCCTGGCTCACCCCAACCCAAAAAGGCAAAGGCTGTCCCGTCTGATGCTGTAAGGTTGCTGATGGCATCTTGATGTAAGATTATCTGCAAAAGGGCCAAACAATTAATGGACAGTATTATGCATCACTTTTAATGCAACTGATAGAAACCATCAAGCTAAAACGCCATGGAAAACTCAGCAAAAGTGTACTGTTCCACCAGGACAATGCCCCTGTTCACAAATCTGCCATTGCCATGGCTGCCATCAACGACTGGGTTTGAACTAGTAGATCACCCGCCTTATTCACCTGATCTTGCTCCATCAGACTTTCACCTGTTTCCACAGTTGAAAAGAGCCACGGCTGGTACCCACTTTCAGTCAAATGATGACGTCATACATGCAGTAGCTCTAGGCCTTTCTGAACGACTAGGAGAAGGAGTTCTACAAAAGTGGCATTGAGGCCTTAAAACATCGCTGGCAAAGGTGTGCAGACAAAGAATGGAATTAAGTTGAAAAATAAAATCGTTTGACAGTTACAATTCAAACCTTTCTATGTGAGGCTCACAACTTATCAATCAACCCTCGTATATATACTAAAGAAAAAAGAAACGCAACAAAAATAAATTTGATCATACTTTTTGCTTTTGTCTTTATCAAAATCACCCTAATTCGAGTATTTTTGTCAATGCATAGTAAAACTTCATCATTTGACGTTCTATTGTCAAAATTTCATCAAGGTTACAGGTTTTACGTGCCATAGGTATGCGTTTAAATGAGAGCGATTTGGTGTCAACGTTAAATGCGTTCTTGCATGCAATCCAATTTGATGTTAATGATTCGATTCCTGCCTGAAATTTGATTGCTGTACTGTCCATGACTAGCATAAACATTTTTTTCTCGATAAGAGAATTTGTTTCCACAGGTAAAATGACTCGAACAATGTGGTCCTGACGTCGCAAAGTTAAACGTTGACGACCGCTTTTCTGGCGACCGTCAGTTGGTCCATTCGTTCTAAGACATTATCTCAAGCAATATTTTGTCATCCTATGTAGGCCTACACCAAAGTCAGCAGCAATTGCGGGTTGAGAAGTTCCATTCGTAAACATCACAATTGCTATCGGACGACGTCTTTAAATAAGTCCCAAAATGATATGAGGGATTAAATCCAAACGAAAATCAATGTCTTTTGTCGAGTCGACGTCCATCTACAAAAATCAAGAGTTTTGTGTAAAGCTTTGATATTTAAAGGTTTGCACATGAGAAACGTGTAAACGTCTATTTTGACGTTATCTCACAGTTAAGACAGGTTCTAACGTAAACTCAATGATCAATATCAAGATACCGTTCCACGTAATTATCGGTAACAACTTTGACTCAATAACATAATATAAAAGAATTAAGAGAAATAACAAAAAATAGTTGTTTGCATGTCTTCTTTCCTCTAGTATATATTATTGATATTGTACTAGGCTCGTAAAACAGGAGTCGCTTGTTCGAACCACCACAACTCTCTATTTCGAACTAGAGTCTTACCCATTACCAGACGGCAACATTTTTAAAAGACAGCTTCAAATCGATATTTTGTAGCAGAAAACAGTTTCAACTGAATCAAATTTTGTATTCTTTGATCTTTATGGATAGGAAACGTTGTGGAAAATGAAACCTAGATTCTGTCTCCGTATGACCTTAGCTATCGAGCGAGACAAAAATTCCAGTCAATAAATCGATAAATCGGTCCACTTTTTGCAAGTAGATGATTTATTTAGTTGGGATGTGAAAAGGGGTCATAATGACATTGCAACCCTTTCCCAAAACAAGACATGGTTTTGATGACCATGAAGAAGACGGGATTAGAAAACATTGATTGAAAATGAAAAACATACTGTTCGGGCTGACAAGGATCTGTGTTGTTGCCAGATGCCACGAAAACCTCATTTCCCGTAGCTCAGTTTAATTATGCCCGATTGTTTGTTCTCGTAAACAATGTTTACAAGATGCAACAGGAAATTAAACCATACAATTAACCCTTTCCCGAATCAAATCCTAGTTTTGGCATCTAGATTAGAAAGCGCTTGAGAAAATATCGATGCAAAATAAGAAAATGCTGATAACCAGCATTTTCTCCTTTTGCCTCAATAGGCCTACTTTCTGCGTGATAAATATACCAAAATTATATACATTTTTGTCAAAATCCTTTTTGTCGTTATTAGCAGCCTCTAAATTGGGACACCCTAAATAATTTTCGGACAGGATTGATAATTATATTGAAGCAATTTGTTGAAACGATTTGGTTCCGTAAGCTAAGGAAAGGAGAACATCACAATGGAAAAACGTACAATCGATCATATTGGAAGTTGCAACTACTGTCCAGAAGAGCTACTAGAAATTAAGGTGCTAGCTCTTTCCCAAAAGGCAAAATTATAGACTGGTTCAAATCCGAAGGTGTTGCCGACGACAATTCCAAGTTATTTTTGAGTAGAAATTACTGCGAAATTCCATCATTTTCTAATATGCTTACCAAAGCCTTTATGTTATGGGGAGTCAGAAAGAGTCAATGTGTTGGAATGGGCTATTTACTTGGCGATATAACCAACCCAATTGTCAATTTGTTCTACTTACACCTGATATTGAAAGGCAACCGGCATTTATTACCCCTAGCCGTATTGGCTCCAATGTTGAACCAACAAACAGTAACGGTTGTTTCTGCAAATGAATCATAACCTCCACTGGCCGTCAGGCCAGTGGGCTATTGTAATGGCGTTGTGTCTGTTGTGCGTGCGTCAGTGCGTCCGTGCGTGCATGCGTGCGTCCGTCCGTTAAAAATTGTCTTTAAAAATCTTCTTCTCAAAAACTACCGAATGGATTTCAACCAAACTTCACAGGAATGATCCTTGGGTGGCCGTCTCTCAGATTCCTTCAAAGAATTTTGGTTGAAGTAGAAAGTCTGGAGTTAGCTGCCATTGATTGTCAAAATGGCCGTTTTATTTTTGTTTTCACTCTAGCAACTACAAATATTGACCAATCAAGGCAGAACTTTGACAGAATGATGGTTACTATAAGATCTTTGGGTATGATTTTCAGCTTGATCTGAATTTTACATCATGAGTATATATGCCCTTGAAATTGACAAAATTGCCATTTTCGGGCTTTATTCGACTTTGTGTTCACTCTAGCAACTACAAATATTAACCAATCAAGACAACACTTGTCCAGAATGATGCAATCTCCGAGCAGAGTTGTCGTTCGTTACTCTCACATACATCTCTGCGACGAGCTGGGCGTATGAATGACAAGAATCTTGTCAAACCGAGGAAAACGTGTATTATTACTGTTTAACTATTCCGTGTGTAACATAATAAAGTAGACAAAGAAATGATGATTCTGGTTACATTTGAAAGGCACTGTAACTGATGAAATAACCCATATACAATGGAACTATTTTCTCCAGCCCCCTTATCAATGGCAGGAATTTTGTGCTAAAAATAGACTAGGCTTAATGTTTTGTTTTGATAAATCGTCGGTGTTGTTATATAATATCGTATATACGGCTTGAATCAAGTCGTAGTTGCGAGATTTTATAACAACACTTACGAAATAGCCTACTATTGTTTGTCCGAAATACGTCATGGTTAGCTGGATAAAATCGTTCCCTATCAGAATGAAACGTACAGAAAATTTTGAATGAATGACATCAATCTAAAAAAATTAAATTATTTTCGTTGGAAAATGATATCAAATTTTAAGCAACGTGAAGTATGACATATTTTGGACTTTGGAAAAGAAAAATGATTTGTTATTGCCGTTTTGATGTGATAGAAAGTGACGTAATCTAGCAGATGATGACGCAATACTCTCTGAGGCAACTACAGAGGTGAATGTAATGAATGAACCGTGTGCAAGAGAGTGAGAATGATGGTGACTATAGGATCTTACCTAGGTATTATTTTCAGCTTTATCTGAATGTTATATCACGAGGTATGTGCACTTGAAATTGACAAAATTGCCATTTTCGGCTTTATTTCGACTTTGTGTTCACTCTAGCAGTTACAAATTAATATTAACCAATCAAGCCAAAACTTGGATAGAATCATGGTGACTATAAGATCTTGCCTATGTATAATTTTCAGCTTGATCTGAATATTACATCATCAGTTATGTCCCCTTAAAATTAACAAAATTTCCATTGTCTGCTTTATTTTGACTTCGTTTTCACTCTAGCAACTACAAATATCGGCCTATCAAGACAAAACTAGACCAGAATGTTGGTGACCATAAGATCTTGCCTTGGTATATTTTTCAGCTTGATCTGATTTTACATCATGAGTTAATGATGTAACCTTGAAATTGACAAAATTGCCATTTTGGGCTTTATTTCCACTCTTACAGCCACAAGTATGAACCAATCAATATAGAACTTTAACAGAATCTTATTGACATTAAGATCTTACATGCTTGTAATTTCAACTTGATCTGAATGTCAAATCCAGAGTCATGTGCCCTTGAGTTTTACAAAATAGCTGTTTTCCACTTTGTTTTCACCATCTTTACTTCCACAAATGATCAATCAGGTCAAAGCTTTAATAAAATGTTGGTAAAGTTAAGATCTTGCTTGAGTGTGATCCCAAACTTGATGGAAATATAACATTATGTGCACTTGAATTTGACAAAATTGCCAACGAAAAAAAGACCACGTGAAATCATTGATGTAAAAGAAGTCATGGATTTGCTTGTTTGCGTAGCCTGGACTTTTGAAATTGCTTTTAAGAAAACAAACAATTCGGGCCTGTGGAGCGCGTCCAGACCGCCAGGGCTGTCTAGCTTTTTGTTGTTTCATCACAAGTTTATTTTTTGTAAGTTTGTATCTAAAAGTCAAGGATTCCTGCTTGCTAAAAGTCATGTGAGATAATAGGGAACGGTTTTATCCAGTTAATCGTGACGCAATTTTGGACAAACAAACAGTAGGCATATCTCATGGGTGTTGTTATAAAATCTCGTTAAAGCGGACGAGAATTGACCTGGCAGAGCATTCCATTCGATTAGCATTGGCTGCTCTGCCAGGTCAATTCTCGTCCGCTATACTACGGCTTGATTCAAGCCGAAGTTGTGAGATTTTATAACAACACCGACGGTTTATCAAAACATAATGGTAAACCTAGTCTATCTTTAGCACAAACTTTTTGAGTTTTGAAACATTTTAATCAAATAAGTTGCAAAATGAAGGTTGATAGAAATAGATAATCAGCAATTTCTTTGTACCGACACTCACCTTTTGATTACTGTACGCTCAGATGCAACTGTACTCAGCCATTGATTGTCGATCGAGAAATAATCACTTGTCCATAGCAGCTAATAATTGCGTATAGTTGCAGCTAAACGCACAGACGTCAAAATGAGGGTATGCAACAAATAGGGCTATTCAATAAATTCAACAAATTTATTTTTTCTATGCGACATTTGTTAACAGTAGAAATTCCCCAGATGGAAAAGAATACCAAGAAAATGTTAAAATTCTGTATTTAAATTCTGTATTTAATGAACGATGCAGAAAATAGACAAACGCCTACAATCCGAAATGAATTTTATTGTTAAATATTTTGCAGGATGTCTCCAATCAGATATCTCGAGAGAATTAAACCCTTTCCATACAATAATATCATAAACCCATCCAGCTTCAAACGTGATGCAGACTACAACGCCAAATATACTGAACAAAAGTGAAAACGCTACACGTACTTTGCTTGTCATATTTCTTCTAAATACATAAAGTAAAAAAATCAAATGAAAGTGTTTCGCATTGTTCATTGACTTGGTTGTGCCATGCACTAAAGGTTTTGTGTAACTCAATTACGGGGACGGAAAACGGACCCTTTTGATGCGACAGGGGTCCGTTTTTCAGGTGTACAGTTTGAAGGAAAATTTTACACAATTTAAACCTTCAGAAATCCAAGCAGAAAAATGCAAACCATGCCGGACTGTATGGGATGGTAGTCCTACAAGTTACCAGTCAGGAAATGTAAGGAAGTTTGCATAAAATTGTTTCAGCGTTTAGAAAATGATGTTTAAAAAGCAGAACTTTCATTATGTTCCAAAGCTTGAAAATTTTACAATGTAGATCTAATCTCCATAGGAAATTGAAATCGCTTTTGCATGGGCATCTGGGAACAATCCTAGTCGAAAAAAGGGTTCAAATATCCCCTGTAAGGCCTGCATGATGTTGCAGAAAAGCCCAATCGAAACCGTGATAAATTTGTGAATACCAAACATTTTTAATTCCCTATTTGTTTATGTCAAAGGGAGGTAATTCACAAAATTGACAGATTAGACCTTGATTATAGAGCTTACTACAAGAGATAAGTGAGATTTTAAGTGTTTTTGGGCAACCCTGATACGACCAATTCCGAAAAAAATAATGAAGCGTTTTCTGCGCATGCGCATATGCGGTGTTAGATTAGATTAGCTCTAAACGCATTAAGGGCTGTAACTCTGACATTAAAGGAGACAATGCAATGAAATTTCCGCAAAACGATTGCTGAAAGCCTCGGAAATAACGTCAATATATATTTCATGCTATCAGTTCGATGCTTTTCCAGAAATAACTAATCTTGCAGTGTAGCGTTTTCACTTTTGTTCAGTATATCATAATAATTATAAAATGTGTATTATTTACACAAGCAGGGATAAAGTGCGTCTCGTGAAAATGAAGGTGATCTCTTAAAATACCATGTTTTCACTTGTGATTGTTTTCTTTTGTTTCAAAGAATAGAGCTCTCCCTCCTAATTACACAAAAGCCAGGGTTATTTGGAAAAACATTAGGTTTGATTTTCATTTGAAACATGCATCTAAAGTAAATAGATGTTGATTAAGAACGGTTTAAATAACCGTGTGGAATTTTAATGTTTTTTCAGCTCTTCCCAGACAAACGAAATACCAAATTATTTATTCACAATAGCACCATGTTGATCTAACTTACATGTTCTATTCTACAAAATAAGACGATTTACAGAACTACCAGAATAGTCAAGTTTGGGGAACGTTAAACTGTATGCGAAATGGAAAAAATGTTGTTAACCTAAAGTGACCTTTCACAGATACTTTTTCAGCTTTAAGGTTAGTGTCAGTATACTTTCCGGCCTAGTAATAAAACGAAATGTAGGCCCTATATTAGAGTTATTTCACACACCAACTTCGAAACCGTGTTACAAATCTTAAGCACTACAGCTCACGTATGGGAGCCCACGTATGATTCCAGTTGAACTAGATGAAAGTTATTTATTGAAAAGTATTCAGAATGACATGGAGTCATTTGAATGTCCATAACTTGTTTTATAAATAAAAATGGACAATGTTGTATGAAGGAATAAGAAGCAGAACGTCGCTTATTATAGACAACAAATAGACAATATTGTCAATAAGAAAACAACACTGAGGATTCTCGACTAGTTATAGCTTCGCCAGTCTATATCAAACATACATTTTGTACTTATAAAACAGACGGTAACGATTTTGTCAGGAAACAATATGACAACATAATGACCGAATCACAGGAAAATATTTTTCGATGAGAAACTATCTGTCCGGTTTGTTTGCAAAACGGCAAGTATGCTTACATACTAGAGGAAAGATGAAACGCAACAACTATTTTTTGGTATTTCTCTTAATTCCTTTGTGCTATTGAGTCAAAAATGTAAATGATTATTACAGGGTGCTGTATCTTGATATTAATCTTTGTGTTTACGTTACAACCTGTCTTGCCTGTGAGATAAGGTCAAGATAGACGTTTACACGTTTTCACGTGCAAACCTTTAAATATCCAACCTTTACATAAAACTCTTTTAATTTGTGTAGATGCACGTCGACTTGACAAAATGCAATGATATGTGTTTGGATTAAATCCCTAATGTCGTTTTGCAACCTATTCAAAGATGTCGTCCGGTAGCAATTGTGATGTTTACGAATGGAACATCTCAACCCGCAGTTGCTGCTGACTTTGGTGTACATCGATTTACAAAATATTGCTTGAGAAAACGTCTCGGAACTAACAGAACAACTGGTGGTCGCCCGAAAAGTGGTCGTCAACGTCTAACGTCATGACGTCAGGACCATAATTTGCGTTTATTTCACCTACAGAAACAAGTTCTATTATCTAGAAAAACTGTTGATGCTATTCATGAACAGTACAGCAATCAAATTTCAGCCGGGTATCGTTTTAGTCCGTTTGGATTGTGTGCAAGACCACATTTAACGTTGCCGCCAAACCGCCCTCGTATAAACGCATATTGATGGCACGTACAACCTGTGACATTGGTGCAATTTTGACACAAGAAAGTCAAATGAATAAGTTTTACTATGCATTAAAAAGTATGCGAATTATGGTGATTTTGAGAAAAACAAAAACAAAACGCATGACCAAATTAATTTTTTGTTGCGTTTCTTTTTTCCTTTAGTATATATATGCCCACTAATTGCGTAAGACAATATAGACTGCCGACTACGATTGAAATTACATGTTTTAAACTTTCGCAGTTGAACGTTTAGAAACGAAGAAGCAATATGCTAAATTATGTTTCAATTACTTATACATTGTGCTGGTCTCCTTACTCATTTTCTGGATGAATAAAACTATTCAGACGAAAAAATGAAAATAAAATTATAAAAATAAACAAATAGATAAAATGAAATAATAAAAGGCGAGCTGAACCTGCACATGAATTATTGAATGTTTTCTCAATTAGTGTGTCACGCGATTCCTTGTCATGAAAGAAAGTGTAGAAGATGCTATTCTAAATATCTGCATCTGAATTTGGAATAATCCTGGCCAATGAATCGCAATCACAAACAATTCATCTAAACCCTTTCCAAAACGATAACATTTTAGAGTAGTCCAATCAGATAGCTGATGCAGAAGACAAAATGGATGTTGATAAAGATAACATTTGAGTAGAAAATGACTCGGAAAATATTGAGGCAAAAGGAGAAAATGCTGATACTCAGCATTTTCTTCTTTTGCCTCAATGTTTTCCTAAGCCATTTCTGCTAAGGATGTCAAAACCAGGTCTTGTTTGGGAAAGGGTTAACACGGAAATGTCCTTTACTTTCATGGGAATGAAAATATAATATCAATTATGTATTGTCCATAGTAGTTCTTAAGCTACGTAGACATAAATTGATTCTAATTCGATTTGCTTTCTTTTATGGGAATACAATGAGCAACTATTTTTCCTCTGGAGACAATGTTTGTTCATCTTCGCAAGCCAAGGGTGACATCTACGACGTAACGTCGTTTCTGTATTCACCCTTGGCGGATTTAGTCCGATTTTCTTGGTCTCCTGGAAAGCTTTTTCATTGGTTCCAGCGAGGTCTCGCTGGAACCAATCAGATTGTCGACTGATACATTTGTTATGAGTAACCAAATCATGACAACGGGCGGGAAAAAGCATTGCATTTGCAACTCAAAAACGCGAAGATGGGCGATTTTTCCTACGAATTTCACTGCAATAGACAGGAATTCTCTAACTTTAATCGACGAATTATTATACTTTCGACCATTCGACCGAAAAAAAAGCTAACTTTTACATAATCTGCACGACGTACGACGCGAAAGACAACGCGCGTTAATGATGTCATCAATAATGGACGTAAACAACCAGCAGAACAACCGCTAGGCGGCGCTTCGCGATTTCAAGAAAATCGGACTAAATCCGCCAAGGGTGAATACAAACGTAGGTGGGTTCTACCTTGGCTAGCGAAGATGATGTTTGTTATAAACACAAGGAGACTTCCAACTTTCAGTTGAAAGCAATATGGTTACATGTAGTTATAAAGACAAATGCATATCACTTATTTTAACGGATTGAAAAATAGATTTGTTCGACATATCACTAAGGTTAATAAAAAACGTATTACATGTCACCCATCGCCATGATATACCTTCGTATCCATGGAGAAACAATTAATTATGTCAAATATGATTAAAGTTCTCAACCAAAAAGGTTAGCTTTAAATAAACATGAAATTAATTTGTACACGTAGGCTTCTATATCGAGTAATGAATCTTGATCTTTGTTATAAAATCAAAAAAGATATTTATTCCTTGTATGTTTGATGCAGATAAAATACAACTAAGGCAGAACTCATCACTTTCGTTCCATAGAAATGAAGGTTCAAGAAGATTCTAGATAATACCATTTTGTGTTGACATTGAAATAATCCGTTTTACGGACATGAATGCTTATAGATCTACTGACAATGTCATTTAGCTTGGGTATTTATTTAAACGAGCCTCAACCGAGTGCAGCGTTAATGACAAACGTCCAGCTAGCTACTGAACTATCGCGGTGATATTTTGTTTAAATGATAACAGAGAGACTTAACAATCTGCATCTAAAAAGTTATGTTGGCTGCTAGAAGTTCAAATATTGCTATGCATTTTTGTTACACGCGATTAGATTGGCAATATACGTTGAAAAGAGAATAAACCGCCTTTTCCAAGGACAATGTCATTTAAACCAAAGTTTATTCGTACATAAGGTCATAAAAAGATGTGTTCTAGAATTAGATATGACAATATATCAATGAGGAGGCACAAGCACGATTTGCTAAGGCCAAGGTCATTTCTTCAAGCCTTTATGTGTAAATAAGGACATAAAATAGACGTAAACTAAAATAGCGTAAATGATAATAGCACAGCCAGCTAATAAATGAGCCTCGTTGATCTCTCGTAAGATAATAAAGTCAGATCAGAACATCGCTAGTTATTTGATTTACGCATGAGAGGCTGAGATTTGTAGTCGATTCTTGAGTACTAAATGTAATGGCATCCGTACATCGAATCTCTGGCGTTGTTTTGCGTCTGAAAGGTCATTACAATAGCTTAGATATGATGCTGCTATCACGATTGTTTTACGTGAACAAAATGTGTTAAGGTCAGTGTTGACCAGCACATTTTCTGACCTAGTAATAAAAAGAATTGCAGACCAATGGGTAAGATACTAGACACCAACTTTGAAACCGTGCTACAAATCTAATGTAAGACAAATAATGTATGAATAAGAGCTACAATTAAGAGAGGGCAATGGGTTTTCAAAACGCAACATTTCATTAGTTGCTCACCAAACCATATATTGTTGGGTACTCATTGGGATCTTCTCGTCGAGATTTGAAATAACAAATTTAGAATAGTTTCACCCCATATTATCTGTTGCCCTGAATCCAGTTGAACTATCATAGCTATTCATGGAAACGATTAAAGTGACATTTCACATTTATATCATTTTTAAAGTATGTCTTGATGGAAAGATTGTTTATTCTAATGTGTAGAAATGCTATCAGTTTTTTGAGGTTGTTATTAATAAGCGAAAAATATGCCTTCAAATTTGAGACAGAAATGACAAATTCTATATAAATCTGAACTGTTGTCCACAACAATTTGTATAAATTTAGTACAAAAATAAATGTTTCTCGTAAACGGTTCAATATTTTGGCTTGAAATTTTCAGAATTGTCATAAGAAAACATGCTCATTCAGATACAATAAGAGTAAAATTTATGAAAAATATCGCGAAATGTCACTTTAAGATTGACAAGGACGCAAAGGAGATATCGTTGGTGGGGAGTCAAAACCTCGTAACAACAGCTTGAAAAAGCTGGAGTTACGAGGTTTTGACTTCCCATCGACGATATGTTCATGTGAACGGTCATATCTTCTGATATTTAACAAAAAGACAATGTTGTATGTCATGAATAAGACGCTGAATATAGATTATTATACACAAAAAATATAGGCCTACAATGTTGTCAAGAAGCAAACAACACTGAGGATTCTAGACTAGCTATAGCGTCACCAGTGTATATCAACCAACCTTATAAAACAGACGATAAAGAATTGTTTTGGAACAATATGACAACATAATGACCGAATCTCTGGAAAATATTGTTCAGTGGGAAACTATCTGTTCGGTTTGTTTGCGAAACAAGTACATGTATGATTATAAATAGGCACCAAATATTGATAGACATTAATCTGTCGACCAGAGAAAATATTTTCTGGATGAATAAAATGTTCCTAAGCCTAAGTTCAGATGAATAGTGAGTGAGTTCACCGTGTGAATAAAATCACGTGTTCTGTATAATCCATCTGTATGTCCGTTATATGGAAATACCTTTTGACAATTAAGCATGCCATCACTACATTACTTATTAGTTTTGCTATAGCCTTTTCTATAATGTACCGGCCCAATTGTTAATGCTAAAAGGTTCATCGTTACGTATGCAATGATCTGTTACGGTAGATATGTATCGGTTATATATGGTTCCTTGATAAAGCCCATAGCTCTCATCCAAGTATGGTCAACTGACCTAGATATGAGCCGTCTTTACTATGTTATTTTGGATTGTTTTAAATTCATAGAAGGCTACTTATTTGAGCAATTATTCGAAACATAGTTCATGATCCTCGAATAAAATCGACATTTCGTCGTTAACTCTTGTCCTGCTGACATCTGGGTTGGCAGAAGCGTTGACAAGTAAGAGTCCTGCTTAAAAAAAAATTCGTAGAACTCGTGAACTCGTGACCAACAGGTTACAAGTTGAATGAGTTAACCTATACGCAAATGAGGTTGATAAAGAAGATGATTGATATTAATTTCCACTGGTGGTGAACTCGGCCAGAGCGAGGGACGTTTTTCGCTACAACAAGGTACAGATATTTTGCGTTTAAATGTGAGTTTAAAGATCTGATTGGATAGTTTTTCTAATAACAATGAATTTGTTCTAAAAATCTTTCCGATAATTATGTATTGACAAACCGTCTGTGTTGTTATAAAATCTCGTAACTACGGCTTTATCGAAGCCGTAGTTACGATATTTTATAACGACACCGACGGAATGCTATGATCGCGAAAAAACGTCCCACGCTTTGGCCGAGTTCACCACCAGTGATTTCTGTCCCCCACTTATTCCGCAAATAACCTCACCGCTCGTTATCGCAGTATTTTTTGTGTGTGTGGAGGCAGTGTTGGTAATCACGTGATTTAAGTTTGGATTCATCACACGGAAAAATGGCGACTATCGGGTTAAACTGGCAGTAATTCTGAAGGTAAGCGGATATTTCTCGATCTGTAGGCAATGTCATCCAGAAAGTTATACCCCATGTCCTGGCCCACAAAATTTCTGACCTAGTGGTACCAAGATATTATCGCAAAGATCCGTACTTTCAGCAAACACTCTGTCACAAAATTTCTATCGACGAGAATCCAAACTAAAATATGTGAATACTGTTCACGGACGACTGGTAATTTTGGCGATTTCGAGGTCATGCTATGAATTCTGTGCAAACATCGGTCTTCAAATCAAAAGTAGATAGTCTCGGTAACCCAAAATATCCTTGTTTTTTACTTACCCCCGCCAAACTTGTGAAGAATTGAACATTTTAAAAAAGAATACCTCACACGGACAAAGATAATTGAATTCAATTCACGGACAATCTTTCGAGATTGGATATCACTCACGGATTGGGGCTTGTCATGAACACGAGAATGGTGACAAATTGGAATCAAACCATAAAATACCCCCTTTTTGTGTAACAATGATTTAAAGTATGACTTAACATACTATGTAATATGTTATAAAGACCAAATTGTCTTTTCCCCGAAAAAGAAACTTTGTTTGACATTGCAAGACACAGAATGGGATTTTCAAGTGATTTCTGTTGCTGGATCCATGTAAAATTCTCTATCTGCCTCTCTGTATCCATCTTTATCAATGATCTGTCTCTCTCCTTTCTATCTGTCTGTCTCTCTGTATTCTGTCTCTGTGTCTGTCTCTTTTTAATACAAATGAAATAATACATACTTTTGGCTTCAGATCCTTAGCCTACTGTACGAGTAAAGCTGAAGTATATGACGTAGTTGATGAGTCTGACGAATTCGAATACTGTAAGCCCGAAGGATGTTCTGCTTTAAGATGTATACAAACCAGGTATGTCTAACATGAGCTTGACGAACCTACTTGCGTAACGTTTCGACCCTGCTGATCATTTAAACGTCTGATTATATGAATTGAGTGCTATATGTACCCCCTTCAAAAACAGCAAAAATAGTTATGAGGAAAGGGATGGGTCATGTCACATAAATTGTGGTATTAAAATACATGTAGTCCTCATTATCGGGAAAAAGGAGTTCTAAAGACAAGCCTTCTATAGTAAGATTAGTAAATCGGTCTATCCATGCGTGTTTATCCACATTTAGGCAAAACATAAAACATTATGGTGGTCCAGTTTGATAGCCTTTACAGACAACATTATGGTACGATCTGTGTATAGCACAGAAAATATTGCTACAAAAAAGGAGAAAATGGAAAATGTTGGTTACCTTTTTCTCCTTATTTGTGTCAATGATTTCCTAAACCATTTATGGCTACACACACTCGGCGCTGCAAAATAATTTGAATACGGTTGAAATAATTAACCACTATCCGTTCAGATGCATGCATCCAATTTCAATCTTTATATTTTCAGAGATCATACATGTTTTTGACAGAGCTGACAGGAAAAGGCTGGTCGTACGACTGTTTCCACGCAACAAAATGCTGTCATGAAAGGCACTTTTCTTGTCAGATATAACAAGGCGCGACCAACTATGTCCAAAATGCTGACTCCGGATAGGATGGGTATTCCTGAATCTAAATGATCGTATATTGCCTGTGCATAAAAGACACTTTGATGCTGTGTTATATACTTTACCATTTTACTTTGGACAGACTTCTAGGGCATGTGCAAATTTAGACTTGTTATCGTCTCTTATACTATGTCAAGTTTTTTAAACACAAAGCAGGCCTATTCTCTGGGCGATAATCATTCCAAAGACGCGCTTGGACTGAAAGACTTTCGGATGTAAACTGGTACGGTATGAAAGGCGACTTAAAATGTTTCATTCTCTGTCCTTCATAGAATCTTTATCGTGATTTTCCTTCCTTCATTCCTTCATTATAAAAGTTAAAGGGACCCATGCTAGGTTGACGAACATAAAAACAGGTAAAACATAAATCGGTAGATTAAATCTGTCTAAGGAAAAATATCTGTCCAATGAAAATTAAATTGAAGTTCATATGGCCATTTTAAATGAAGTCGTTGTCTGACTTTATCTACCCTCACTTTCTTTTTATAGTAACGTAATGAAATGGACCATAACAGATAGTGAAAAACAGCACTAAAATTTTAATGCAATGCTGCCTGTCCACATGTTGATCTCATGCATAAAATATCAAGTATGGGCTCCTTCAAAGGGAACAAAATGCGTCATTTATTTTTTAAAAGATTTATTAATTCCAATTTGTTTAAATAAGGAATAAACATAAACACACACACCAAGAAACAATACTGAAATAAAATGGTAAATCATATATACAGAATAGCAGATTGTTTTTCATCCGATATCACATATCTATTTTACAGCCAACCTGCGAAGTCTACCATTACATGTAATGCCAATAACTTGCATCCATTTCAAAGGAATCAGTCGGTCATTTCGTGAAATTGGAAATATTTGTTTGTTATTATGAACACGGACGGTGAATAGTCCATTTATTGCTGCTGATCGTGGTGATCAAGTACTTTTAAATTGAGAAGCAAAATGTTTATACTTAGTTGTAAACACAATTTATTGTTGTTTTCATACATGTGTATTATTTCATAAGGGATGCATTGTCATTCCATTGATGCTAATAACCAAATACATGTATAACCTTAACAAAGAGACCTTGTTATGACGTCCGTAGCAGTGGAAAAATGTTAAGGCAAAAGAACAAATAACCGATATAAACAGAATGATATGTATCTTTTTCTCTTATTATAATACGTGCTATGAAATATACGCTGTGTACGAGTACTTTTGATTAATTAATATTGTTTCGTTGTCTACAACTCCTGTCAATGAAGGCTTGTCAAAATTTTGTCATTTTGAAAGGTCGAAAATTCTATTTTTATTCCTATAAGGTTTGTCGTTTATGGAACTTTCATTCTTTAAAATTATCAAGTTCCGAAACGACTTATTTCATATTAAAACAAGGTTTCTGTATACATTGCGGACAATGAAGAAAAATGATGAATATCACAGTTGTCTCATTTCTCTCAATGTAATACAATGTATTGTTCTATTTTCAGTTACAGTGATATTTTTAATTTGTACTGATTGTAAAAGTGATATGCAAAGATCTGTTTACGAAATAAAAAAAGACATTTAACCCGATTGAATCCAGATCTTTAAAATTTCTTCACTTTTCCCAAGCCAAAGCATTTTTTTGGAAAAGTTACTTTTGACAAGTATATTTGAAAGGAAAGACGACATTAGCTGCTTGGAAACTTCACAGCTAATGGTCCTCTCTACTTTCAGATTCCGAACATTATAGCAGTAACTATATTCAGTTATTCAAATAACATACTTCCAAAAACATTCCCTTGACTTCTTATTAAAAAGAAAACATAAATATTGATTTCGATTTAAAAAATGACTAGAATCCTTCTCCCAAACGACAAATTCTTGTGTGGTCCAATCTACTATACTTCGTCTTTCTTTGGTCTTCGTTTCTACACGCAACTTAGTATCAGAAAAGTTAACCAGTCTAAAATGGGATAAAAGAACGTAAAAATGGGACGTTATAAAATACAACATGAAAGAGTCTAATGAGCTATGAAAAACGACGACAATGAATTTTGTGCTAAAAACTGAATTTACTGTTGTGTATCGTTAAACCGTCGGTGTTTTTATAAAATCACGTAACTACGGCTTGAATCAAGCCGTAGTTACGAGATTTTATATCAACACCTGCAGAAATACTATTTTTTGCCGAAATTACATCAAGGTACTCTGGATAAAATCGTTCCCTATTCCAAAAGAAATTTTCTCAACAGAATATTTTACAAGGCCGAACAAATTACAATGTAAATACACATCTAAACTCTTTTTAAACAGCACCTGGTTTCGACGTCCTTATCAGAGATGAAATTTGAAAATATTGGGACAAAAAGAGAAAATACTGATAACAAGCATACTCTCATTGTGCCCAAATATCTGCCTTTCTGTATCGTATTCTGATCATGCTCTCATTAATTGGCATCTTTCGTCTGCAGCAGCTTTTGAATTGGACAACCAAAAAATATTGTTGTGGGTGCGTACCCACCGGAAGTCGTCCTTAGTGGCAAAAGGCGAAATTCATCCCTATTCACTGCCTTTATCCATACTCTACACTTGCGTTGATCTTGTGGAAATCGGAAAAAGTGAAGATTCTCCTTACTTCCGTCATTTATCTTTTTTCCGATTCTTGCATTGATAAACGATGCAGTTTAAAACCATTTCGATTCCCTATAGATCTAACACAGTTAATTTCCCATAAACCCATTGTTTGCCACTGGATGTTAATCCGAGTCTTCTCTGATGAAAATTCGCTCTTTGATATTTGGATGTCGCTGCTTACATCGGAGCGCTGTCCCATTAAAAACAAATGAAAATTCCGACACAATTTATGTCGCTGTGTCAGACCTTTCTTTTGTTTTTGAATGGGACACAGCGCTCCGATATAAATAGCGACATCCAAATATTAGCAAGCGAATTTTCATCAGAGAAGACTCGAATTACCGGAAGTGTTCTGCGGGTACGGACTAAAACGATAATGGAAAGGAGTCTATTGTGTTTCGCTAGGCCCGACCTGTATCGATAGGCCTTCCCACACAGGCAAATGTGTCTTTTCGCTCCTTCGTGATCTTGGAGGTCTTGTTTCGTTGCAAATGCTTTATCGCAGGTATGGCATACAAAAAGACATTCAGCGTGCACCCTGCGTAAATGTGCTGATAAATCTGCCCTCGTTGCGAACTTGTTTCCGCATGTCTCACATGTATAACGTTTAGCAGTTGGACTGTGAACTTTGCACCTGAAAGTAAAAAACAGTGTTATCTCACACGCTGAAAGGTACAACAAAGAAAGTTAAAAAATGCAATATATGAGACATTTTCAGACCTGTTCGTGGTCAAACTGTTTTCGAATTTGTGAAAAACATACTCATTGCCAAACATTGACTTATAGTGACAATTTTCAGACTTCCAAGATTTTCCCTTTCAGATTTACAGGTCGCAGGTGCTAAACTATTATCAAAACAAGAATTGTCCTTCTCTAACAAATTACAAATAATTCGGAAAGGTATTGAAGGAAAGGGCAAAATGCTGACAATCGTCGTTTTATCATTTGCCTTTAATATCATTCAATGTTCCATTTTTGTCTTAAATAACTCCTTTTCGGGGAGAAGACAATTGGATCTTTATAACATATTACATAGTATGTTAAGACATGCTTTAAACCATTGTTACACAAAAAGTGAGTATTTTATGGTTTGATTCCAATTTGCCACGATCCTCGTGTTCACGACAAGCCCCAATCCGTGAGTGCTATCCAATCACGAGAGATTGTCCGTGAAATGAATTCAATTTTCTTTGTCCGTGTGAGGTATTCTTTTTTAAAATGTTCAATTCTTCACTAGTTGGGTGGAGGTAAGTAAATAACAAGGATATTTTGGGTTACCGAGACTATCTACATTTGATTGGAAGACCGATGTTTGCACAGAATTCATAGCATGAACTCAAAATCGCCAAAATTACCTGTCGTCCGTGAACAGTATTCGCATATTTTTAGTTTGGATTCTCGTCGATAGAAATTTTGTGACAGAGTGTTTGCTGAAAGTACGGATCTTTGCGATAATATATTGGTACCATTAGGTCAGAAATTTTGTGGGCCAGGACATGGGGTATAACTTTCTGGACGGCATTGCGTACAGATCAAGAAATATCCGCTTACCTTCAGAATTACTGCCAAATTAACCCGATAGTCGCCATTTTTCCGTGTGATGAATCCAAACTTAAATCACGTGATTACCAACACTGGGAGGGGGAAGTGTCGGTATTCCCTCAAACGAACATATCATATTCTACCCAGTGCAGTTAAGGTAAATAAATGATATATCACCAATCCCAGTAACATAATTTGTCTAGAGTTCAACGGCGAATTAGGAAAAATAAAATTAAGCCTGACTTCCTGCGAGGTTAAGTTTTTAAATATACCTAGAATTAGCTTGTCACGCTGTCAGGCAATAAATCTAGAGTTCCATTACAAAATCAAGTAGATTTTTATTCCTAGAAGATTTGGTGCAGATAGAATATTATCCACTAGAATCTAACATGGTAAAGCACACTCTTCTCGCTCCGTAATTTAGGGAGTTTATTGAATCGGTCTTTCTTTGAAACATTTCAAAAAATTACAAAACCTCGTAGCTAGTGAGGACAAAATGAAAATAAAATAGTTAATGGTATGTCGTAAAGAGATAATCTTTGATTTAAGTGAATAAAGATACTTCCAAGTAAAATCAGTGCAATGTGCATGCACGTATGTCTAGATCTTCTTATTATATTAACTAGCAATTTTACCCGTCTCGAAATTTGACCTTTGACCACGATGACCTTGAACTTTGACCTCGATGACCTTGACCTATCCGGGGCTGCCCTCCACCTAATCCCATCCCGTAACCCATAAGCAATCCCGTCCCGTAACCCGTAAAAACGATACCCGTAACCAGTAAAAACATAAATTTGACCTTTGACCTCGATGACCTTGACCTTTCAAAAAATGAACCCCTCAAGCTAATATCCGGGGCCGCCCTGCACCTTCCCTCCAAGTTTGGTGAAGATCGGCCCAAGGACCTGGGAGGAGTAGGGGAACAAACAGACAAACAGACAAACGTTGCTCAAATTATAGTATGATTCGAACGTTCAAAATGTAGTACATAATATACAGTAAACATTTCATAATTCTATCTCTAAGAGTTCGACTAAAAACCGCCTTTAAGTCAATGTCAAAATGTTGTTTGACCTGTAAGCTCATTATGCTAAAAATACGTAATCATGTATGCAATCTGGTACGGCAGATATGTATCGATTAATGATGGTCAATAGATAAAGTCAACAAATACGCAACGGCGTCAGAGAAGAAAACTTGTGGTGAAATAGATATAGACCTTGAGCCACCAATAACCCATGCTCCCCCCCCCCCCCCCCCCCCCCCAGGGAATTTTGAAGGGTATGATTTTCTGAAAGCTTATAACAAATGCTACAAGATGAGCGTTGTTTGCACTTTGGCCGTTGGGGCTTTTGGCTGTAACCCTTATCTAAAACCCTTAGCCCTTTTAAATTTTTCATTTAAATATACAGACAATTATTTTGTCATGTCTTGATTGAATTTTAATCTACATATGTCAAAATGGTATCAAATAAAAGCTTATGACTTGTTCTTCAATTTGAAGATAATTTATGCAAATTAGCTCATTTACATATTCATGAATATTAATAATTTTCCTTAAAATTGCTATTTTTGTTGAAAATTTGGTTAAAACTTTCCAAATGAAGACGTTTCTGTACAGCGGGAATTTTGTAAACATGGTTTATCTTAGAGCACATTTTATTAGAAACATTTTGTGCATTGTTTGCACACTGGCGGTTGGGGCTTTTTGCCGAACCCCTTATCCAAACCCTTAACCCTACCAAATTGTTCATTTAAATTTTGAAAATGAATTTGGTCATATCTTGATTGAATATTTACACACAGGTGTCAGAATGGTATCAAATGAAAGCGTATGACTTGCTCTTTCATTTTCAGTTATGTTATGCAAATTAGCTCATTTGCATATTTATGAATATTAATGATATTTCCTAAAATTACGATTTTCGACGAAAATTTGGTAAATACTTTCCAAAACAAAGCATTTTTCGTGCAGGAGAATTATGTAAACATAGTTAATCTTCAAGAAAATTATATAAGAACTATTTTGAGTGATGTTTGCACCTTGACCATTTGGGCTTTTGGGCAAATCCCTTATCTAAACCCTTAACCCTATAAAAAATTCATTCATTTCAAAATGTTTTTGGTCATATCTTGATTGAATATTGACCTACAGATTATGACTTGCTTAATAATGTGCTATAAATTTTATGCAAATTACCTCATTTGCATATTTATGAATATTAATGGAATTACTTAAAACTGCACATGACCTTTTTGCGAATATTCGGTAAACACTTTCAAAAACATTGTGTTTCTTCTCAGGGGGAATCATGTAAACATGATTTAAATCAAAGAACAGTTTATAAGAAACATTTAGAGGAATGTTTGAACTCTGGCGATGGGGGCTTTTGGCGGCGACCCTTATCTAAACCCTTAACCCTATCAAATTGTTCATTCAAATTTTCAAATGAACGCTTATGGCTGGCTCTTCCATGTGCTATTATTTTTCATGCATATTTGTTCAATTGCATTGCCATATATATTAATGATTTTCCTTACAATTGTGATTTTCCGGCGAAAATGTGTTAAATACTATCAGAAACAAGTCGTTTCTGTTCAGGGGCATTATGCAAACATGGTTTATCTTAAAGAACATTATACAAATAACACTTTAAGCAATGTTCATACTGTCGCATTTGGGTCTTTTAGCCAAACCCCTTATTTAAACCCTCAACCCTATCAAATTGTTCATTCAAATTTTCAAAACGTTTTTGGTCATATCTTGATTAAATATTGATCTACAAACGTCAAAATGGTATCATATGAAGGCTAGTTTATTGTCGATTTGCTCATTTACATATTCATAAATACTATTGATTCTTAAATGTTTGGTACAAAACCACATTAATTGTAGAAAATCCATAAAATGTATTCCCTTTGACAGTGCTATATGTTATAAAGTAATCCTGTTATAAAAGTTATGTACACAGTAACCCTGTTATGTTTGGTACAACAAATGTTGATGATTCTTTGCATTAAATAGACTTTCTAGTATTGATCTATGTCGGTTTCCATCATGATAAACTTGCCCAACTCCCACAGTTTGAGTAATTCCAAGATTGCCACCAAGTGCGATGTGAATCATTTTTGGTCAAATTGTTCTAGAACAGTGCAATAAGTAAGTGTCTTAATATGGGATTTCACATGCTGATCTAAACCTGGTAGCATAGTTGTAGCATTTAAATATCAGGAAAGTATTGAACTGAATATATCTATGGCCATCTAATGCAATCCTGGAAAACATATGCCATATTGAAAGAGATTGTATTTGTATCGCAAGGGAACTATTTTCAATTTATTGTGAGGTGGTACTATGCTGAAAGCACATATAAGAAATAGGTGTAGGTTAGGAAGAATATGAATATACATTCAGCATGGGCTGTCGGTAGTATGGATTAGTTCACATATGTTCTGACCTGATACAGACAAATAAATGCATCGTAATAAATGCAATAATCTTTTGATCACAAACAGTAATTGTCTGTACTCTAGCTACGTACATACATCGCATACATCTCTTGATTTTATGCATCTGATACATAGGCTTTACATATGGCACCCCAATCTTAAATTATCTGAATTGAAAATGCCTTCATAGAGCATAAAGAAATGGTAACACCAGTGTCCCTGATCTGTTAGCTACATATTAAATACCCTTAAGGCCAACAAATTGATTTGGCTATGAGGAAAACACAAGGAAGGGCTATCCAGATCGAGAAAAAAAAACATGCTGTTTGCTCCATGAGAATGGCAAAAATAAGGCCTTGATAACTACTTAACAATGATATTTTGCTATATGTATGCAATTTGTCTACATTCCAGGATCCCTGTTCAGCCATAAAACTTAAAAAAATAATTAGAATGATTAATTTTATATGTGTATTAGAATAAAGTCCCACAGTTTAGACACATTTTGTATCATTCTATGGCATATGAAAAAAAATATGTTTAAAGTCATATTTTGCGGTAATTTTGGATTCATGTAGCAGTTTTACAAAGGACAACATTCTGTCAACTAAACTAGATATAAGCAAGAACACCAATACAATAAAAGAAATCAATTTAACTTATTTGCACTTAAAACAATAAAGATTAAAAAGATCAAATTGAAACTAAATACATACATTGAAAATGAGATTTATAGGAACACAATATAATGGGTTGCACACTTTTAAATCACTGTTACTTCCAAACAAAACATCATATAGATTTCAAACAAGGCTCAGATGTTGTTAAAAGAGTGAACATGGATATTAAATGGTTGAAAACTCACGAGAAAGAAACAATTGGACGTTTTGGTACGTATTTAGAATAAAAAAAACTTGCAAAACAATCAAAATTTTTAGACAAATCATTAATATGCATGCTTATGCAAATGAGCTAATTTGTATGAAATATCTGCATATTAAAAAATAAGTAATTAGCTTTTATTTGATACCATCCTTACACCAGTAGGTCAATATTCAATCAAGATATGACCAAACATGTTTTGAAAATTTGAGTGAACAATTATAGGGTTAAGGGTTTAGATAAGGGTTATGACCAAAGGCCTCAACCGCCGGAGTGCAAATATCTCTCAAAATGTTTCTAATAAATTGCTCTTTAAGATAAACTATGTTTACAGGATTCCCCCAGAACGGAAACACAATGTTTTTGAAACTATTTACCAAATATTAGCAAAAAGGTCACATTCTTAAGTAAAATCATTAATATTCATGAATATGCAAATGAGGTAATTTACATAAATTTCGTAGCAAATTATTGAGCTAGTCACAACCTTTCATTTGATACCATTATAACATCTATAAGTCAATATTCAACCGAGATATGACCAAAAACGTTTTTAAATGATTGAACAATTTATAGGGTCAAGGGTTTAGATAAGGGTTTTGACCAAAAGCCCTTACGGTCAAAGTGCAAACATCGCTCGAAATGTCTCTTGTATAATTTTCTTTAAGATTTGCTATGTTTACATAATTCCCCTGCACAAAACGCCTCGTTTTGGAAAGTATTTACCAAATTTTTGTCGAAAATCGCAATTTTAGGAAAAATCATTAATATTCATGAATATGCAAATGAGCTAATTTGCATAACATAACTGAAAATGAAAGAGCAAGTCATAAGCTTTCATTTGATACCATTCTGACACATGCGTGTAAATATTCAATCAAGATATGACCAAAGTCATTTTCAAAAGGACCTGGGTCAATTTCTATAGAAAATTGCCCCCTCGAGAACACGAATGAAACTTATATGAACGAAAGCTATATATGTGTACTTTATCCCACTGAAATATATAAGGATTCGGAATAGTCCAAAGGGGTGTATTAGAGCTCTAAAGTATGGTGGCCTGGACTTGCCAAAATTGCATGATTGACTTTACACTACCGACAAAATGGTTTCCTTAGGAATTTTCGAGATTTTTTTTCGCGGGAAACCAAGAAATCATTCCAATCTATTATCTTAAAAAATAAAATATCTCGATTTAGCCACAAAAAAATATTTTTAATGTTTCACTTATTATACGAATCTAACGTTATTTTTGAACACTTATTTTTAAAATTTATCCATTAATTCTGCTAGAGAAATTAAAACCATCCTTTTTCCTAATAACTAGGTTCAAGATGTTATTTTTGTTCTATTTTTTTCTGAGGAAATGTATGGTGTACTCTTCAGGCTATTATTTTGAATTGACTGTGAATGAGGGCATGGTACATATTTTCAGTGACAGAATCTATGCCCTAAAAATTGGAAAGACTATGTTATGTACTGTTACATATTGAGAAGCCTATTATATTGAGATAATCGCATTGTTCAGTTATAAAGCGTGCTATTTTTTTACTCCCATTGCGTACAAAACACATAATACATGTAATCATGCCCTAGGGTATCCAGGTATATTTGGTGGATGTTTTTACAATTCATACATTTAGTTACGGTACATTTTGATTTCACTATTGGTTAAGCACCTGTTGACACATATTTGAATCACTTCAGTCTTGACAAGCAACAGGTTCACATGTGAAATATCCAGTGTAGTCTTTAATAATATATTCTTTCACAAAGAGAAAAGGTGTTGCTCTTTCATCGGTTTTCGTATATTGTAGCGTACATCTTTGATATGTATTAAGGTATTTCATTACATCGAAGGCGTAGTTTTGCAAAGATAAGCAACAACTTTTTCAATGTGCGATTATATTCCTTTTCTGGAATAAATTCAATTTGATTTTCGTAAGATTTGTGAAAGGTTTTGAAAAAAGCAATTGGAATTTATCCATCACATTAGTAGTTCTTTAGAAAGAAGACTGTCGTATCCCTTTTATATACATAATATGTTAGTTTGATTTATATATTCATTTTTTTCTATTGAAGAAATCAGTAGGAAATAATTAACGTTTTGTTATTTGGCTTTTTTATACTTTACTCTGTATAATTAACGTTTTGTTATTTGGCTTTTTATAGTTTGTGACAATTGAAGAAATCAATTGCAAAGAAGGAAGTTACTTCATTTGCTTGTATTTTTATAGATAGATAATTAATCGTGCATAAGGAAGCAATCCATCTTTGTTGAATATTTATATGCAAGACAGCAATACATTTATTTGAATATTTATGCTAAGCTGAAATAGATTTTTCTTATCTAAATTGTTTTTTCCCTTCTTTCTAATTGGTAAGATATGCCTAGACAAAAGTGTTCAAATTGTGGTAAATGGGACAGTAGACTGTTCTCTTTAACGATTGATGTACTGAAAAGCAAGGAAAATGTCAACCTTGATAATACACATTCTCAAAAAGTTTGTAATAAATGTCGCCAGAAGACATACAAAGATTCAACATCAGCTGAGTCGCAACTTCCCAATGAACCTAGCACATCTGATAATACTGATAATAAAAGAATTAAACTAGACATCCCACGTGTAACAGCTTCACACCATGTTTGTATTATTTGTGGAGTCAATTTCAATACTAGTCAATCTAAATCTATCAAAACTAAAACATTGGACATTCATGAGCGTAGTCGTATTTTCATAAGAATTGGAATTCTGGTATATGTCAAGGCTTGTTGTTGTTCAAAACACTTTGAAAATAATCTTTTGAAATCAGAACTTATAGACGAATTGAAACCTGAAGCTGACACTACATTACTCTCAGCCTCAGAAGTTGAAGAATTGCTCCTTGTCCTGAGAGATGCAGCAAAGAAAAAGGGTTGTCTGGACTTTGATGACCCAAACAGCCTAACAGATGAAGACTACCAAAGATTAACTGGTTTAACCAAGTCAAAGATTGACATTGTTCTTACTTATATGTCCTCGTTAAAAACTACCAAAATCCGAAATATTCGTACAGCGTTAGCAGTACTACTACTAAAACTTCGCACAGCATTGCCTTCTTCAATTCTTTCCACGTTGTTTGCGATTCGCAAAAGAAACATTAACAGAATCATAGCTTCTGTGCGCCAAGATCTCTGCAAATCTTTTGTTCCTTCTTTCCTTGGTTTTAATCATATCGCAAGACAGGAAATTATTGAAAAACACACAACAGTATTTGCGAAAACCTTATTTGGTGGAAATCGAGATGTTGCTATTACCATAGCAGATGGAACGTACATATACATTGAGAAAAGTTCTAATTATTCATTTCAGAGGCGATCATACTCTATGCACAAATCACAATCTCTTTTAAAACCAATGCTTGTTGTTGCGTCTGATGGATATATTATCACAGTTATTGGCCCCTACTTGGCAGACGGCAAAAATAATGATGCACAGATTACAAAGCATGCATTTGGAAACAATGTTGAAAATATAAAGAACTGGTATGAAGATGATGACATCATGGTTGTTGATAGAGGGTACCGTGACTGTATAGATTTTTTGTCTGACCTTGGAATCAAAGCAGAAATGCCTCGCTTTCTTCCAAAGGGACAACACCAACATACTACTCTTGAAGGCAATGAATCAAGATACGTTACTAAAGTTAGATGGGTAGTGGAAAGCGCAAATGGGAGAATTAAGCAGTGGAAAGCTCTTAGTAACAGAGTACAAAAATTGCTAATTCCCAGTATCAGAGATTTTGTAAGAATTGTATGCGCACTTTGTAACGCTTTTCGTCCACCATTAGCGTCAAGCTCAAGCTTAGACGAAGTGGTTGCAGAGAGAATGTTGAGCCTTTGTAATTCACAAAATCTTTTGCAACAAAAAGTTAAGGCTGAAAAGTTGGACAAAAAGAAAGTTGTCTGGAAAAATATTGGTGAAAGTGAGCTGGAAGATTTTCCAAAGCTGAACTTAAGTGAGTTGCGTGATTTGACGTTTGGGGTATACCAAATAAAACAAGCCCAGTCATACATGGCAGAGCACTTAAATGATGATGGTGACTATAAAATTCTTGTCCACAAGGAATATCATGGCTTGATTAAAGTGCAAATTCAATCAAGGCACACTTCGTCTAAGGTCCACAATTTATGGATAGAATACATAAATGGAATAACACCAATATTTCATTGGTATTGCACATGTAAAGCTGGAGCCAGAGTCGTGGGCTGCTGTGCTCATATAGCATCTGTTATTTGGTATTTGTCCTATTATAGACATCAGCCTCCGACACCTAAAGTGTCACAACAATTTTTCAGTCATGTTGATGATGCAGTGCAAGTAGACTGCTGGACAGATTCTGAACTTGAATCTGATAGTGAAAATGAAAGCAACTCATGAATTAGATTTCAAATAGTTAACAGAAATAATGATAATAGTATTTAAAAACTTAAATTATAACTCTAATAATACACCATACATTTCAAAACATTAATACGACTGACTATAATCATGTATCCAAATAGGTTTGTAAGCACAAAAGTAGATTTCAATCCTTTTTTTAAGCCATTTGTTGTTAAAATATCATAAACAAATGTTCAAAATAACACATGATTCTTCGGAAAAGAAAATACTAAAACTCTTGCAGATTTTCTGGTAAAGTTGCAGGATTGTTCACCTTCTAAACAATAGTATTGAATAGTTTCTTGGGTTCAAAGAATAAAATCTCGAAAATACGAAAGGAAATCTATCTTTTTTTAGTGCAAAGTCAATCGAGAATTCCAAGGGAAACCCATCTTTTTTTAGTGCAAAGTCAATCATGCAATTTTGGCAAGTACGGTCCACCATACTTTAGAGCTCTAATACACTGTTTTTGACTATTTCGATTCTTTAGATATTTCTGGAGATTAGTATACAAATATGTAGCATTCATCAATAGAAGTTTCAATCGTGTTCTCGGGGACAATTTTCTATAGATAAATAATAAACGTATTTTAATAATGATGAAAGGATTATAAAAAACTTAAATTATAACCCTAACAATACACCATACATTTAAAAGCATTAACAATAATTACTTGGTGTACCAGAACAGTTTTGCAAGAACAAAAGTAGATTCTAATCTTTTTCACATAATTTGTTGTTGAAAAATCATAAATAAATGTTCAAAATAACACATGATTCTTGGAAAAAGAAAAATACTTAAATTCTGATAAATTTTGTGGAAAAGTCGTGATATTTTATTCTTCTAAATGAAAGATTGAAATTGTTTCTTAGATTCCCACGAAAAAAAATCTCGAAAATTCACAAAGAAACCAACTTATCGGAAGTGCATAGTCAATCATGTAATGGCAAGTCCAGGCCACCATACTTTAGAGCTCTAATACACCCCTTTGGACTATTCCAAATCCTTAAATATTTCAGTGGGATAAAATACACATATATAGCATTCATTCATGTAAATTTCATCCGTGTTCTCGAGGGGGCAATTTTCTATAGAAATTGACCCAGGTCCTTTAAATGAACAATTTGGTAGGGTTAAGGGTTTGGATAAGGGTTACGGCGAAAAGGCCCAACCGCCAGAGTGCAAACAAGGCTCAAAATGTTTCTAATAAAATTTACTTTAAGATAAATCATGTTTACAAAATTCCCCTTTGACAAAAACGCCTTGTTTTAGAAGTTATTTATCAAATTTTCGCCCAAAAATGCAAATTTTAAGGGAAATCATTAATATTCATGCATATGCAAATGAGCTAGTTTGCATAGAATAACTACAAAATGAAAAGCAAGTCATAAGCTTTCATTTGATACCACTTTGACATCTGTAGGTCAATATTCGATGAAAATATGACCAAATAAAAAATGTAAATTTTTATGAAAAAAAAAATGATAGGATTAAGGATTTTAGATAAGGGTTACAGCCAAACGCCCCAACGGCCTGAGTGCAAACAACGCTCAAAATGTTTCTAAGATAATGTACTTTAAGAAAAAACATGTCTACAAAATTCCTTTGGGGGGGGGGGGGGCAAACATGTTTCTAGCTCAGGGTCTAATAAATGCATATCATACAGATTGTCTACCCATTTACTTTGGTGCATTAGTTTTTCGTTCTCGTTCGGATGACCATTTGCTTTGGACTAGCATAAAGATATTTAGTTGCAAATGAAATGAAATAAAGCGTTCCATTAAAACTTTCTCATTGTGCTTGGAACGTAAACGTACATTTAATATAAAACAACAAGTTTAGATCTACATTTGAGATTTCTGCATCGTTTCTGTCCTTTGTAAGTAACAGCTTTGCAGAAATTGTTAAGACCATCTTTATCATTTTACAAGAAGTTGTACGGACTACTTATCAGACATGAAAGTCCACAAATATGCAACTATGTCAGAGAAGAAAACTATTGGTGAAATAGATAAATAGATATCATGCAAATTATCTGCCCTGTCACTTTGTTTTACATTTTTTTCTTTCGGATCACTAATTGTTTTGGACTAGCTTTAAGATTAAAAGTTGCCAAGGAAATGAAATAAAACGTTATTTTAAAACTTTCTTATTAAGCGTGATATGTAAGAGTAAATCTAATATAAAAATAGAGAGTTCAGATCTATATTTGCCATTTTCTGCACCGTTTTCCTTTATAAGTAACAATTCTGCATAGATTATTAAAGTGCATCTATTTCAATTTACAATAAGTTTCATGTTCTGCTTACAAAAACAACAGTTAGGGCTTGCTGTTCCGGCATATCAAGTAAAGGGCCCTCTAACTGCAATAAGGGTCATTTTTCTTCTTGACAAGTTCCACTAAGCATCGGTACATGTGAACTTATGGACTAATCACTTCAGATGAAATCGACACGTCAACTGTGTACAGTTGACGTCAATTAACAACCAAATCGATGGCAAGAAAATCCAAGGCGCCATAGAGTTCTACCCAAAGTACATACCGAGATTCACATCTTTCATGAACTACTCAAAGAGCGACGAGTTTTGACGCCCATAAGATGAAAGCTTTCGAAAACAAAATGGAAAAAGGAAGAAATGGCTTGCGATAGACCAAACAATTTTTTAATTCACCAGAGGCGTGTGCGATTTAGGCCGGTAGAGCTCTTCCAGAAGAGTGTGGTTCCCGGCTCTGATACACTACGTAGTAGAAAAAATGCTTCGTAGTGTATCAGAGGCGGGAACCAGACTAGCTCTTCTTCTTCCAGAAGACAACTTCTGGCCTAAATCGCACGCGGCTCTGAAATGCTCGACTGCATCATCTTTGTATTTGCACCAGTCTAGACTTATGCCACATGGTAATCGGCTGTTGCTACTTTTCTGTATGACGTCAGGCAATATGGGGAACAAAACGGAAAATTAGGAAATTGCTTATGACAGAACAAACACATTTTAAATTGAATTCACCTGCTAATATCTTTAAATTTGGACCAGTCTTAACTTGTGTCGTATGGTACATGTAATGTGCTATTGCTACTTTTCTGTACTAAGTCAGGCAACATTCGTTTTTAATTGGACGTCCGAAAGGACGTACAATTCTTATAACCACTTTTGGACAGGCGAAATGGGTTTTCATTACCAAAAAACCCTTTCACAGACTCAATGGCCAGTTGACCAAAATTCAAAATAGATTTTGCGACCATACAGGAAAACTGTCGTATCTTTTCCTACTTTCTATGTGTTCTCTAACAAATACTATAAGATTCATTGGCCGATTTAATTCATGCCACGTCTTAACCAGCTTTACGATCTTTTTTCGATTTAATCATTTTCTTGTAGTTTTTTTACTTTCGTAATATTTATTGTGTAAAGGGTAAGATCTTTAGAAAGCGATACATGCATACACTATGGTTATAATGTAAACAGACACCCTATATCATCAGCAGCAGCGATAGCTCAAACGGGAAAGGATTAACCTCGCAACCTTTTTTCAGTTTGAAATTTGGAACGCCGTTGGTTCAAAACCAGTTCGGATTATTTCTTCTGTAAAACGTTTGTTTTTCTTGATGTGTTTACTGAAAACACACATTTTAGAATGATTACCCAATTTAATGCACGTATTGTGTATGATAGGTTCCTTTTCTTTGATCATTGTTGTTTAAGTCTTTGACATATTTAAAGGAACGGGGTTTCCACGAGACGTACTTTGGAACCAGGGTTTTGAAATTGATTATCGGGGAGTGAGTTCATTTCGCAACTCGGGTTCGACTCGATGACAAATCGGGGTTCCATCTGAACAGCCTCAGATGAGACACTAGTGAAATCCACTTATTCAGAAAAATAGTTGCTCTTACGAGTTTTTTTTTTCTCCAGCATCTGTATCACTGATATTCGACAGTATCATGACCTATTTACATACTGATCGATGATCATGACAACAATGATTATTACTAGTATAAGACTAAGTGACAGCGATCTGTATTTATTTCGTTTAAGAGACCCGTTTACGTGTATTGAGCTAAGAAGATGAAGCAATGGGTCTGCAACAGATGGTACCTGGATGATCGTATGAATATGTTTACAGATAGGGACATTGCTATTCTCAAATTTTTGTTGATAATGATATGAAGATTTAAATTGCTTATTGTACTCCACTGCCATTTTCCCGACGGCACGTTCCCAATTTCTTCTTTTTATGCACATCTGTAGATGTAAGGATGCTGCGGTAGTACTTGTATGAGGAATCCATGGTTAGGTTCTCCAATTCATCTGGTATTTTGTTTCAGGAAAAGTATGTATTGAATTTGTTTTGTAACCACAACCAGGGAAAACTGCTACCGTGTTTTTTTCTTTTTTTACTCTAAACAGGAATAAAAATCAAAGTGCTCGGAGCACTAAATTTAGACGCCTCTCATTGATTGAGCGGAATTGGATGTAAATGATCGGCGTTTCATTACTTTATTTCGTTGAATTTGTGTTAAGATCGATTCTAAATCACTGCGGTCGTTTTTTCGCCAACGATGGTGGAGATAGAAGTCGAACAAGAGTGCCATGGTCACAATATACGCCGCCACTTATAAAACTTGAGACAAAAAAAATGACATTGACAAGGATTTATAAATATTCACACAAAAACCTGTAAAAAGTTGTGTTCACAAAAAGGTTTTTATAAATATCCAGTCAAAAACCTGGAAGGGATTGCGTTCACGAGACTGAAATATCATTAAGCCCTAGAGACTAAGATTGAAGGGGGCATAACTCAGGCAAAAATCAATGAACCATAAAATCCTTACTTCATGCACATCTACCAATTAAGGTAATAACATCCACCAAGTTTCATAAGGATCCAGTCAGAATCTTAGAAGAAGTTGTGTTGACAAGGCTGCAATTTTAATCAGCCCCAGAGACTAAGTTTTAAGGGGGCATAACTCTAGAAAAAATCAATGAACCATAAAATCCTTCCTTCATGCAAATCTACCAATTGAGGTGATTGACCAAGTGTCATTAATATCCAGCCATAAACGTAGGAGGACTTGCGTTGACAAGGCTGCAATTTCAATAAGCCCCACAGACTAAGTTTTAAGGGGGCATAACTCTGGCAAAAATCAACGAACCATAAAATCCTACCTTCATGCACATCTACCAATTGAGGTGATAACATTGACCAAGTTTCATTAAGATCCAGCAAGAAACTTAGGAGGAGTTGCGTTGACAAGGCGGCAATTTCAATAAGCCCCAGAGACTAAGTTTTTTAAGGGGCATAACTCTGGCAAAAATCAACGAACCATAAAATCCTTCCTTCATGCACATCTACCAATTGAGGTGATAACATTGACCAAGTTTCAAGAAGATCCAGCCAGAAACTTAGGAGGAGTTGCGTTGACAAGAAAGGTGACGGACGGACGGACAGATGGACGGACAGACGGATGGACGGACGGATGGACGGACGGACAGACGGAGAGGTTGACGCCAATATCCGGCGGCGTATAAAAAAGATGATTAAAAAGAACAATGTCTGAGTAGAATTCGAACCCAGGGCCTTCCGGATATAACATGTGTAAAGAGTACAAGGTGAGTGCTCTGCTAAGTGAGCTATCGCGGCTTTCATTTATGTAGCGCGTTGGCTTACATTTTGAATAAATTGCTTTGTAGCGTACTTTATAAAATCAATGAAAAGTATAACTGACGACAATACTCATAGTAAACCGAAACAAGAAGACAAAAGTGCTAATCGCATGGCCTTAATTGAATTTGGTAATCAAATTAATAGTGATTATTCATAGCGACAAATCAGTTGTCTTGAAACGGCAATCAAATCAATTTGAAGCCTGAGAATAAATCCCGCTCAATCAATCAGAGACGTCCAATTACAGTGCTCTCAGCACTTTGATTTTCTTTTTTACCGAAAGCCTTTTAGCGGATGCGACTGGTTGGTAGCGACTCAAAACGAACATCACTATTTAGACGTCTCTATAAGAAAATGCTTGAGAAAATATTGGTGCTATAGGAGATTTGGGAAAGGTTTAACAGAAATGCATTAAACGACGTGCCTTACCCTAACGCTAACCTATTCTGTTGTTTCCACAGATAAAATAGGTTCTACATATTCACGGATTTATTCATTGACCGAATAACGCACGGAGGTTATTAGCTTCCAGAAATAGAGATAAACCAATAAATTTGGCGAATAAACATGACATGTCGCTCATCAACACTTCTTAACCATGTAAACAAAGATTTGTATCTCATCCATCTTAGATACCGTCGATTACAATCATGGACATCGTAACAAAGAGGATGTAGACATGATTACTATTTCATCATGCCTTTATGCGTGAATATTTGAAATGTTCGTAGATAAAATGAAAAGAAACAATGACATACCGTCTTTACAGTGACATAATTTCTTATGGATTAACATTGAATAAAGACAAGAATAAAGACACAATTTGATACGATAACAAACATTCTGAAGTATTGCACAACAATACAAAGATCCCCTATCCGCTGTATGTATGTACAGTCGACACTCGTTATGTCGACATTGGATAAGTCGAATTTCCGCTTAAGTCGAAGTTTAAATCTAGTCCCGTCCTCATCTATTGACATATTTTTTTTCAAAACAGAATAATTTCGAACTGAATATAGCCATTGAAATATAGTAAGAAAAGGATAGAAATTGCTCGACACGAGCAATTTCTTTCCTTTTCCTACTATATGTCAATAATATTCGTACTTGATAAGTTTCAAAAACGGTCAAATATCTCGAAGCCGAACAAAATCGGATGCGTCGAACTCCGGAAATGTCGAGGTATTTGACGGCCCCCTCCGACTTCGACACAACGAGTGTCGACTGTACGACATATATGCAAAGAAATGTATCAATACCTGCAAAAGTTTGGACAAATATTCCAGAAAACTGTAATTTCCCAGTAATTTTTCAAGTCCAGCATCCGTATCTTCCTCAAAAATCAGTGTAACGGAAAGAAACTCAAACTTATTCTGTAACTTATTAATCCGCACTAATATGCCAAAAAATCAGCCAAATATCTGCGAGCACAATAAAAAAAAGTCTGGAAAACTAGTTTCCTAGTAATTTTTAAGTCCAGCATCCGTATCGTCCCCAAAATCAACCAAAGTTGTTCTGTAACTCATAAATATGCACTCAAATACAAAAAATCAGCTTAATGCATCCATCAATTTTGTTTTAAAAAAGGGTTCATACATGAGAATCAATGACAATGTGTGTGTACATTAATGTTTTTGCAGAATATCTGTAGATTTTTCATAAAACAGCATAGAATAAGTTGTCTTAAAGAAACATATTAGTCAGTGGAAACAAGTTACCGAACTACATCAACGAAAATAAAGACATGCTTATTAGTGGAGTGACTTTCGCTGAAAAAGTGGCCTATTTCATGGAGTAGGTGGTCACAAAAGTACCACATTTTCTAACCTATACAAAAATGTTGGTCATATCCTGAAGTTTATAAAACGGTCAGTATCAAGTCTTGGATATTGGTACGAGCTGAGAAATCCAAGATGGCGTCCAAGATGGCCACCAGAATTTAAATCAAGGGGTTGTTGTATATGATTGCCTGTACTGATTTAATGTATATCTATACATCATACAAACTAGGTTTAATATCATATACTAGGTTTGAACTTTCTCATGATACATTTTACAATGGTCATAATGTCAAGGTCAAGGTCAAATTCAAGGTCAAATGTGAAAAATAGTGAAAAAATACGTCATCTACCAGTTTTCTTTTCTTATTACTCAAAAGTTTGCATAAAAAGCCAGGAATGTTATATACCAAAATAAACTACACTTTATAGGCTTTAATAAATTAACATAAAGATTAAGATATCTTGTGTTTCCATGGATATATTCAAGATGGCGTCTAAATACCCCTAGTGAAAAATAAAGGAAAACTGTATTTTACCAGTTTTCCCATAATTTTGATATACACAATGGTCATTTAAATTAATGTCAAAGTGTTACTTTAATTCTTTATATTTTAGTAATGCTCATATTCTAGATAAAGCTGTCATGTAAGACTACAAAATATTCTTATTTGTTGCAAAATCCAAGATGGCATCCAATATGGCCGCCACAATGAAAACCAAATGGGCTGTCTTATATGATTGTTTGTACTGACTTAATGTAGTGTGGTCACAGTCTCGCTTTGAAAATACTGCCTCTATCTGATTCTATGTAAAATCGAGTAATTTACAAACGGCATTTTCAGCCTAAATAACACATTAAATTGCCAAAAAGTGTGTAAAAACTTAAAGTTAAATAGTTATGTTTTATCATGATAAAATACTTTTACCGTATACACTTTATTTTCGTGTTAAATCTCTATTTGAAAAAGTGGGTCAACTCTGCGTTTCTTTGTTTGAACTCGGTCGTTACCTTAGAACGACGCTTGGGTATGTGTGATAAAATTGCTTTGGCACTGCCATTTCTTAACGGATTTTCATAAATCGCATATCAAATTAAAGAGGGACAATAAATCTATTCATCCGTGTATGTTTATACTATGTACGGATAAATTATGAGTCGATGATTAGGTATTCAAAATAGGTCATTTTACTCGGCTTCAAATGGCAAGAACTATGCGGCAGAAAAGCCTAGAAAAGCCTATATGTCTTCTTCAACATCCTATCTATTCAAATAATAACACATCTTGTGCTTTTAGTTTAGCGCATTCAAGCGCAAATGCTTTAACAATGGAAAGTGTATTTCAATTCCCCGCGATTTATCGATAATTTCTGTCTAAACTCCATTCATCCAAAATTTATTCATAAATGTTGACGACAGTGACTCAAAGAACATTCTTGCAAAGTTTGGTTGACATTGGCCGAGTGGTTGATTTGTAAAGAACGATATCATGATTTCTCAAAGTTCGATAAGCCTCGCCCTGCCACGCCCATATTTTTTGACGAATCAAGAAATCGCGAACAATTTTTTAAATATGGTCATCCAAGGAACATTCCTGTAAAGTTTTGTCAAAATCGGCCAGATGGTTAAGGAGTAGGAGGTGTTTCAAGGAATTATAGGCGAACAGACGGACGGTGAGTGACCACAAAAGCTCATCTTGAGCACTTTGTGCTCAGTCCAAAGGGATTTACAAAATTGGCGTTTCTCATGGGCTCCCTAAACATCAATTTAATCCTTTCCCAAACAGTAAAACTTTATGGTCATCCAACTCGAAAGCTGTGACAGGCGACAGAATGAGTGTAAAAGAAAATAAGATTCTTTCGCCTCAATATTTTCACCTTCAATAAAATCCGTTCAGGACGTCAAAACCAGGTCTAACCAGGTCTTGTTCGGGAGAGGGTGAGGCAGCCAAAAATTAGATTGAATTTACAGGTTGCAAAATGGACATGTTCAAATGTATGGTGCTCTTTTGGGTCAATGTTTTGAAAGGCTGTTTCCTCACGAACCAGAGATATAATGTTAATAATCGATCACTTGAAAGTTTTAATTATTTTTTTTGTTTGAAATTCCTATTTTGTATGTCGTAAAATCTTGTTTTATCGGAGGCAATGTCACGGAAATGATATGCCCACAACGAAGCGCAGAAAATATTTACGCAAAGGGAGAAAATGTTGGTTATCGGCATGTTCTTCTTTTGTCTCAATGTTTTCCAAAACCTTTTCATATATGATCGTGAAAATCATGTCTTGTTCGGGGAAGGGTTGAAATGATGTAAAAATTATTGTTGTTGGGTAGAAATTGAAGAAGTAAATTGTTTAGTAGAATAATTTCATCCTTTGTAAAACTTCAAAGGGGCGTAACTATTTTAATAAATGTCCGATTATAAAAACGTAAGCAGTTTTAAGTTCCTCTCATTCAGACCTTTAAAATGATATATAATATGTTGAAGTTCTTTGAAAAAATAAACAATAACGTAATTCGGCAGAATTATCTCCCCTTTGTAAAAATCTGAATAAGCATTATTCCATAACGCAATGTCCGATTTTCACAATTCAACCAGTTTTATGTTTCTCTGTAAGCTGGTATATATTTTGTAGGGGCTGGAATACTTTTGGAAAAAAGTGTGACCACCCTACTTAATGTATATTTGTATATCAAATAAAGCAGATTTTATTTCATGCAGTGTATTTGATCTTTTTATGATACATTTTTAAAATGTTTTCAATGTCAAGGTCAAGGTCAAATTCAAGGTCAGTTGTGAAAATAGTGAATGTATCTGTTATTTTACGTATTTTTTGTTATTGTACACAAAATCTTGAATAAAAAGCTATATACTAAAATAAAAAATGGTGTATGAATGGTGTATGAACTTCAATAACTTTATATTAAAATTAAGATAAGTTGCATTGTCATGGAGATTGTAAAACGATGTGTACAAACACCTTGTGGGACACCTTGAGAGAATAATAAAAATCTTTATTTTTACCATGTTTCAAATTTGATTTGTGTTATGGCAATTCAAATAATGTCGAAGTCGTTCATCTTTATATTCTAAATTGGCACAAAACTCATTTTCTATATAAAGCTATCTGAAGTATCACCATGATATTATCCGATATAGAATCGAATATGCCATGCAAAATGATAAAAAAAACATCCATCTGAATTTAGGTTGACGGTAGCCTTTTAAACTTTGAAATGTCAGAATTCGACAACAGGAAATATGTAGAATAAAATAAGTGCTTTAAATACAGTATATATGCAATTTAGTTCTTCAATTCAAAACAAATTTGAGACACAGTTCATTTCAACAAAAATCAAAATGATGATACTTCTTTAGTGGGTATTTTGCCGTCCTAACCAGTTTAGGCATTTATTTTCTAAATTCACTAGAATCACCTGTCCCATTTAAATTTTATGAGACAACCAATTATGATGGAATTTTTCTTTTTGTAATATATCATGACATCCTACTAAAATCTGAATTAGTGATAATTATCAAGTTTCGTATATACATACCCACTGGTTACTTGAGAGAAGCTACATGAACAATTAGTGCAATCAAAGATCTTAGGTAATGGTGTATCCATTAGGTTTTGCGTACATTGATGCTGATATATATCTATTCTATCACAAACAAAGTCTCTGAGAAGTTCTGGTGGAGTAACTGGTAGACTCATTAGTTATGGAGCTGATTGATCTGTCTTACTGTCCATCATTTATCCAACTTTAGTGGGTCAGACAGCTGCTACATTGCAGGATGGCATCCTCTCAAGACCAGTAAGTGATACTCGCATTGTGGCATATACAGCAAAATTATGGCATTTGTTGGCAGAATTTTAGGGTTTAATTTTTTACCTTTTCTGTTCAAAGTTTGTTCAAAGAACTACCAATACTGATACCATATAAAATACCAACACATTTTATTAACACTTCCCTTACTATTGCATGTAAGTTGTTGATAGTTCCAATTCTTTGTAATGTTCTTGATAGCCACAAGGCGTCTCTCTCTCCTTATTCAGGAAATATGTGAATCAGGAGTTTTAGCACATGACCTGTATATGGACTAACCAAGACTACTTTGGCCACAGTCTGGCAACCAATATAGTCAGTATGAAGTTTCATTCAAGTCCCAAGCATCTGCTTCTTCTTGATTGGAGTAAGGTTCTTGAATGTATTGTGATTTCAGATGGTGAAATAATGCATAGACAAAGGAAAAGCTTCTATGATCCTTTACTTAAAGGGGCTCATTCTATGTTTTTATGCTTCCGAACTGTTCGGGAACTCATATTTGTGCATGGAAAAACAATTAGCAATGCATAAAAACCTCAATCTCGGCCAATAACCATCTTTCCTTTGTTATAGATCAATCCTTTACAAGCGTGTTTACACATTCTATTTTTACTTCAAAACAAGACAAGGTCAAGGTCAACCAGACACACCTCCACGGTATTAACACACCGTACAACCGGCTGTGTCGATGACTGTGACCTTATTTGCGAGGAATACGTGAAAAGGTTTATTTTGTACAAGCACTGAACATTTATACGCGTATTTATCAACTATAGAATACCAAAGATCCTTTCGTTTATTTATAAAAGTAAATTCATTTGACCTACCATGCACATGACATCAGATGCCGAATCTGTCTTCGCTGACTTTCGATGCAGCCGGTTGTACGGTGTGTTAAATCTCGCTGAGCACAGATGACGTATTTCTGACGTAATTGATTTTTGAAGGTTGGGCATATGTAGCCGTTACAAAACAAAAACAAGGACGCCAGCATGTTATTAATTGACTTGGATTTTAATACTTAATAAAGCTCGTGGAGTGCTAACAATGGACATAAATGATCTACCCCTTCAGGTTGGTAATTTCATACGTCATTTCTGGTTTGTTATTATTGTGCCATTTGCATTTTCGACAGCCTAGCTCGTCCCCCTTTAAAAGTAAAGTGGCAGCAATCGGATTCATAAAACCAAAATTTAAATGCAAGATTAAAAAGATTGTTATCAGTTTGTAAGCGATAAACAGCTTAAAAAGCTACCACTGGAAACAGGGGAGAGTTATATCATTTGAAAATGCACAAGTACCACTTAGCTTGTGTGATGAGATTCGCGAAATGGTAACAAACAAGTATGTGAGACTTGTTTGATAAACTCCAATTGTATGTTGATGAAATTGTGTGTGGGTTGACCTATCATCTTAGGTGAGATGGCAGTCGCTGATGTGTTATAGTCTCTTGCATCACCACTCCAACCTATATTCTGTGATCCTAACAAGATGTTCTAGACTTACATTAAATGCAATAGTGGAGGTGTAAATGCCGATAATGTCATCTTCGATCTCATTTTGAGAACAGAATTAAAACTCAAGCCAAGAGCTTGGAGACCTGTCATTGATGGTATCAAATAAACAAACAAATGTGAAAGTCATATATCCCAACAAAGTTCTTGACCAGCTTTACGTTACTCTCTTATGAACAGAGCACATTATCTCTACATTCCATTTCGATAGAATGAGCTCTGTTCTCGCGGGGTCATTTCACGTCTAATCTCGGGGCCTTGACGGGATTTCAGTATCCAATCGTTGGCGATACACAACAAAACAATTCAAAAAGCTGATACAAACTTTCATTGGCTGACGCTTCAAATTACCGGCTTCAGCTAAAAATAGAAGCGACATAATGTATACGTAATCAAACCAGATCAAACTGAATGATTTTGATTCGATAATTCAAATGTTACCGGCTTCAGCCAAAAATAGAAGCGACGTAATGTATACGTAATGATCATGCAAGATAAAACTGAATGATTTTGATTCGATAATTCAAATGGTGTGCTATAATTAGATTATGACGACCAAATAGGCTGTTGGCGTACCGAAAACTGCAGAGGTCATATTTGATGGTAGAGCTCGGCAATGGAGAGTAGCTTTACGTAGACCTTAAGGTAATCTCAACAGGCTTTAAACAAAATAATACTGTAAGTAAGCTCTAACTGACAGAATATTAATCCATGTCCATTAGTTGTGGATTTGATTAAAATATTTTACAAGTCAATTGCTATTTTGTACAATACATGTTTATCCCAAGTACTCTTGCTTAATCCAGATACAAACATCTTTTATACTCCTGCTACATCATTTTGCACCAGTTTACCGAACTAGGAGTTTGAGCCCTTTTATTTCAAAACCAGACATTTACATCTATTTAAAATGCCAAACCCAAGCTTAAAAGAGGATTTCATGATATGTCGATTTAGTGATTTACACAACTTTACATCTTTTTAATTTTAACCCTGTTTATATGAAAACAGTCATGTTTACCCTTTTATTATTGTTTGAATTTGACTCAAAGTTGTTATGATTCTTTGTGCAATACCTATATAACTAATTGGGTTATTTCATTTCAACCAATTTTGATCCGCATTTTATGTCACCTGACCGAAAGTCATGGTGACCGATTGCCACCATTTTTTGTCCGTCGTCGTGCGCTGTGCGTCATCCGTCGTGTGTTAACTTTTAACATTTTCGACTTCTTCTTGAGAACCATTGGAGGGATTTCAACCATATTTGGCAGGAAGTATCCCCCATGGAAAGCCGCCTCAGATTTGTACAAATCATGGAGTTATCTCACCTTGGGGCCACATAAGGGGCCAAAAAGTGTGTAAAAAGGGGTGCATCTTAAAATATTCTTCTCATGAACCGGCCGTTGGATTGGAATCACATTTGGTATTCAGAGTCTTTAGGGCAAGGACTGCAAAGTTTGTACAAAAGAAAAAAAATGTCAAGAATTGGCACTGCTGAGGTGGTGGGGATGGGGCGTGTTATTAGTGTATTAGTGTTATTTTGAACCATTTGATGGATTTCAACCAAACTTGGTAGGATGCATTCTTATAGGAAGTAGCTTCAGAGTTACCTCCCCTTGCGACCCCATAATGGGCCACTAAGGGGGTAGCCTAAATATGGTACATCTTAAAAAATCTTCTTCTCGTGAACCTGCTGATGGATTGGATTCATATTTGATTTTTAGAGTCTTTGGACTGTAAAGTTTGTACAAGAAAATACAATCTGTTTAAAAATGGCTATGCTGTGTATATCTTTCAATATACTTGTGGGAATGATATTATAAGTATACTTTATCTGTAAATACATGCCTTTCTGCTCATTTGATTCAGGTGACCCATAAGGCCCTCTGTGCCTCTTATTGATTATCTTTGAGTTTTAAAGGAGCACTATACATGTATGTGCAACAGACATAAATGACGATTAAATAATCTTGCTACTATGTATTGTCACATGAGTCTTTCCATGAACGATCATTCAAGTATGTGTTTTAAACAGGTTAACTGTTCAACTATGACTACTCATAAACCGGATGGTAAAATATTGAATAAAAGTCACGAATACTGTTGTTTTGTAATTACTTTTCAAGCTGTTATAGTTAGAATACGAGTATCCTCCCTACTTGACATTTAACATATCATTGTAGTGACTATATCGCAAATCATATATGAAACATGGTTTAATCAATATGATTTTCAATTATTTCCCAAGGTTTCTAATTAGACACCACCATGAAAATATCCATGGCTACATGACATATCCAAATCTTTAATGTAGCCATGCTAGGATGTCTGAGGTAAAAAAACCGTACATGCAAGAAATTACCAGGGGCGCCTTGGTCTAGAGGTAGGACTCAGGCTTTGGAATCGAAGGGTCCTGGGTTCAAATTCTGCCGGTGCCGCAGATTTTTTCTGAGCAAAAGAATTACCCCACGTTGCTCCTCTTCACCCAGGTATATAAATGGGTACACAGGAATGTTGAAACCCAAATTGCTGTGGCTGCCGAAGGCGACAATTAATAACATCCAACTTGAGACTCAGTGGTCCTGGGTTGAAATGTAAAGTCGGTTGAGTGCGTTTCTCGGTTCGTAAAACAGACTCTAAACATAACTTTAAAATATGGAATGGTCAACATGCATATCATATGTTGCTAGATTATTTCTGTCAAAGGAAATTTCAAATGAAGTTCATTTAGTCCTTATATACCAAATATGTATATGATTGACTGACCCTCCTTTTATATTTATAGTGATATTTATGGGAAACTGAACCTTGATAGATAGTGAAAAATTTGGTATATTCCTTTCTTTTGGCCCAAGATAATTCAATGCACCACATAACAATGCATACTCCGACTGTGCCCATGTTGTTCTGATCCCTGGCATTGGCCCTTTTAACATTTAATCATAAAAGCCTGTATGTTGTTGTTTATTGTGGTATATAACATTTCGTATCTTTTGCGCAAGATTTTTTGTAAAAACAAAAGAATATGTTAAATTACATATTTATTTCACATTGACCTTAAATTTTTGACCTTGACCTTGAAACCATTTTGAAATGTTTTTTTGTTGTTGTTTTTTTTTTATTTTAAAATGTATCATTAAAAAGACCAAACACACTGCATGAAATAAATCTAGATTATTTGATATACAGATATACATTAAGTCAGAACAAACAATCATATATGATAGCCCATTTAGTTTTCATTGTGGCGGCCATATTGGATGCCATCTTGGATTTTACAACAAATAAGATCATTTTCTAGTCTTACATGACAGCTTTATCTAGAATATGAGTATTGCACTAATATAAAAAATAACACTTTGACATTAATTTTAGTGTCCATTATGTATATCAAAATTGGGGGAAACTGGTAAACTACAGTGTTCCATTATTTTTCAGGAGGGGTCTATAGACGCCATCTTGAATATCTCCATGGAAACACAAGATATCTTAATCTTTATGTTAATTTATTAAAGCCTATATAGTGTAGTTTATTTTGGTATATAACATTCCTGGCTTTTTATGCAAACTTTTGAGTAATAAGAAAAGAAAACTGGTAGATGACGTATTTTTTCACTATTTTTCACATTTGACCTTGAATTTGACCTTGACCTTGACATTGTGACCATTGTTAAATGTATCATGAGAAAGTTCAAACATAGTATATGATATTAAACCTAGTTTGTATGAGGTATAGATATACATTAAATCAGTACAGGCAATCATATACAACAACCCCTTGTTTTCAATTCTGGTGGCCATCTTGGACGCCATCTTGAATTTCTCAGCTCGTACCAACATCCAAGACTTGATATTTACCGTTTGACAAACTTCAGGATATGACGAACATTTTAGTATAGGTTAGAAAATGTGGTACTTTTGTGACCACCCCACATTCAACCAAGACTTGAAAGTCACCCTACTATATAGAACGCGAGGTTGTTCTAGTAAAACGAAACTTAGAGGAGAGATGAGTAGACAGTTTTCTCAACGACTATACGAAACTTGGGATTCTAGTCTAGTTATAGTGTCGCCATTTCATATCCAACAGACTTATAAACACAGATAAAATATTTCCAGGAAAGAACGTGACAAGATAATGGTTAGATCGCTGGAAGCGTTATTAAATGGAGATCATTATGTCCACGTTTGTTTGCAAAACGACCGGAATAGCCAAATATTGATAGACAAAGGTTGGCTCACTGCGATTGTTATTTTCACATCAACATAACAAACTATTTCGTATAGAGGCGTTATAGGTTTTGCCTCTATAAAAATCGGAAATAAACTGACAAAATACGCAGATATCAGCATTACTAGAATTAACTTGAAAACGATTAACATAATTGTCAACAACGTCCTTTGCTATTTTCTGTCATAGCATCGAAGAAGTAAAAGACGCAATGAAAAGCAACCAAACAACATCAACAAACTTAGAAAAATATATAAATGTTTTGATTTGTCAAATAAGGGAGCTACGATTCCGATACTAGCAGAGGTCATATTTCTAGTTGACAAGTTCCACTTATCGTTAGTGCGTGTGACTGGATGTACTAATCACCTTATATGAAATCTACATGTCAACTGTGTATGTAGCTGACGTTAACTAACGACAAAACCAATGGTAAGGCAAATCACAACGCCTTGAAGTGCTGTAAAATGTACCGAGATATTTTAACAAGGTCTTCTATGTAGGTCAAGGCCCAATTACCTTTGTACTTTATAATGCATTCGACTGAAAGTTTTTGCATTATTAACTTAACACTATACAGTCATGTTCCGAAGATAACATGCCAACTCACCCGAAAATAAAATCTGTTGAAATAGTTTCGTAAAGTTAGTATAGCAAAAAGAAGCAGAATCTGAAATTGACAGAAGAACGAATATAGAAAACAGCATCAGATGCTTGTTAAACATACGAATTAGAGATATTCGGTAACCCCATCAATTCACAGAATTTAAAGAAAATCTATTCTTTTGGGCCCTTATTGCAACCAACTCTTTGCCGAATAAAACTTTGTAATCGCGTAATAATAACAACAACAACAACACAAACAATAACAACACCAACAATAACAACAACACCAGCGATAACAACACCAATAACAACAACACCAATAACAACAACAAAACACCAATAATAACAACACCAACAATAACAACAATGCCAACACCACCACCACCACCACCAACAACAACAACAACAAAACAACAACAACAAAACTACCACAACAAAACCACCACCACCAACATCAACAACAAGACAACAACAAAATAACAACAACAATAATAACACCAATAATGACAACACGAGTAAGGTCAGCAAATACTTCATAGGTCGTAGGGGCTAAAAATGTTCTTTGAAAAAAATTGGCCCCTTTTCTGGCGATGCCTCGCTCTCTGCACGAATGATTTTGAGCTCATATTTCCATTAGATGCTTTTGGTTGACATGTTTTCTCATTTTGAGCCAGAATCCATGTTTCTTTTCAGGACTATTTGACGTCTCTAGGTGGATGAGTACATGTGGCCACCATTTCGGGTGTCTCTATTTTGACACTGAAAAATACACGGTACGTATGTTTGATTGAAAATTCTAAAAAATCCACTCCATGATAGTTGGTTCATTTCCTGGAAATTCCACAGGTCAAGGATGGATCTGTAGCAGTTTAGGGGCAGTTTTGCTCAAACCCAAGTTGTCGATGGTGTGACAATGTGTGGAAAATGTGTATTTTACATAGAATTAAATAGGAGCCAATAACACCAATAACAACAACAATCTTAAGTTAAGACTTTGTATCCCAGGTTTTTGAGTTATGGTCAACACAACATGGAAGCAAATTGAGGAATGCTTTAGTTCCACTTCCCAAATTCTTTTTAATCATTTAGAAGGCTTGAATCGCTCCCTATAGACAGATTTAAGTACTATTAATACTTTCTATTTTAAGACAATTTATTAAAACAAAGTCAGAAATAGGGGACACATTTGATTATTTTCTCCTTATAAAAATAAATCAGTCGACAGTATTCCCCGAAAGAGAACTTTTCTTTTCAATTGTTTCCCAATCGTGAAACATTTAGACTGCACCAAATTGTAACCAACTGTAGACGACAAAAGGGGCAATTCATAACGATGTGATTTATGTACAATATAACACAGAAAAAATTGAGATAAAAGGAAAAACATGCTGTTTATCAGCAGTTTCTTCTGCTGTTTCAATATTTTCCTCAGTTTTTTTTACAGACACGTCAAAAAGGTTTTGTTTGGAAAAGGGTTCAGAGCATCCCGACATTGGTTGCATACTTTCGTTTCATGCAATAAACTATTATACACAAAATCAACAATCAATAAAAGCATGCTATTTTTTGTACGAATTAATACTAGTAATCAACTCTAAACGATCATTCATAAGACACTTGTTTTACAACAAATGATTCCACAATTCCGTATATCGATCTGCAATTTCATCATAAAGCACCACGAAAGACAGACGTTACCTACATAGATGTCGACTGTGGTGGTAACAAATGCAATATGAGTTTAAAACGTCTTTAGAATTTTATGAAGAGCTTTGATAATAAGTTGGGAGTCACACACTTCAGTCATTTCTCGACCTAAGATAGTAAACGTAATTATACGGATGTTATTGCAAGATTTAGTGTTCACGAGTCGCCCACAAATCTCGGAATCTCAGGCATTTATCTAATAAGTAGTGTTGTTCGGGTCTCACTTTATTATCTAACGAGAACTCAACGAGGGTCATATATTAGCTTGTTGGCCTATTATCATCTACGCTACTTTGGTTCACGTCTATTTTATGTCCTTATTTACCTTGACACTAACCCATTACTATACGACAAATTTTTGACTGTTCCAATTTGAGAGGTGTTGCAGACAACAATTTCAAATTGATGAAATTTTAAAAATCTTTCCATTTTTGGTTGGAAAACATTGTGGAAAATGAATAAATTGCTTGTCACAAAGTTTTTCCAAGCCTTTCCTTTTGAGGAAGTTAAATTGATGTATGGCTAGAAAGTGGTGTTTTCATTCTCAGTTCGTAAACATTAATTGGTGTTCAGATGTCAAGGACTTGTTGTACACATATGGATTTAGATATTTTGGGAAGATCCACATTGTGTTAGCCATAAATGTTTTTAAATAATATTCAAAATCAGACTGTTTGACGATTTTCATCAAAGCTTATATGGTTACCTTTACAATAGCACTGTATTAGAAACGTAAAAACATGTTAAATGCTGCAATGGAATTGAAAATTATTTGAACTTATTACCTTATAAATGGTTCACTTATATTGCTAAACTTCGTCTTTCATCCCACTGTCTGAGAATTGAATCAGGAAGACATGGAAATAATAGAATTGAAAGAAATCAAAGAATTTCTCAGATATGCAATTCGAATGAAATTGAAGATGAATTCCATTTTCTCTTTATTTATGATGCATATTCAGAATTACGGAGAAATTATCTTAAAAGAAAGTATTGTATTCGTCCAAATACATGTATGCATAGGCTTGTTTTGATGTTCAATTACTCTAACAAGAACAGTGTAATTTGTCAAAGTTTATTAAAGAGGCTTATGTCCGGAGAAATGAAATTTTAAATCATATTATTACAAACTGTATGATAAAATCACATGCAGCTTCATATGTACTGAATTTTCATTTGCTTCTCTTCCATATACTATGATTGATATATTTGTCTATAACTATTTGATCACATGTTGCTTTTGTTTGCTTGTAGTATCGTAATTTGACAAGAAACTGTAAAGTTTACATCAATAAAGTATAGTCTGTTGTCTATTGTATACATTAAATTCACAAATTGCCATTTATTGTATGAAGATATCTCCATTAGGCATTAAGCTTATTGCCTGAAATGTTTCGTCCCAAATTTAAGCTATTGCCTGGTCAATTAGTTGCCTAAAGTGTTCAAGCATTGGTTTTATTGAATGAAATGTTTCATCCCAAATTGAGTCTACTTTACAACCCCTTTTAATGGTCATGTTTAGGCATTGACTGACTGTGTTCATGGGTATTTCTGAATTAAAGTAATTTAGTCAATCATCACATTGAAGGTAATACATATGATGCGATCTAGCTATAGGCTACCTTGTATAAACATCAGTTGTGTCCAGAACAAACTTTGAATTTACAGATGAAGTTTAAATAGTATAACGGCAACTGGGCGAATTCAAACGGCTTGATCTGGATCTGCGTTACCTTAAGATATTCATGGTCCAAGAAAGTAAGGGGTATCACTTTCATCTTGCCAAAATGAACCTCAGTCTGGTTCTGGAAGTGGCAACCAGAATATACATACATTCACGGAGGGCTGGCTAAAAGTAGACGTGACAAACCCACCATGTTCTTTTCTAATCGAGAGGCGGGAAAACACGAAAGAGTTCTTCATCTCTAAATTACTACCCATTGCAATTTTTTGCTTCGTATATATTTCAATATTTTTTTTCCTTTTTTTTCACAATCCCACATGTCTAAACAGTACAAAAATGTTGATGTTTTATATTGTTAAATGTGTTCTATGTACACCAAATCACATAGGAAAAAGACTATATTTGATATGGTTATAAATCTCTTGATCTATTGCTTGACATCGTGACAAGCTAATTCCTAGTATTTTTAAAAGGTAACACTGTAAGATAAATGGCTCTATTTTATTGCCCTACATCTTTTTGAACCGGAGACAGAATTATATCTTTCTGTGTGTGACCAGAGCAACGCAAAATACTGATTGTTGATTGAATGGCTTTGTTTTATAAATATTATTAGTTATTCCTATCATGATAATTATCATATAACATTTGTGATCGCATTCCTATGTTCTTCTTTCACATACACGTTCCGATTTGGCTTCCCTAATAATAGTGTAACGTCGAGGCAAAATAAGAAAATGTTGATAAAAAGTATTTTCTCCTCTGTCTTATCATTAACTGTATTAAATTATACAAAAATGATGTCTTTAACAAATTTCATTTCGCTGCCTTCATTAACTTTCAAATTGAAACAGTCGAAAACTTTACTTAAATTGGGAAGAGTTTCATTGACGAGTTAGATAAATACGGAAATCATGAACACTGGTACGACTTTGGATACGCTACACTTTATCTTGAATTCAGAGAGCATTTTAGTTGTAGACTGGTTTTGGTCAATATTAGTATTCATTTTTATTATTATTTTCATTTTTTTTGTTACAGATTTTTTTTTGTTTCCAACTTTGTATGAAAAAAGGTAAATTTAAAATATTTTTCGACTTTAAATTCTTCATCGTTGATGATTTTATCTCTGCTTGATATCGACGACACTCCCGGTTCTGTTTAACATGCTATACACATGACGTTTACAATCTGACTTCTTGTAATTTCGAAATTAGATTTCCAAAATCCTGTCGCGAAACTTGAATAACTTGATTTTCAATTCCCAGAGGATTAAATTAGGTATTCCTATTTCGAATCCATGCAAATGCGTTTACTGTTTTCCTCATATTTAGTTACATTTTTATTTGTGTTGTTCATAGGCAGTTGCAAATATTTTTTCAAAGATCTATATAGACTATGTTGTTTCATTTTCTAAAACATACCGAAGATACCCGTTTTAAAACACACAAATTCTTAACGAAATAGTTTTATCAATTTGAGGTATGCACAATAATGTCCAACACCAGATGACACGTATACACATGCTTCACTGCAATGTATTTCATGTTATCTGCTTCATTGTTTATCCCATTGTAAGATTTACGCACACATTCGAAGTCTATCAAAGTGTGAAATGCTTTTGTATTGATCATTTTGGGGATGCCTACAAAATAATTATACATAGCTGACCACACTGCATTCCAGCTTGCATATTTCCTTCAGCCAGTCAATCTTCTCATTTTCACGAATGTCGATTTTAACATTCGGTGAATGGATTGGTGGATTGTGATAGATTGACAGGAAAATGATCTGTACCAGTGTGTAGCAAAATATTGATGCAATTTTCATGATAATGTTGGCAAAACCGACTCCTGGCTGTTAGGACATTAGTACGGAATCCTATTCCCGCCATCGACTTTTCATCATAGCTAGAGGTAGAAAAATCGAGATTAGTCCCACTGATTTCATTTTTATTTCTAGCTAAAATATTCCCACGAAAAGTCGACGTTTTTCAAAAAAAAAAAAAAAAAAAAAAAAAAAAAAAAAAAAAAAATCAAAGAAACGGCGATTGTTCGACCTAAAACCTACCTAGAAAAATCGAGATTAGTACCACTAATTTGGGATTTTTTACCCGAAATATTTCCACGAAAAGTAGACATTTTTCACTAGACAATTGTCAAAGAAACGGTGATTGTTCGACCTAAAACTTACCTAGAAAATTCGAGATTTCGTTTTTTCTAATTCGGATAATCTAGACGGGGTATTGTTATAATAGCACCGGTTTAAGCGGTGTAGCAGTAAAAACTTTTTACAATACGGGTCATTTTAAATCAAGCTGAATACTTCGGAGGGAGGTTTAATTTTGACATAACCGTGGCTTTGTCACCAGCATGGTTCATTCCCGCCATTTTTAACAGTGTTCATGTAAAACGTATTCACTACCGTAATAGTAGTCTTACCAAAACTATATCCTACCTAATAATTGTCACCAACATATCATAACTACAGTTTGTTTAATGCTATAGATTAAACGTTTCGGAAGAAAAACAGCGTTATTTTAAGTCTACAGTATGTGCATGTCATTGTACAATGGCGTGTCACGCTAATAAAAATCAAGGAGTTGTAGTGTAATTCCCGGATATATGACTTTCCGCTAAACACCTTGTAATCTAAATTCTCCAGAAAAATAAGCCGTTAATGAATCTCAATATAGATGTTAATCGGATAAGTGACAGAATTATGCGAAGAAAATTGGCCATACAGCCTTAAAGCATTGATCGGCTAGACATACTTTGTGTCTAGCCTAGAATATCTGTTGAGCCAAAAAACAATATCAACAAGATTGATTTACTAGTCCATTTTTTGCTTAATAATGAATACCAAAATAATAAATAAGGAATTCTATCAAATATCTGACAGTTTTGTTTGAAAAAATATTTCCGTCTAACACAAGATGATATAATATAGTTTTCTGAAATGCTCACGGATAGGGATTATATTTGTCTGGACGTTTCAATAGGCTTCAACTGTCAAAAGCCACCAAAATAAATACAAAGTTCTCAGACAATTTTTTTTGTAATGGCGTCCAAATGACAGACGGAGAAGAAAATGTACTATTTTCGTGGATGCCCACTCGTGTTATTCATTTGTCATTTATTAAGTCCCCATTCTATCACAAATTACTTTGCTGATATTGAAACATCACAAGGGCTGGAAAACGTAAGACACAACAACATCATCGTCATCAACAGCATTTTTAGAAAATTGCCAATACATCCGTTAATACATGACTGATTGAAAGAGATGGGGAAAAATGCCGAGGATTAGCCGAGTCTAAAACGAAAAGAACAGACTTATTAAAATTTATTGACGAACAAATCTTTTGTCTCTTCAAGAAAAAATCCGGTGAAGAATGAATGAATGTCACAATGTTTTCTTTATCATGTATCTTGAGACGCGTCGAAAGGCGTCATACTGGTGGTGTGAATTAACCCTTTCCCAAACAGCAAAATTTTACGGTGATTCACTTCGAAAACAGCTACAAATGACAAAATGGATGTTATCTAAGATAAGATTTCTGTAAAATATGGCATAGAATATATTGAGACAAAAGGAGAAACTGCTGGTTATCAGCACTTTCTTCTTTTGTTTCAATGTTTTCCCAAGCAGTTTCTATTAGGGACGTCAAAACCAGGTCTTGTTTGGGAAAGGGTTAATCGGTACAATTATGTTACGAGGAAGCCCTAGAAGATCGAACATGGCCTTAATCAGACACCGTGTTGGGCTCTTGAATGTATACTGGGGCCTCTTTCTATATATCGCTGAATAATATATACAGGTATCGTCGTTCTTTTTTTTTTACAAAAATGTCGTTTCTACAGCTTTCAACAAGCTGTAGATACGAGCTTATTGATGATATGCAGCGATATTTATGTCGAAGGTTAACAGAGTGCATTATATCTTTTGTTTAAATTAGAGCTGTTGACGAAAGACTAATTAACTAGGTGCTTCAAATATTAAAGCTGTGAGTATTTGAGCCGGGATCTGGAAAAACGTCCCTTAAAGCATTTGAGAACATCATGGTTACAGATCAGCCTGCGTTTACACGCAGTCTGACCAGGAACCATGTCGTTCTCCAATAGCTTCCACGTGGTCTGTAGTAACCATTTGAGAGTAACATGGATTTTGGCTAGACTACATCTAGGCACAGCCTGACCTTGAAATCTGGCTATCTCAAATGCTATAAGGGACGTTTTTCCAGATCCGCGCTCATTTGTATTCACTAGTAACTTTATTGCTGTTCTGTTCGATTGCACGACTTGTGTTACGATTTTCCAGACTATGTAATGTTAATAGGGCAATGTTCTTTGTCATCTTAACACTAGACGACACTTGTGCACCGAATTAATCACCTAACAGAGTTTAAATCTAAAAGCTTAAATAGATTTGTAAGAGGTTGTCTGGACAAATTTTATTAGAATGTGCGTTCAACGGCCATAAATCGTCTGAAAATTTAAGAGAGAAATCTATCTTCTTTTAAGGATATTTAAGGATTTTCTTACCCAGATGATATTTTCAACTGTTTCATTGAAGTTTGCGATATTTCAAAATATGCATGGAAATTTGGTTCATGTAAAAGCAGGTTTATTGAGATAATGAAGACATTTAGATTTAAATATTTATAAATGTTCAACAATGGAATCCCTATATAGTGTTGGTGAACCTTAGTCCTACCCCTTTGAATATGATGCTTTCAAAGTCTAAAGGGAATAGTTACTTTCGTTTTGGTTTATGAAAAATAACGGTATAACCATTCGCATTTGATTTTGCTATTATATTGTCATTGACTAGTGAAAGCAATTGTTGGCTGACATATTTATTTACGTGTTGTTACAGCCATAAAATAAGCAAAATTACAAAAAATGCACTTTATAAAAAAATCTATAGGCGAGGTTTATTTTTGCTTCTTTATTTGTGCTTCTGTTTCAAGTCTAGCTCTTTTTGCCTGCTATCTTTCTAGCTCCTCTTCCTACACTCTTCTTTTATGAATATTATGGGCTTTCTCCCAGCCTCAAGTAATGCCTTTGTTATGTCCATGTCCACAACATTTCCATTTACTTTCACTGCATCCTTGACCATTCTAAGACCATTCAAAGAAGAGTTAGATAATAAAGTCCTTTCTTTTGATTTCATCTTCTTTTATTCTGATAATACCCTTTCTACCTCAGCATTTCTACTAGCGAAACATAGTACAGCCTTTACTAGAGGTCCCAGTACTTTGTTGTTTGGAGAGTTGTTATTATTTTTGGTTTGGAGCACTCCATTCCACTCTATCATCCTTCTGAATATCATCTAACTTGAAGTTGTCAGGTATGTCTTATATCTGGTACGTTTTCCATTCGCCTGTCAATTTGGAGATACCGCTTTCATCTGCAACACGAGGCGCGCTTTCAGTTATCCTTCTAGTTCTACTAGTCCGTCTCTCTGATATCTGTTCAGTGGGATGGAGGCACTGCATGTTTTTCAGCATTTCATTGTCAACAGGGAGTTGGTTTTGCAAATACTTGATGAATGACAACTTGGTAAAACTTCTTCATATTTAATTTCTCTTTCTTTCATAGATCTGGACTTTCCCTAACAATTTTTGTGTTGATTGTCCTATTTCTAAGGCATTTTTTTGGTTGTCAGCAGCCTCCACATCAAACTCTTTAATCTTCTTTCCCGTCTTCAGTTCTTCGACCACCAGTTCCTTTAAAAAAACTTGAATGATCTTAAACGATCCATCATTTCTGAGTACAGAATATACTCTAGAGGGTCTTCTCTATGAAATAATTAGAGGAACCGATCATAGAGCTTACAAAGGCTCAGCAGAAAGTTTATCTGTATCAGGGTTGCAGGGGATTTCAGCATGCGACAAATTGTGTTAGACCAAGGATTACTTTCCACCATTTTCATTGTTCTGGTCTCTTTTTCTGTCTCCGGTAGTGTGGTCAGGAAGTTCTTTTTCAGTGATTGCCAGTTCTTCACAATGCCTGTAGTGCAGTCACCAGTGACAACCATCTAGATTGGACATGCCTGGTGAATAACTCTTCATCGAAGTCAAGTGATGATTAAACTTCAATGAAATCTTCATTTCTGCAAGGGAAATGCTTAAAGATATAGAAGATGCCAATAGCCAGTTCCTCAGCTTCCTGGTCATACACGTTCAATCCTTCTCGAAAGGAGTAATGAACATGCATGTTGCATGGAATGAAAGGCAACAGCCCAGGGTTTCCTTTTGCCTTCACTTTCTCATTTACCTTATTCAAAACAGTTTTATTCACATTGGGACCATCAGAGCCAAGGATCAGTAGCTTTGTTAGAGGTAGATGAAAATATGGTTCCTGCAATGTGTCTAGAATACCATTAGCCAAACTCTCTCCAGTTGCATGACCAAACATAACTGCTTTCAAAAATGTACAACAACCGGTCCCTTTTCTTTGGACTAGTGACGAACATGAATGTCAAACTGTTTTCTCACTTCGGAGTTAGCAGTTTCGTCATACTGAATAACATAGCCAGGTGATTCATCAACTTTGCCATCACAGAGATCCCCATCTGAAGTAGAAACCCAACCCATCTGATATTAAGTAAGACACTTTACTTTTACTCATGGTGAAGTTTTCTGCCACAACATCTCCAGGGAACATCTTTTTGAAAGAAGAAGCAAGAGCAAAGAGTAATTGCTGTAGAACACCTTCATCTCCCATAATAGCTCAGCATGTGTAACAAGGTCTTTTGTACATTTATCCAGACAGGTAATAGTGGCAGATGCTGTACTTGTGTTTGGTTTCATTTCTGATGGACTAGGCGAGTCATCTGTAGTACTACATGAAGCTGTAGGTTGCCTAACTTTGAAAGTGAAGCTGTTTTGTAGAAAATCTCGATTTAACCAGTGATTGGTGTTTTGCTCAAGATGAATGGGCCAAAACGTGCTTGAACCCAGAGTTGTACACATTAAATCACTTACAACACAAAACAGTAACCTTTTGTGTCACAAGCATCGGCACTACACCACTTTCCATAAGGTATCCTTGAGCATCTTCTTTTTTCAACCAGTCTTCACAAAGCTTTGTCTTTCCATGAGGCATCTTCAAAAACTGTAATTCAATGTCTGAAAAAAAACCCACACATGTCATTCAAAGAAGCTGCCATTGTTGGTAAACACACAGTACAGAAGCATCTTCTACTGCTGCTTGTAAACATTATAAGAGGCTGATATACATACGAAAATGAATTTACAACAATTATTTCTTAAAAAATGTTAAATGTTATGGTGCACTTCTGTTTCTGTGTGTAAAATTGCTACAATTTCAATGAAGGAGCATGGCATATCCCTCAGATAAGCTTCATTCGGAGAGATGACTTTAACACATCTCTCTATTACCTTATTACTCCATTCTGCATCTACAAGTCAGACACAACACCCAGCTTGACTCTTGGAGCTTCTGTTCAGTTGCCTTTACTGCCATATACATTTATATGAATAAGAAAATACTGTCAAACACATTAAACAAGGAAAGAAAATACGTTATAAGAGAAAGGTAAGCTTTAGAATTATATACATATTGACTTAAGAAATTATGAATTGCAAGAAAAAATAAGGGCTCTTTAGGAATTTCCCTTGTCTTCTTTATTTTTTTGGGAATTTTAGCCAAATTGAAAAAAGAAAGATTTAAAAGAATTTTAGGGACGCTGGACAGCCTGTAAATGTTTTCACAGGCCTTCCCTGTTAGAGACGTGAAAAGTTGTCATTTGTCGTTGGGAAGTCGTTTGATAAGCCTCGCCTTCCAGCGCCTAGTAATCAACTTCTTAGAGAAAAAAAATATTTCTTCCGTATACAATCGTTCACAAAACTGAATCTTATTTTATAATAGAAAACTTCATATCTACGTATGTTAATCCACAATCTGGTTTAAAGCCCCATTTAGACCTTCTTGGGGAGCTTTAATAATAAGTTGGAGTAACACACCCCAGACACTTATCAACCAAACCCTTTTCAAAACGGCAAAAGTTTAGGTCGGCCCTATTCAGAGGCTTCTGTTAAGGAGAAAATTGATATTAAAAAGGAACATATTTGTGTACAATGAAGCACAGAAAATATTGAGAAAAATGGAGCATCTGCTGATTATCTTCTTTTGTTTCAATGTTATCCAAAGCCTTTTCCATTAGGGACGTCAAAACCAGGTCCTGTTTAGGAAAGAATTAAGATGCTTAACCTAATTACATAAATGTTATTGCAAGATTTAGTGCTCACTAGTCGCCCACAAATCTCTGAATCTCAGTCGTTTATCTAATAAGTAGTGCTGTTCGGATATGACTTTATTATCTTACGAGAACTCAACGAGGGTCATTTATTAGCTTGTTGGGCTATTATCATTTACGCTACTTCGGTTCACGTCTATTCCATGTCCTTATTTACGAATGAAACTTGGAAATACACAGTCTTGAGCTTAATGGTTTCTCAAAAGCAAGACATCTTTTGACGTATCTGATTGGAAAAGATTAATTCACGACTGTTTTATGTCCTTATTTGCGTATAAATAATGTACGAAAATGACATTAGCTTGAAGAAATCGTCCATTTAGTATTGTCAACAGTAGAATGTCTAACATATCGTCGATTTTCTTCAAAAACATCGAAACTAGTACAGAGTATCAGGTACATGGGGCGTCATATGCGTGTCTTTATATACATTCACTGACTGCTCTTTATCGTCTGAATATAACTCAATATGGTCAATTGATTAGACGTTAACTTTAGGTATTCAATACACTATTAGATACCAAACACTTCCTGCAACTTCGTGCGTCATTCGGAAATTGACGATAGCCGTCGTGCGTTTCCGGGTGTCATCCGTGGTGATCCGGAAATTGACATTGTCATCGATGACGCCCGAAGTTGCACGAAGTGTTTGGTATTCCGTAATGGATGAAATATCTGAAACAATGACCATTTAAGCATAGGTAACGTAATATTAAAGTCCCCGAACAATTTTATTCATTGTAATATTTTCACAGATTCAACGGTGTTGAGAAATCGTAAGGGTCGGGCCCGTATTATTTTAAAAAACATTTTGCCAACGCAGTTGCAAATCAAATTGGCACCGGACGGTAGTTTTAAAAGGGATATTGTCAGTGCATGTTTAGATTTAGAAGAGTACCGAACGGCTTGTCCTTTATTGGAGCTTCCTTCTTGTAACCGAGCGGTATACTTTTATGTTTGGGAGCAGGGATGTAGGGATGCATCGAAATGTTTTTGCAGGACTACAGGCGCGTTTTCCACAACCTTGTCTTGCCATAGATCTGCGATAGCTAAAGATATTCATAGTCCAAGACGCGATGGGAAACGGTTTTATCCCAAAACTCCTTAGTGGAAAACATCAGAACAAATGATGAAGTGAGGGGACTATCAATTTCATCTTGCCAAAGGAGTCTGAGTCTGGAAGTAGCAACATGAGTATACCTTCACGTAGGGCTGGCTGCAGGAAGAAATGAGACACTCATAGTTGTTCTATTCTATCAGAGTGGTGCAAAAAATACGAGAAAGTCGTAACTGGAATCGTTAGATCATTAAGAAATTTCTTCATCTTTGAATAACTATCCATTTAATTCTTTTGCTTATTCAATACATAAGCTATGTGGGATTCGCAGATATTGAAATAATTATTTCTTTTTTCACGATCCCACATGTATATTTAAAAAAGATTGGTGTTTTATATTGTTAAATGTATTCTGTCTGCACCAAATCACCCAGGAATAAGGCTGTATTTGATTCGGTAATATAATGCGAGATTTATTGCTTGACGTCGTGACAAACTAATTCCTAGTATATCTAAAATGTAACATTGGAAGATAAATGGCTTAATTTTATTAGCCAATTTCTTTTTGAACCGAAGACAAAAATATTTCTTTGTGACCGGAGAAACAGCAAAGGCTGGCTGTTGATTAATTGTTTTTGTAAAATTAGTAATTCCTATAACGATAAATACAAGACTTTGATCCAATTTTGTAATTGCAGTTACAGGTACGTCTTTCCCCAAAAGGTCTTTGTTGGCTTCCCCAATAGAAAAGGCTTGGGAAACATCGCACGAAAATGGTGATAAGGGCAAGTTTACAAAAATGTTACCATTCACGTTTTACATGCCTCTGTCGTAAGAGAGGAACATATTCAATTCAACTAATTCTAAAAAGATGTGTTAATGTGCTAATGTGTTCATATACTAGTAACAAAGTCTTAAGAAAATTGCTTCACTATTAAAAAAGATACATTGTTATAAGGTTTAAAATTTCAGAAGTGCAACGCTTTCTAAGCTATGGTAATCTCCGTTATGGCGGTTTTTTATTTCGCACATCTTTGACGGGTACATTTTCCTATATTTTTCAATATTGAATTTACATTTTAATAAATGCCCTTTTCAACACAAAATCCCGTTGTTATTTATTTCCGTCAAACTAGTTCTCCCAAGCATTCTTTCGCTACTTTACCTTTGAGAGAGCGTATCCATAAATGACATTTTATGGCTACATAAAATCTTTTATGGATCGATCCTCTGACATCCAGTCTACTCTCCCTGTCAATTCCAGTCTAACTTGTTGTCTTTTGTTACTATTTTTAGCCCTAATTAACTATGATCCAATCAAGTAGCTGAACCTGGGTCACGTGATGAATTTCGCCCAACCAGGAGCTTCCTAGCCATTATTTTTTATTTCGTGAAGGAGAAAGAAACATTTCAAGTTTACAAATTAAACCCACCTCCACCCCTTGGCCTTCTATTCCACCTTTTCACTTCTAGGCTTAAGCTATTTTCCAAAAATTTGACCTTGGTTATATCTACTGGTTGGGCGGTTTTTTATTTCGCCCATCTTTGACGGGTACTTTTTCCTATATTTTTCAATATTGAATTTACATTTTATCTGTTTCTTTGAGATTACGGCATTAATAAATGCCCTTTTCAACACAAAATCCTATTGTTGTTTTTCCCGTCAAACTAGTTCGCCCAAGCCTTCTTTCGCTACTTTACCTTTGAGAGGGCGTATCCATAAAAGACAGGATACTACAAATAGTATTTTTATTCATAGGAAATCATGTGCATCCTTATCTAAAGATTACTGTTTTCATCTTATCTTCACTGGTTTAGGATGTGGAGATGGTTTTATCCAATAAACCCTCTTACGTCAGGAGTGAAATACCGTACTTTTAATGTGTTACATTTTTTTTATTATTCTAGTAGAAATCTACCATTGTACGCATTCTGTATTCTACTATTGAGTTATTCAATGGATTACAATTTCTCATAATGTGCAATATATATGTTGCCAGGAGCTAAACGCTTTTTTTTCGTTTGTTATTATACAAGATGAGGCACATAATTTAGCTTAAATTAGCGATGATAAATTTAAAAAATAATTCAGATACTGCTTAACTTGGAACGGTTTTTAGTCTTTCCATTTAAGAAATCTGGGTGCTATTATGGACAAAAATAGTTATTTGTAACATATATAATATCACACTTTGGTCATTTTGTTTTAAAAAAAACTTTCCCACAAGTATTTCCCCTCTTTCTCTGTATTTTTTGTGTTAAAATGTGCAAACATAATATCCGTATCAACTGTGGTTTTGTCGCCGCCAACAACTTTATCAGTAAAAAAGTCGAAACCCTTTTGAGAAGGTTTTCACTGGCGAGACAGATATATACAGAAATCGTGAATACTGACACAATGTTGGATTCCGTTTTACCACGGATCTTTCCAGAAATAATTTTAGTTGATGACTGTCTTTGTCAATATTCATTTATTTATCGATTTATTCAATTTGACTTAGACAGTATTAAAATACAATCTACATTTCCACATTTTCCCTAAATTCTTGACATGTTTTACACTTTAATAGATCTATTTTAAAAGATTTTTTTTAATTTTAAAAGAAAATTTATCTTAAAAATATTTTACGTGTTTTTAACCTTATCATCGTTGACGATTCTATCCCCGTTTGATATCCCGTTCGATGCCACTCACAGTTCGTTCTGTTTAACATGCTATAACATGACGTTTACGATCTGACTTCTTGTAATTTTGAATTAAATTTTTAGAATCCTGTCGCGAAACTTGAATAACTTGATTTTCAATTCCCAGAGGATTAAATTAGGTATTCCTATTTCGAATCCATACAAATGCATTTATCGTTTTCCTCATATTCAGTTGGAAACATTTTTTGTTTTACTCATAGGCAGTTGCAAATATTTTACAAAAATTTATATTTGTTGTTTCATTTTCTAAAACAAGATACAGAAGATACCCGATGTCAAAAAAGGATGAATGCTTAACGGAATACATGTAGTTTTATCATTTTGAGGTATGCACAATAATGCCCAACACCAGATGACACGTATACACATGCTTCCATGCAATGTATTCCATGTTATTTGCTTAATTGTTTTTCCCGTTGGATGTTTTACGCACACACTCGAAGTCTTTCCAACAAAGTCTGAAATGCTGCTTGATAGACAATCTTGGGATGCCTACAAAATAATTGCACATAGCTGAACACACTGCATTCCTGCTTGCATATTTCCTTCAGCTTGTCCATCTTCTTAATTTCACGCATTCCGACTTCTTCGGAGCATGGATTTGTGGATTGTAATGGATTGTCAGGAAAAAAAGTATGTGCAAGTGTGTAGCAAAATATGGATGCAGTTTTTCTGATATTTTTTTGTAAACCCGACTCCTGATAGTACGACCATACTAAGTAACGAATACTTTGACTTGATGTATCTAAATGTCTGGTTCAAAAATCGTTTTACTTGTATTTGCCAACAGCTAAGGATTAAATTTTGGGAGCATTTTCATGATTTCTGCTGTTTCAAGTCTTTGTTTTTTGTTCGGGTGTAGATCTATAGCAATATGACATCCATCTATCAACTTCACACTTGAAACCAATTTTCCTTATGGAATGACCCGAGCAGATATTTCTGGAATGCCGGTCATTCGAGCAATGACATTAATTTCCAAAAAGTCACTTTTGACCCTTTTGGGTTTTCTTTGAGACCACTGATATTTGCATGTATGACCTGGTGCTCTATTTTACTGGCTCAACATGACTTAATTAAGTTTATGCTTTCTTTTTCGTATCTTGGTACCTTAGATATTTTCTATCAATCCAAGCAACATTATAGAGCATAAACAAGAGCTGTCACTGTAAGATGACAATGCCCCCGACACCGCTTTGATTTTAGATTATGGCCAATCTATGTTCAAGGTCAAGGTCATCCAGGGATCAAGGTCACCAAAGTATGTGCCTACAGAAAGGTAATGTACCAAGGAATGTTGTGGTAAAGTATGAAGCGAATATGTTAAGTAATAAGGAAGTTATGGCCAATGTTAAAGTTTTTGGACGGAATGACGGACAGACGGACGCACAGACAGACGGACAGACAGACGGACGGACAAGTCAAATTTATGATGCCTCCCTATCGGGGGCATAAAACTATACAAGATGAATTTTACTTATTACATAGGCAATAATTAAGGGACTTTGTTATAATATGCTTTACTTGCTTTTTTATACACACATGTACTTTTCTAAATGCTCTATCTAAATACTTTATTTCCCATATTGAATGACCTACCAAAGCATAAAGGGGTATGTAATATGGGTCTTATGACCTTATACTCCTTTATTTTCATTAGAAATAAAGGAGTATAAGATGCTAAGACTCAAATTGTAGACCCCTATGTACCAGAGTACCCACAATACTCAGTGATTTATTATGATACATGTAACAAGGGTCCGCTTAATTTCTTGTCAAAGCTAATGAAATTGTCGGGAAGCATTTTCTGCTATTGTCTCAATATCTTCCCAATCCCATTATATTAGGAAATCCAGAAGCAAACTTTGTTTCGGAGAAGATTTAGCAGAGGAAAGTCCCGTTCAAAAATTGCCTCTAAAACATCATTACTACAGCTTGTTCCAAGCTATAGATACAAGGTTTACGAAGTAAGCAGCGTTATGTTAAGTCTACATAATGTGCATGTCATTTTACTATGGTGTGTCACACTAATAAAAATAAAGGAGTGGTAGTGTTATCCCCGGATATATTACGTTCCGCTCAACGCGTTGTAATCTAAATTCTCCAGAAAAATAAGCCGTTAATGAATCTCAATATAGATGTTAAACGGATGAGTGACATAATTATGTGAAGAGAACTAGACATACAGCCTTAAAGCATCGATCGGCTACACATACTTTTATAAGTTCCGTAAGATTGTTTATCGATCGGTAAAAGTATAATTTGGACGTCTTTATTGCATTATTGCCTAAAATTTGTGTTTTCAGTCTGTTATTGGCATTGGATAACAAGCAAAAATCAGTCTGATATTGTCAAAAACGGTCGTTATTCAGTAAATTCACGTGCATTGTCGGACCGGTTTTGCATTCACATATCCTCGATCGGGGATTTGTTATGAGTGCTTCAGAAAATTGAAAATAAAGCCGAAATTTTGTCATTTCCCTTTTCGCGATGTAAATTCTTATAAGACCCTATTTCCAGTTTATACCCCAATAAATACTAGGTCTCCCAGTGTAACCATATCTGATTACGTAATATACAAATGTAGTGACGTAGGTTTAATTCTTGGAATCAAAACGTAAACAAACGGGCAGCTGACAGATTTTGAACTAAAAGTGGATTTCGTGGACACGGAAGAATATAAATTACAATTGAGTGGTTGTGGTCTAGGTCAAATGTGATGGTAAGCCTATGTGTTTCTTGTTCTTCTTTTAGTTACTGCAATTTTTCCTTTACAACTTTGTTTTTTATCGAAATGAACGAATGTCTGAAACGAACCAGAGATCTACCTCGGAAGTTCCGACCTTTTGTTTTATTACTGTACCCGCACTGAAATGAACGTTAGAATATCCAGAGTATGTTTCCAAAAGAAAACTTAGTCGAATATTTTTACGATTTCGCCAACCCAAATGAAGATTATGTCAGTAAAAATGCGATGAAACTTGACTACATAGCTACACAATGAAAATCTAACGGCCCGTCTAGTGGATATCGGACTTACTCGATATATGTCGAGTCGAATGCCGGAAAACTCTGGTGTCTGTCGGTGAAAATGTGGCTAAATTTTCACAAAGTTTTTCAGGTATTCGTCTTATTTTATTACATTTCTTTGCAAATTCTTCATATTTTATGCAATAATAGCGTCAATTCACGTTTTTTCGGTCGTTAACATTCTCAGAGGCCCACAAAATGGGTTATCGCCCTCGACCTTCGGTCTCAGGCGATAACGCATTTTTTGGGCCTCTGAGAATGTTAACGACCTCAAAAACGTGAATTAACCCTATATTACATTCAAACTTGAACGATGTACATTTTCAATTCTAGTCTAGAATATCTTGAGCCAACGACATTGTTATCAAAATTGATTTACTAGTCTATTCCTTGCTTAATACAAAATATGACATATAATAAATAAGGAATTTCTATCAAATATCTGACAATTTTGTTTGAAAGAATATTTCTGTCTGACACTGAAATAAACAGGATGATACAATAGCGATTTCTAAACTGCCAACAGACAGGGTTTATTTTAGTCTAGAAGTTTCAATAGGCTTCAACTGTCAAAAGCCACCAAATACAAACAAAGTTCTCAGACAGTTATTTTGGTAATGGCGTCCAAATGACAGACGTAGAAGAAAAATGTACTATTTTCGTGGATGCCCACTCGTTATTTTGTCATTTATTACGTCCCAATTCTATTACAAATTGCTGTGCTGATATTGAAACATAACAAGTACTAGGAAACGAGTGACACAACATCATCATCATCATCATCATCATCATCATCATCATCATCATCATCATCATCATCATCATCATCATGATCTTCAATAGCATTTTGAGAAAATTACAAACAAAACTGTTACACACATGACCGATTGAAAATGTATTGAAGCTTTGAAGATGGAAAATAAAGGGGATAAGTCGAATCTAAAACGAAACAAAAGATGTATAAAAAGTTATTTACGAGTCTTTTGTCTTTTTGTACTGAAAACAAAACATGGTAGAGAATAAAGGAATGGTTTATCAAAATGTTTCCATCGTCTTTATCTTGAGGCACAGCGAAAGGCGTCATACTGTTTGAATGGGTAAACAGCTGCAATATGTTACGAGGAAGCCATAATAGAACAAATTGGGTCTTGATCAGACACCGTGGTGGGCTCTTGAATGTATACTTGGGTATTTTTCTATATATATCAGCGAATATTATATAATTTATCTAAATTATATGTTGATGGTTAACAGAATACAAATTATCTTTTGTTTAAATTAGAGCTGTTCACGATTGACAAGGTGCTGCAAATATTCAAGCTGGAAGTATTTGTATTCACTAGCAAAATTGCTGTTCTGTTCAATTGCACGATTTATGTTGAAATTTTCAGTCTAAGTAATGTCAATAGGACAATGTTCTTTGTCATCTAAACACTTATATGACACTTGTGCACCAAATAAATCACATAAGAGAGTTTGAATCTAAAAGCTTAAATAGAATCGTAAGAGGTTGTCTGGGCAAATTTTATTAGCGTTCAACGGCCATAAATCGTCTGAACATTTAGGAGAGAAATATATTTTGTTTTAATGATATTTAAGAATATTCTGACCCAGATTTCAACTGTTCTATTGAAATCTGTGATTTCAAAATATGCATGGAAATTGTGCTCAATAATTGAAACAGGTTTATCGTGATTATGAAGACATTTAGATTAAAATATTTACACATGTGCAACGACTGAATCCCTATAAAGTGTTGGTGAACCTGTCCCTTTAATCGTTTTAAGTATAATGCCTATTTGATCATGATGCTTTCGAAATTTAAAGTGAATCGTCACATTCGTTTTGGTTTATGAAAAATAACGGTATAACCATTCTAATTTGATTTTGAGATTATAAGTCATTGACAAGTGAAAGCAATTGTTGGCTGACATATTTATTTACGTGTTGTTACAGCCATAATATAAGCAAAAATACACAAAACATGCACTTTATAAGAAAAACCTATAGGCGAGGTTTATTTCTGCTTCTTTATTTGTGCTTCTATTTCAAGTCTAGCCCTTTTTGCCTGCTATCATTCTAGCCCCTCTTCCTTCACTCTTCTTTTATGAATAGTATGGGCTTTTCTCCCAGTCTCAAGAAATGCCTTTGATATGTCCATGTCCATAACATTTCCTTTTACTTTCACTGCATCCTTGACCATTCTAAGACCATTCAAAGAAGAGTCAGATAATAAAGTCCTTTCCTTTGATATCATCTTCTTATATTATGATAATACCCTTTCTACCTCAGCATTTCTATGAGCGAAACATAGTACAGCCTTTACTAGAGGTCCCAGATCTTTGTACTTTGGAGAGTTGTTATAATTTTTGGTTTGGAGCACTCCATTACACTCTATCATCCTTCTGAATATCATCTAACTTGAAGTTGTCGGGTATGTCTTGTATCTGGTACGTTTTCCATTCGCCTATCACTTGAGAGAAACCACTTTCATCTGCAACACAAGGCGCGCTTTCAGCTGTCCTTCTAATTCTTCTAGTCCATCTCTCTGATTTCTGTTTAGTGGGATGGAGGCACTGCGTGTTTTCAGCGTTTCATTGTCAACAGGGAGTCGTTTTTGCAAATACTTGATGTACTTCATATTGAATTTCTCTTTCTTTCATAGATCTGGATTTTTCCAAACAATTTTTGTGTTGATTGTCCTATTTCTAAGGCGTTTCTTTGGTTGTCAGCAGCCTCCACATCAAACTCTTTAATCTTCTTTCCCGTCTTCAGTTCTTCGACCGCCAGGTCCTTTACAAAACTTGAATGATCTTTAACGATCCATCATTTCTGAGCACAGAATATGCACTAGAGGGTATTCTCTTTGAAATAATTTGAGGAACCGATCATAGAGCTGCAGAAAATTCATCTGGATCAGGGTTACAGGGGATTTCAGCATGCGACAAATTGTGTTAAACCAAGGATTACTTTCTACCATTTTCATTGTTCTGGTCTCTTTTTCTGTCTCCGGTAGTAAGGTCAGGAAGTCATTTGTCAGTGATTGCCAGTTCTTTACAATGCGCTGTAGTGCAGGCACCAGTGACAGCCATCTAGATTGGACATGCCTGATGAAAAACTCTTCATCGAAGTCAATTGATGATTAAACTTCAATGAAATCTTCATTTTTGCAAGGGAAATGCTTAAAGAAATAGAAGATATCAATAGCCAGTTCTTCAGCTTCCTGGTCATCCACTTTCAATCCTTCACGAAAGGAGTAATGAACATGCATGCTGCGTGGAATGAAAGGCAACAGCCCAGGGTTTTTTTGCCTTCATTTTTTCATTTACCTTATTCAAAACAGTTTTATTCACATTGGGACCATCAGAACCAAGGTTTAGTAGCTTTCTTAGACGTAGATGAAAATTTGATTCCTGCAATGTGTCTAGAATACCATTAGTCAAACTCTCTCCAGTTACATGACCAAACATTTGGACTAGTAACGAACATGAATGTCACACTGTGTTCTCACTTTGCAATTTCGTCATACTGAATAACATAGCCAGGTAATTCACCAACTTTGTCATCACAGAGATTCCCGTCTGGAGTAGAGTCCCGACCCATCTGATATTAAGTAAGACACTTTACTTTTACTCATGGTGAAGTTTTCTGCCACAACATCTCCAGGGAACATCTTTTTGAAGAAAGAAGCAAAAAGAAAGAGTAATTGCTGTAGGACACCTTCATCTCCCATAACAGCTCAGCATGTGTAACAAGGTCTTTTGTACATTTATCCAGACAGGTAATAGTGACAGATGCTGTACTTGTCTTTGGTTTCATTTCTGATGGGCTAGGCGAGTCATCTGTAGCACTACATGAAGCTGTAGGTTGCCCAACTTTAAAGTGAAGATGTGTTGTAGAAAATCTCCATTTAACCAGTGATTGGGTTTTGCTCCAGATGAATGGGCCAAAACGTGCTTGAACCCAGAGTTGTACACACTTAATGACTTACAACACAAAACACAATAGCCTTTTGTGTAACAAGCATCTGCACTACACCACTTTCCAACAAGGTATCCTTGAGCATCTTCTTTTTTCAACCAGTCTTCACAGAACTTTGTCTTTCCATGAGGCATCTTCAAAAACTGTAATTCAATGTCTGAAAAAAACAACAACCAACACATGTCATTCAAAGAAGCTGCCATTGTTGGTAAACACACGGTACAGAATCATTTGCTACTACTGCTTGTAAACATTATAAGTGGCTGTAATACACACGAAAAATAAATTTACAACAGTTATTTCTTAAAAATGTTAAATGTTAGGGTGCACATGTGTTTCTGGGTGTAAAATTGCTGCAATTTCAATGAAGGAGCAAGGCATGTCCCTCAGATAAGCTTCATTCGGAGAGATGACTTAAACACATCTCTCTATTTACCTTATTACTCCATTCTGCATCTACAAGTCAGACATAACACCCAGCTTGACTCTTGGAACTTCTGTTCAGTTGCCTTTACTGCCATATACATTTATTTGAATAAGAAAATACTGTCAAACACATTAAATAAGGAAAGAAAATATGTTATAAGAGAAAGTCAAGTTTTAGAATTATATACATATTGACTTAAGAAATTATGACTTGCAAGAAAAAGTGAGGGCTCTTTAGGAATTTCCCTTGTCTTCTCCATTTTTTAGGAATTTTAGCCAAATCGAAAAAAGAAAGAAATATTTTTTAAGAATTTTAGGGACGCTGGACAGTCTGTAAATGTTTTCACAGGCCTTCCCTGTTAAAGGCGTGAAAAGTCGTCATTTGTCGTTGGGAAGTCGTTTGTGAATGGGTTAATACGGACGCCATTTCATAAATAATTGTCTGAGAACCATATTTGTATAAGAAGGATTTTGACAGTTGAAGCCTAATGAAATTAAATATAAATCCGGTCCGTGGGTATTTCAGAAATCGGTACTATATCATCTTGTTTTTTTAAGTGTCAGCCAGGGAAATTCTTTAAAACCAAATTGTCAGATATTTTACTGAACTTCCTCATAAATATATTGCCTTTTTTGTATTCTATTATTTTGGCTTAAATTAATCATATGAAATCAGTTTCGAAGGAAAGACGAAAGTGCATCTTGCTTTCTTGCTGCCATTGTCAAACAGTAAAAATATACTGTTTTGAATTTGATCGCACGGTTAAGAGGAATTTAATGTACGAAGATATGCTATACATTTGCATATCAGAATAGACAGTTATCCCATCATTCAACGAATTAAGAAGATGTTGCTTGCGACTAAATTAATGTTTCTCAGTATACAATTTATATGGAATATTACTAAGAAACTATGCAGGAAATAATGAAAATCAAACTAGCAACCAAAATTACTCACAAACAAACAAACTAAAAACAACAACAACGACAATAACAAAAGGTCCAGAAGGCCTGTATCGCTCTACTGGTTATATTACAATCAATGGGGCGGTGTAAAAATAGATGTTTATAAGGAAGTCTGATAAGCCCCGCCCTCCAACGCCTAGTACTTAATCAACTTCTTAGAGAAAAAAAATATTTCTTCCGTATACAATCGTTCAAAAGATTGAGTCTTATTTTAGAATAGAAAACTTCATATCTACGTATGTTAATCCACAATCTGGTTTAAAGCGCCTTTAGACCTTGTTGAAGAGCTTTAATAATAAGTTGGAGTCACACACCTCAGACACTTATCGACCTAACCCTTTTCCAAACGGCAAAAGTTTAGGTCGGCCCTATTCAAATGAGAAAATTGATATTAAAAAGGAGCATATTTGTGTACAATGAAGCACAGAAAATATTGAGAAAAAATGGAGCAACTGCTGATTATCTTCTTTTGTTTCAATGTTATTCAAAGCCTTTTCCATTAGCGACGTCAAAACCAGGTCCTGTTTAGAAAAGAATTAAGATGCTAAACGTAATAGCATGGATGTTATTGCAAGATTTACTGTTCACTAGTCGCCCACAAATCTCGGAATCTCAGTCGTTTATCTAATAAGTAGTGTTGTTCGGATCTGATTTTATTATCTTACGAGAACTCAACGAGGGTCATTTATTAGCTTGTTGGGCTATTATCATTTACGCTACTTTGGTTCACGTCTATTTTATGTCCATATTTAGGAATGAAACTTGGAAATACACAGTCTTGAGCTTAATGGTTTCTCAAAAACAAGACATCTTTTGACGTATCTGATTGGAAATAATTGATTCACGCCTGTTTTATGTCCTTATTTGCGCATAAATACTGTACGAAAATAACATTGGCTTGAAGAATTCGTCCATTTAGTATTGTCAACAGTAGAATTTCTAACATATCGTCGATTTTCTTCAAAAACATCGAAACTAGTTCAGAGTATCAGGTCCATGGAGCGTCATATGCACTGGTGGAGAACTCGGCCACAGCGTGGGACGTTTTTTCGCGATCATAGTATTCCGTCTGTGTTGTTATATAATATTGTAACTACGGCTTCGGTAAAGCCGTAGTTACGAGATCTTATAACAACACAGACGGTTTGTCAATACATATCGGTAAACCATGTCTACTTCTAGAACAAATTCATTGTTATTAGAAAAACTATCAGATCTTTAAACTCACATTTAAACGCAAAATATATATACCTTTTTGTAGCAAAAAACGTCCTTCGCTTTCGCCGAGTTCAACACCAGTGGTATGCGTGGTTTTATATAACTTCACTGACTGTTCTTAATCGTCTGAATATAACTCAATATGGCAAATTTATTACATCTTAACTTAAAGTATCCAATACACTATAAGATACCAAACACTTCCAGCAACTTCCGACGTCATTCGTTGTTACGGAAATTGACGATTGCCGTCGTGCGTTTCCGGGTGTCATCCGTGGTGATCCGGAAATTGACGTTGTCATCGATGACGCCTGGAGTTGCACGAAGTGTAATGGATAAAATATCTGAAACAATGACCAGTTAAGCCTAGGTCACATATCAAAGTCCCTGAACAGTTTTATTCATTGTAATATTTTTTCACAGATTCAAAGGTGTAGAGAAATCATAAGGGTCGGGCCCGTATTATTTAAAGGCATTTTGCCAAAGTAGTTCCAAATCAAATTGGCACCGGAAGGTAGTTTTACGAGGGATATTGTCAGTGCACTTTTATATTTAGAAGAGTACCGGGCAGATAAACGCCCGCGACATGGTGGATCTGAACAGTTTATTTTTTATCGGAGCTTCCTTCTTGTAACCAAGCGGTATACTTTTATTTTTGGGAGCAGGGATGTAGGGATGCATCGAAATGTTTTTACACGGACTGCAAGCGCGTTTCCACAACATTGTCTCGCTCTGGATCTGCGATAGCTAAGGATATTAAAGGTCCGAGACGCGATGGGAAACGGTTTTATCACAAACAAATCAGTGGAAAAAAACATCAGAACAACTGATGAAGTAAGGGGAGTATCAATTTCATCTTGCCAAAGGAATCTGAGTCTAGAAGTTACAACCTGAGTATACCTTCACGTAGGGCTGGCTACAGGAAGAAATGAGACACCCATAATTGTTCTGTTCTATCAGAGGGGTGCAAAAATACGAGAGAACCATTAACTGGAATTGTTATATCATTAAGATATTTCTTCATCTTTAAATAACTATCCATTTAATTTTTTTGCGTATTCATTACACACGCTAGGTGTGAATCGCAGATGTTTATATAATTATTTCTTTTTTCGCAATCCCACATGTCTAAAAAAATGAAAAAAAAAAAAAAGATGTGTATCTTGTTAAATGTATTCTGTCTGCACCAAAACACCCAGGAATAAGGCTGTATTTGATTCGGTAATATAATGCGAGATTTATTGCTTGACATCGTGACAAACTAATTCCTAATATATCTAAAATGTAAGATTGGAAGATAAATGGCTTAATTTTGTTAGCCTATTTCTTTTTGAACCGAAGACAAAAATATTTCTTTGTGACCGTAGAAATAGCAATGGATGGCTGTTGATTAATTATTTTTGTAAAATTAGTAATTCCTATAACGATAAATACAAGACTTTGATCCAATTTTGTAATTGCAGTTACAGGTACGTCTTTCCACAAAATGTCTTGGTTGGCTTCCCCAGTAGAAAAGGCTTGGGAAACATATATATAATAGAGGCATCGCACGAAGATGGTGATAAGGGCAAGTTTACAAAAATGTGACCATTCCCGTTTTACACGCCTCTGTCGTTAGAGAGGAACATATTCAATCCAACCAATTCTAAAAAGATGTGTTAATGTGTTCATATACTAGGTTCAAAGTCTTAAGAAAATTGCTTCATTGTTAAAAAGATACATTGTTATCTAAAAATTACTTTTTTCATCTTATCTTCACTGGTTTAGGATATTGAGATGGTTTTATCCAATAAGCCCTCTGATGTCCCTCTGATGTCAGGAGTGAAACACTGTACTTTTAATGTGAACAATACATTTTTATTATTCTAGTAGAAATCTACTGTTGTACGCATTCAATATTCTACTATTTAGTTTTTCAATGGATTACAATTTCTCATAATGTGCCATATATATGTTGCCAGGAGCTAAACGCTTTTTTTTTCGTTTGTTATTATACAAGATGAGGCACAGAATTTAGCTTAAATTAGCGTTGAAAAATTCAAAAGATAATTCAGATACTGCTTAACTTAGAATGGTTTTTAGTCTTTCAATTTAAAGAGACATTTCAGAATTTTTGTCATAAATTTTACTTTTATTATGCCCCCGATAGGGAGGCATCATAAATTTGACTTGTCCGTCCGTCCGTCCGTCTGTCCGTCTGTCCGTCTGTCTGTCCGTCTGTCCGTCTGACCGTCTGTCTGTCCGTCATTCCGTCCAAAAACTTTAACATTGGCCATAACTTCCTTATTACTTAACATATTCGCTTCATACTTTACCACAACATTCCTTGGTACATTACCTTTCTGTAGGCACATACTTTGGTGACCTTGACCCCTGGATGACCTTGACCTTGAACATAGATTGGCCATAATTTAAAATCAAAGCGGTGTCGGGGGCATTGTCATCTTACAGTGACAGCTCTTGTTTTTATCTGAAAGAGAATATTTCCTTATGAAAATTCTGAAAATGTCAAGCCAAAATATTGCGCTGTTTACGAGAAATTAATATTTTTGTGTTAAAATTGAACAAATTGTTGTGGACAACAGTTAGGATTTATATGCAATTTATCGATTATGTCTCAATTTTAAATGCGTGTTTCTCGCTTATTGGCAACAACTTAAAAAAACTAATAGTATTTATAATCATTAGAATTACCAATCAGAATTACCAATCTTGGCATCAAGACATACTTTAAAAAATTGAAATTGGAATTTAATGTCCCTTTAAGAAATCTGGGTGCTATTTTGGACAAAAATAGTTATTTGTAACATATATAATATCACACTTTGGTCATTTTGTTTATTAAAAAAAAAACTTGGCCACATGTATTTCCCCTCTTTCTCTGTATTTTTTGTGTTAAAATGTGCAAACATATTATCCGTATCAACTGTGGTTTTGTCGCCTTCAACAACTTTATAAGTGAAAAAGTCGAAACCCTTTTGAGAAGGATGTCACTGACGAGTTAGATATATACAGAATACTGACACAAAGTTGGATTCCGTTTTACCACTGCTCTTTCCAGAAATAATTTTAGTTGATGACGGTCTTTCGTCAATATTAATTTATTTATCGATTTATTCAATTTGTCTTAGACAGTATTAAAAAACAATATACATTTCCACATTTTTCCTAAATTCTTTACACGTTTTACACTTGAATATTTTAAAAGATTTTTCTTAAATTTTAAAAGAAAATTTAGTTTATGAATATTTTACGTGCTTTTAACCTTATCATCGTTCTATCCCCGTTTGATATCCCGTTCGATGCCAATCACTGTTCGTTCTGTTTAACATGCTATAACATGACGTTTACGATCTGACTTCTTGTAATTTTGAAATTAAATTTTTAGAATCCTGTCGCGAAACTTGAATAACTTGATTTTCAATTCCCAGAGGATTAAATTAGGTGTTCCTATTTCGAATCCATGCAAATGCATTTATCGTTTTCCTCATATTCAGTTGGAAATATTTTTCTTTTTTGTTTTCCTCATAGGCAGTTGCAAATATTTTACAAAGATTTATATGTGTTGTTTTATTTTCTAAAACAAGATACAGAAGATACCCGATGTTAAAAAACGTGAATGGTTATTGCAATAGTTTTATCAATTTGAGGGACGCGCGTTAATGTTTTGTACAACACCAGATGACAAGTATACACACGATTCCGTGTAATGCATTCCATGTTATTTGCTTCATTGTTTTTCCAGTTGGATGTTTTACGCACACACTCGAAGTCTTTCCAACAAAGTATGAAATGCTGTTGCATAGACCATCTTGGAGATGGCTACAAAATAATTACACATAGCTGATTACAATGCATTCCTGCTTGCATATTTCCTTCAGCTAGTCCATCTTCTCAATTTCACGAATGTCGGTTTTAACCTTCAGTGCATGGATGGGGGGGGTTGTAATGGATTGTCAGGAAAAAGATTTGTACCAGTGGGTAGCAAAATATTGGTGCAGTTTTCATGATAATGTTTGTAAAACCGACTCCTGACTGTTAGGACCACATTGACTAAGTAGTCAGTCTAACAGTCTAGACTAACTGATTTGGGCATTCTGTGTATCCTATTTTGGCTTAATCACTACGCGGTGCGCATAACTCCGAATCCTGTCGCCAAAAAGTAGCAAGCAGAAAATTGCAATAAAAACTAAATTTTAAACAAAATAAAGTTTCATTTTCGTCTCAATTTTATCGAACAAAATAATTAATTCAAATCAGGTTATTCATTTTACTTTATGCAAGGGTGTGAAGCAAATGTGCCGCGTGACAGGAAGTACCACGTGTATGCATTTTAAGGGCGCTGACATCTTGAAAGTAGTTAACCCAGAATGCCACAATCAGATAGATGATAATCGCTATTGGCGACATCTATTGGTAGATATTGGTTAGGACCATGATTAGGACATAAGTACGGAATCCTATTCCCGCCATCGACTTTTTATCCTAGCTAGAGGTAGAGATTAGTTCCACTAATTTCGTTTTTATTTCTAGCTACAATATTCTCACAAAAAGTCGACGTTTTTCATCCAATAATTTTCAAAGAAACGGCGATTTTTCGGCCTTAAACTTACCTAGAAAAATCGAGATTAGTTCCACTAATTTCGTTTTTTCTACCCAAATATTTCCACGGGTAGATATTTTTCACCTGACAATTGTCAAAGAAACGGCAATTTTTCGACCTGAAACTTCGAGAAAATTCGAGATTAGTACCACCTGATTTCTTTTTTTCTAGTTCGGATGATCTAGACGGTTTAAGCGGTGTAGCAGTAAACACTCTTTACAATACGGGTCATTTTAAATCAAGCTAAATACTTTGGAGGGGGGTTTTATCTTGACATGCCCGTGGCTTTGTCACCAGCATGGTTCATTCCCGCCATTTTTAACGGTGTTCATGTAAAAGGTATTCCAGATTAAAAGGTACCGTAATAGTAGTCTTACCCAAAATACATCCTACCTACTAATAAATTATTGTCTCCAAAGTGAACATCATTACTACAGTTTGTTTAATGATATATATACTGAGAGGCAAAAATAAGTATACACCCTAGTTCTTCAACGTTTTCTGAGAAAACGATTTATATACTATTACGATTTTTAAACGCCACCGAAACGTTGTCGTTTGTTTGATGTAAACTTTTTGTCCTACCGTCTATATCTTTCCTTCTGTTGCGAAGGTTTTTCATAGGACACAGCGTCATCGAAAAGGGGGATTCAATCAATTAATTAATGCAAGAATTACCATTGACACAATCCCTACATTTATAAAAGGATTTGGATATTTTTTTCACAGAGAGTGCCTAGTCACCTAGGACCATGCGTGCATTGTTAGTGATTTTCCATTTTACGATGCGTCATGGCAAAAGAGGACTTGATGCAAACAAGTTTTCTGGCATAGCTCCTTCTAAATTTATAGACGGGTTTTGATGAAATTTGCACAGAATGGTCCTATGCTACACGACTGAGTGTACACTTTATTTATAGTGTCATGTTTCTTTCCTATTATGCTGCATAATAGAAAAATGGGCCTTAATGGCAAAAAGAAGCATATTGATTGAATTGTACCAGTCACCGAATATTGTCTTGTATTGTTAGAGAATTTTTAACGTTGTGAAATGTTGTGACAATTAATAAAGAAATTGAATACGAATTAACAGAAATATTTGATGCTCCACTCAGTCGCACGTGCAAAATCTGCAAAATCAGCATGTAGCAAGAGTATGTGTAATCAAGTAATTTCGTGGTAAAATTTAACAACATTGTTTTGTTTGTTTATGAGTAGGAATAAATTGTACAAAATTGTGAGTCGATATGATGGAAAATAAGAGAGATATCGAAAAGCAAAAAGTGTATACTTTCTTTTGCCTCTCAGTATAGATAAAACGTTTCCGGAGAAAAGCAGCGTCTTGTCTACATGAAGTGCATGTCATTTTACAACAAGTAAAAAATTGCTGTAATGTACATCAAAATGAATTGTATCGCGCTTAAAAAATAATACCAAAGTAGTGAATAAAATGGTACAAGTTTGAAATAAGTTTCGAGATATTTGACATTATCTGTGTTTTTCAATCCATTTTTATTTTGCTATCAAATGCATATTTAGTTTCAAGCAAAATGGGACATTAAAACTGAGCATGCAGTGAAAACCGATATAGGATTGCATGCCTGCTAGCTGGTGCTAGTATAAACACTGGTGGTAAACTAAAACAATTTTCGCTACTACAAGGTATAGATATTTTGCTTTTAGATGTGAGTTTATAGATTTTTTTCTAATGACAATGAACTTGTTCTAAATACAGACCGGGTTTACCGTTTTGTATTGACAAACTGTCGGTGTTGTTATAAAATCTCGTAAAGTCTATCGGTTATTGTCCAGCAAGATTAACCCCAGACATCTGCATATGTAATGACCCCACTTCGGCAATGTTTTGTTAAGGCACTCAACTAACGGACTTTGCACACGAAAATTAAGTTGTCCCGGGTTAATTTTGGTGGACAATATAACTCTAGACTTGTATACAAACGCTAAAAGCCAAATACATAGTTTTAACATTTACCAAACTATTTATCGTAAGCTATACATATAGACAACGACCTGTGAATGATCAAAGACCAGCGAGTCTAAATTGATGGGGGAAGAGGGATGGTATGATTCGACAGAATTGTCCGTAGTGTTCCAAATGACAGAATACTATGATCGCGAAAAAACGTCCGACGCTTTGGCCGAGTTCACCACCAGTGTAACTACGGCTTCGATAAAGCCGTAGTTACGATATTTTATAACAACATCGACGGAATACAATGTTCGCGAAAAAACGTCCCTCGCGTTGGCCAAGTTCCCCACCAGAGGTATGCATAATGACCATTTTTGTGTGTTCAGCCAGAATATACATTAAACAACATAGGAGGGGGAGTAAGCCAATGCACAGTAAATGTTTCTGTTGAATTAATGGCGATTAGAATTAATGGTCGATCATGTTATGCTCGTAAGTACAATGAATTTTTAAACAAGAAAGGAAACCGACCATTTCAATAAAAAAAATAGGGCCAAGATGGTCCTGAATCGTTTCCCTGGCTTATATAGGCTTACACTATAAATGTCACCCACAATGGCCATTTGTTTCATCCGATCAAAGTTTATTTTTAAAGCATTTGATAGGTCTTCACATATTCAAAGAACATTCATGCTAAGTTACAATGAACAACCAACAAGTAGTTTTGGAAAAAGAGTTTCTTTTCTAAAATTTAATTTTTGTTGACATATCAACCAGAGTTCTCCATGAAATTATTTTTTGAACCCCCCCCCAAACACACACACACGCAAACTTGGAAGGGCGCCATAATGACCACAGTTCACCATGAAATTATTTTTTGAAAAAAAAAGTTGGAAAATGCTCCACGCTCCTGTTAGATTCCTATACGAATCTTGGTTGAAACTGGTCTAGTAATTTTGGAGAAGAAGTTTACATATAGACGCATGCCAGAAACAGGACCGTGACATGAGCCCCGCTAGCCTTCGGCCAGAATAGGTAAAAATACTTTAATTCAATAGAAAAGGTTACTTATCTATCCATTAGCCTTCTGAATTTAAACAGTCTTTCGGATGAGACTTTAAACCGAGGTCCTGTCTCCATATGGCCTTAGCTGTTGTGTGGGACGTAAAACTCCATACAATCCAATCTGAATTTAAAATTCGTGTTAAATAAATTTTCCAAACCGGAACATTTTGACCACTATAGCTCATTTGTTCGTATAATTATTCAATAGAGAATAATATATTAGGCTGTGTTGCTATGATCAGAGTGTATGCTGATCTTAGTCTATGAAATCTAAAGATGCTAAATGTGAACGGCAGGAATAGGAAAAACAGATTACAGACATTGATGAACGAGTTCACAACGCCACGAAATGATCCTAATAACGTTTGTTCGGCGGAGCAATGAATTAAAAATTGATAGAAAACCAGAAACGCCATAAAGTGACAATCCAAGGGGAGATAACTGGCTATAAAGTGTGCCTTGCAGTCAATGAGAAAATCTTTTTTGTCAATATTTTCAAAATTAGGCAAATTTTCATAATATTTAAATGGTAGAAAGTTGCCAATTATTATTTCGTTAGATAACATACAATAAAATAGTTCCTTTAACACACACATTTTGTGAAAACTGATTTTTCCGTGAGTCAAGGGCAGATAATCCACTAAAATTTCTATCATAAGGGGAGATAATGTATCATTTTCAAGTCAGAACGTTTTACCGATTATTTACCATTCACATCATAAAATATCAATTAGTGCATCTTAAATATTACAAAGTTACAGCCATTACAGTTCCGGAACCTTAAGATGTAGCATGATACAAACAATACCACGAATATGTCTCGATAATTCATCCGGCAGATCATCTCTGCCATGTCATAAATCGGGACCTTTACCTGTAAATATAAAACACACACACACAAAATCCATAAAGAACGAGCGCAACATACGAGGAGATTCACTAGAGTGTAACAAAATTTACATGACTAAATGGTAATGCAAGTTTTAATTGCGGCGGTGAATTGATTGACAGTAAAGTATGCTTTTGAACGGGTTTGAAATAATCCAGTCAAAAAATGTTTGGCACATAAATTTTGAATTGTTCTGTTATAAGAAACCTCCTGACAGCTTATAATTTTGGGAAAAAAAGTTTGAGAAAATCAATTTGATCTACTAGTTACACACACGCCTATTCAGTCCAGACGATCCTTTGAAGTTATAAAAGTTAATCAGCCAAAATTGTACATGTAGTGTTCATTTAATACTAAAGTCTTTATGGTACTTTGATTTATTGTATATATCTTACGAAGCGATGCACCAAATCGGATCATAATCATGGGCAAACCGAAAGTAGGAAATTCCATTACAATGAAATTTTGAAAAACGTTTGAAAAAAAAACAACATTTGTTCTACTAGCAATATGCAGATCTATTCAGTAAAGACGACCCCTTGCAATAATGCAAGTTGATCCGTCCAAATTGTACTTGTAGTGGTCATTCAATTGTTATGTACTTCTCGTACTTTGATTTTCTTTAGCGATCCTAAATGGTATTCATAAATGCGTTGCAGTTAAGCGGATAGGAAAAAGTCATGTTCGCAATGGGCAAAGCGGAAGTAGGGACTTGCCATTGTTATGCAAAGTATAAACAATAATTGAGTTTTGTTTGCACGAATTGTCAGCGTGGTCTGAGATTAAACGAACTTCAAAGTATTCTTTGTAGTACTGCTTGAAACATACACCGTGTAAACAGTTTAATTGTATGTTAAATATACAACTTTCAAGTACAAACAATTATCCCTCATGACGTAATTTCTAAAATTAGAATATGTGTACCACATAGTGTATCGCGCATGGCGCGATACAATGACGTGTCACACTAATAAAAATCAAGGAGTGGTAGTGTAATCCCCGGATATATTACGTTCCGCTTAGCACCTTGTAATCTAAATTCTCCAGAAAAATAAGCCGTTAATGAATCTCAATATAGATGCTAATCGGATAAGTGACATAATTATGTGAAGAGAATTAGACATACAGCCTTAAAGCATCGGTCGGCTAGATATGCTTTGTATAAGTTCCATAAGATTGTTTATCGATAGATAAAAGAACAATTTGGACTTCTTAATTGCATTACATTCAAACTTGAACGATGTACATTTTCAATTCTAGTCTAGAATATCCATTGAACCAACAACATTGTAAACAAAATTGATTTACTAGTCTATTCTTTGCTTACTACAGAATACAACATAACAACAAATAAGGAATTTCTATCAAATATCTGACAATTTTGTTTGAAAGAATATTTCTGGCTGACACTTACATAAACAGTATGATATAATAGAGATTACTGAAATGCCCACATACAGGGTTTATATTAGTCTAGTAGTTTCAATAGGCTTCAACTGTCAGAAGCCACCAAATACAAACAAAGTTCTCAGACAGTTATTTTTGCAATGGCGTCCGATTGACAGATGGAGAAGAAAAATGTACTATTTTCGTGGATGCCTACTCGATATTTTTTTTTTCGTTTATTACGTCCACATCCAAGTACATTTTCCTGCTTTGGTATTGAACCATGACAAGGGCTTTGGAACACGTGACGCAACAATTTCATCATAAGCAAAAGCATTTTGAGAAAATTGCAAATAAATATGTTAATACGTGGCTGATTGAAAATGTTTTGAGGCAGAAAAGGCGGAGAAATGCCGAGGATTATCCGAATCTAAAACGAAAAGAGACTCATGAAAAGTTATTGGCGAGCAAGTCTTTTGTCTCTTCGAGAAAAAAACCCTGGCGAAGAATGAATGAGTGTCTCAATGTTTTCTTTAGCACTTATCTTGAGGCGCGTAGTATGTATTTTGAGGCGTGTCGAAATGCGTCATACTGTTGGTATGACTTAATAGGTGCAATATGTTGCGAGGAAGCTATAAGAGATCAAACTGGGCCTTGACCAGACACCGTGTTGGGCTTTTGAATGTATACTGGGGCCTCTTTCTTTATATCGTTGAATAATATATATCGTCGTTTTTCAACAAAAACCTCATTTCTGAAGCCTTGAACAATCTGTACGAGCTTTTTGATGAAATGCATGGACATCTATATCGAAGGTTAATATAGGGCAAGTAATCTGTTGTTTAAATTAGAGGTAATGACGAAAGACTAATTAAGTAGGTGCTTCAAATATTAAAGCTGTAAGTATTTGTATTCACTAGTAACTTTATTGCCGTTCTGTTCGATTGCACGACTTGTTTTACAATGTTCAGGCTAAGTAATGTAAGTAGGGCAATGATCTTTGTCATCTAAACACTAAGACGACACTTGTGCACCGAATTAATCACATAAGAGAGTTTGAATCTAAAAGCTTAAATAGATTTGTTGGAGGTTGTCTGGGCACATTTTATTAGAATATGCGTTCAACGGCCATAAATTGTCTAAACATTTAGGAGAGAAGTCTGTCTTGTTTTTAAGAATGTTTAAGGATTTTCTGACCCAGATTTTAACTGTTCTATTGAAATCTGTGATATTTCAAAATATGCATGGAACTTGTGTCCAATGATTAAAACAGGTTTATCGTGATAATGAAGATATTTAGATTAAAATATGTGAGCCAATATTTTATTTCGTGGAAATCGCTGTCCTGGCTCATTTTCTCAGAAATGGCTTTTCATAAAGATGTCATTTTAGGTTCATCGTGTAACGACCATCACTACCAACAATAGAGACAGTTTATTTGGCCTGGCAGATGGAACGTTTCTGAAAATATTGCACTTTTGTACCGGAAAATGGCCATTTTCTCTTGTCCCTATCTAGGACCGGATTATCAATTTCCAACATGATTCTCGCTATAAAATAATCGGTACAGATCGGATTTTTCTTCAGTTCATTAATGTTTTATATCTCACTTTATAAATAGTGTCAGCCCTTTTTGGGAAAATATAAATACGACGAAGAATTTTGGCCATATATGTCTGTCCCTGGATTTTTTATACGAAATGTCCTCGCAATAACTTACATGTGCGTAATCAAAGTCTTTTTGGTTAGATTTTCTTTAAATACTATCCAAACGGAGGTGGAAACACTCATCAAAGCCACGATGTTTAAATGAAGACAAAGCAATACTTGGTTTTGAAGTTTCGAGGCAAATTAGGTAGGCCGTTGGCTGAGTAGACTTAATTTTTCGTTTTCTATGCAACGCGATCAATCACGATATATTGCTCAGATCTTAAAATCGTATAGCTTTACTTATTCAGATATAGAATCATGTCATTTACAGTATGCAACATATTTTCTCCCCAGTTATTCTTGTGTGTAATTTTGAGCGAATGGTCGCGGAATTCCTCGCAATAACTGTCCTCGCAATAACGACAGTTTTGTTACTGGGAGTACGAAAATCGTTACCGCAAAGACAAAATAGGTCTTCTTATGTAATATGGACTCTTTGCCAAAGAGACAAAGGTCTTAATGAATAATTGTCTTAAACTATAATAGGTTAGCAAACTATAATAGGTTAGCGAAGTATTTCAGCTGAAAAAATATAATTACTGTTGCCAAATATGTGCACCAATCAGTTGTTACAGAGCGGACTTTGAATCGTTATTGCAAGGACTCCTTACACATTGATTGATTCTTGGTACCACAAATTAATAAATTTATAACTTTTGTCCAAATGAGATATTTTGCCAATCACATTGGAATGTTGTATGAAGAATATAATTCTAGATTTATTGACAAGATAAATTCTAAATGATCGTTCTTAAATGATCTTTCGTCAATATCGGAGAGACATTATACACTATTTTTTTAAGGTATGAATCTGTATATCTTTGTTCAATGGGTTTTGAAGATGTTACATGTACTTAATCATTTTTTGAAAGTGGTCATGGTAAAGGAGTTCCTGGTGCTATAGGGGTGCCGTGAAAAGACAAGTAGATTTTTTTAATTTTCAATGCAATTTTTATGTATTGATTCGAATCGTGCATGTAATCTTGCAATCACAACATTTCAACCCGAAAAAAAGATGTAATGATTTTGTCAATTATTATCTTATCTAGGTAAACAAGAAGTTAAGAATAAAACATTTTCAAATTACTTTATTTCTTTTTGTTTTGTATTTTTGGACAATCAGTTTTAGGACAATCAATGTCTTAAAACCGTGTATCTAAATTATTATGTGAGCTATCTTCCAGCTATGTTCTAAAAAAGAAATAACAACAGCAATAAATCATCTGCGTATATTGCCAAAATGATCGAACTCAATCAGTATGCCAAGACTGTACAGTCAGACTAGGGTCGAGATTTTTCCCTCCAAAACGATATACTATACCTTGAATGTTTTTACTTGAATGTACAATGTGATATTTCATGGTTTGACGAGAAGGTTTAAGACATTCCATATTTTTTCTTTATTTTTTTTCGTCGAATTTGTAATTCCTCAACTTTTTTCACGTCTTCTCATTTCCTTCACAAAGAAGACTTGGTTTTTACTTCCTAATTTACAAACACTAAGGCAAGAGAAATAAATGCTGATTACCAGCTCTGACTCCGTTTACTTTGATATCCATTCATCTATATTGTACACACAAGTTAGATCTTTATCTTTGTAGTCTCCAACAGCTTTCAAGTTGTATAATTTGTATGCTAGGTATCCACTGCCGATCAAATCAACTCAACCAAGCCGAATCAAGCGATCGAATACAGATCGAACTCGATCGCCATTTGTGATCGGGAATGGTCGTGGTAATCGAGCTTTATCCGCACCACTTAGTCATCTTGCTCTATTTGTTTAAATATCAAAAAAATATTTGTGTAAGATTGGGTAAAAAGTTGATCGAAATGCGATCGTTTTTTGATCGGATAGGCGATCGACCAGATCAGGAATCAATCAAATCTGGAGATCGAGTTAGATCAGATTAACATCTTTATATCGATCGCATGGACTTTTACTCAGGAGGCTCCCAACCACATCTCGATCAACTCGATTTGTGCTTTATCTGTTCATTCGATCAAATAGACGGTAGAGGTCGGGTTGATCGAGTAGAGATCGAGAAAAAGTCATTAAGTCGGGAATAATGGGCGAATTTGAGCAGTCAAGGTGATCGATTTGACTTGATCAGCATTGGACCATAGCATCAAATTTAACGTTTTTGAAAGGATTTAACACAGTGACTTTTACTTTTAAATGTATATTTTTTACAATTTTATTGTTTTTAAGAATTAATGACAATAAATAGGTCAATGCAATGTAAGAAATGGAAAAAATATTTAAATATAAGTCTTCGCAGTAATGGTAAATGTCATTCCAATAACACAGACTTTTTTTTATTACAAACTGCACCATGGTTCAATAAAAATTATGTGTTTACGAGTAAAATTGGTATGTTTTTGAACCTAATTATTTGTAGTTTGAATAAAATAGTGAAATTGAATAATTTCTGTTTATTTCATAAATTAGCGAATATTGTCCTTGCAATAATTAATATGTCCTCGATGTAACGATGCACTTTCAGCAAATTATATCACAAAAAAGGTGTTTCGCTAACTTTATTGTTCTTGAAATACAAAGAGAATAACTTTTTCTAGAGTTTAAAGTACATGTACATATATATTTTTTCTTAGATAGAAGCTTTATTACATTTGAAACAGACAAAATTTTCTATTGAATTATGAAAATACAATACTACATTGAAAATAAGCCAAGCAAATAATTTTTGGAAATCGACTTGAAAATAAGTCCTTCAGTCTGGCTTCTTTTTCTTAAAAAAAAATACTTTGAAATAATCTAAAACTTGCAAATCGAATTTCTGAAAGAAAATGTAGTTGTTACAGCGAGGACAATTTATAGAGACAATAGATTTATGAAAGACGATCTACAGTATTTCCATGTGCATCGGAATGTTCCTGTTAACGTTACTCATTACTTTAAATGTGGTACTTTCATCCCGAAACAAAAAATTACAGAATAAATTGGAAATAACAATTGAACATTTTTTCTCAGATTTCCACGAAAATAAATATTGGCTCATGTACACATGTGCAACGAGTGTATCCCTATACAGTGTTGGTGAACCTACCCCTTAAATCGTTTTAAGTATTTGATTATTATGCGTTCGAAATTTAAAGGAATCGAAACATTCGTTTTGGTTTATACAAATAAAGGTATAACAATTGTCATTTGATTTTGCTATTATGTAGTCCTTGACCGGTGAAAGCAGTTGTTGATCGGACATATTTATTTTCGTGTCGTTACATCCATAATCTAAGCAAGAATATGAAACGTGTTTTATAAGAAAAATCTATAGCATTACCGGGGTCAATGGAACTGACCTCGGCTTACGGCATTGTGGGCGTATAGATTTGAATAATTTTGTTACTTTGTGAGTTTGACTCTAGCTGTCTTAGGCTCAGTTTCGATATTTCCGGTTTTCATACACCCTCTGTTGTCCCTTGCCAGACTTTAGCCAAGATACCGAGAGTGTGATTTGGTTTAGTGTAAATTACCTCCGTGGCCTGGGGTCCCGTAACAAAAATATATCCCAATTTAGTAAACCAGTCAAATTGTTTACTTTATGACGTCATGTAAATTAACCAAAATGAAATCAACAATGTTTTTCTTCTGCGTTCGCGCGACGTTCCCTTTCCCGCGCGGTGTCAGACGTCAAGTAGCATTGTTTGGAAACGCGCGTTGTTTATACACGATATAATGGCTGAGCCATTCGTAGCTCTTTCATCCACATTGGTTTCTAAATTTAGAGTGAAATATTGAAGTGATGGATCTTATCATTTTGAGAATTGTGTATTAGATCTAGGCCTAAATGCCTTTCAAAGAAATATATACGTAGATCTCTACGCATCTTTTTAACCCTTTCATAAGCTAGACCTGAGGCGCGTTCTCTAGAGCGAGATTTCTTGAGATGTCTTGAGATTTCCTAAGATATTTGAGGATAAAGCGTTCTTTAGAGCAAGACGCTCAATGGGAGGCGCCATTACCCTATTCATGCGGAAGCCCTCTGTTATCTCTGTAGAAACAATATTAGAGAGAATTGACCGAGTTGTTCCGAATGCTCCAATTCATGGTACCATGGTAATGCTCAATACTTCATACAAATGACGTCATCATGACGTCATTTGTATGAAGTATGGAGCATTTGCAACACCTCGGTCAGAATCTAGATCTTAACAAGAGTGCCATGTTCACAATATACGCCGCCACTTATAAAACTTGAGACAAAAAATGACATTGACAAGGATTTATGAATATAGGCAAAGCCTAAACACGGGCGAAGCAAGCATAAATCTATCTTGATGACATAATTATGCTACTTTCTTACACTGTCAAATGGCAACTTCTGAACAGTCGCTTATCCGTCTTCAAGTAGGCCTAAAAGAGAGAAAAGGGTTAAATAATGAGAGGCTATGATTGCGAATGTTTTGGTTAAAAGAAGAATGATAAGAGCAATGCCACAGTGCTTTCATGTCTTTATGATCGAGTGGTCAAAATTCTAAAAACTAGGGAAATGTTTTGAGAGAAAATGTTTTGCTGATATATTCTAATTAGAATGTCTTCTTTCCCCTCCATTTACATCAATTATCATGAGTTCTGAGTCACATTGAAAAGTGTGTTGTAGTTTTTAACGCCAATTGGGAAAGGGTTAAAACGGCGTATCCGTGTCGATTAAATAACGGGACGCGTACACAGAAATGTACCATTGCGTCGTATTAAAACCCACGCGCGAGTGCGCGTGACGTTATGCGCAAATATATTGATGACGTCATTTGTGTCATAAAACGCCGTGGATACGAAACGTGTATATTTCTTTGCCATATCTTATTTAGATGTTGTACAAACGCGTTTCACCGTTATTGAAACGGAATTTTACGAGAAATTTTGGTGGGTGATGTTTTTATTAACTTTTGTTATATATTTTCCCATAAGACAACGTAAAGTTGACTGGTCATCAAACAGTGGATTTAGGGACGAGGAAAACGGCAACCGGAAGTAGTTGTCGAGAGTTAGTCCACGAATGCCCCATGAAAATAAAAACAAAATGGCCGCCGCAAAGTTGTATGGGTATGTCAATATTTGTCATCATAATTACCCGTGACCTATAGGCGGGCTTCGCCCGCTACAAGTTGCGGGCTTCGCCCGTATAAATATTCACTCAAAACCTGTAAAAAGTTGTGTTCACAAAAAGGTTTTTATAAATATCCAGTCAAAAACATGGAAGGAATTGCGTTCACAAGGCTGAAATATCATTAAGCCCCAGAGACTAAGATTGAAGGGGCATAACTCAGGCAAAAATCAATGAACCATAAAATCCTTACTTTATGCATATCTACCAATTAAGGTAATAACATCCACCAAGTTTCATTAAGATCTAGCCAGAAACTTAGGAGGAGTTGCGTTGACAAGGCTGCAATTTCAATAAGCCCCGGAGACTTAGTTTTTAAGGGGCATAACTCTGGCAAAAATCAATGAACCATAAAATCCCTCCTTCATGCACACCTACCAATTGAGGTGATAACATTGACCAAGTTTCATTAAGATCCAGCCAGAAACTTAGGAGAAGTTGCGTTGACAAGGCTGCAATTTCAATAAGCCCCAGAGACTAAGTTTTTAAGGGGCATAACTCAGGCAAAAATCAACGAACCATAAAATCCTTCCTTCATGCACATTTACCAATTGAGGTGATAACATTGACCAAGTTTCAAGAAAATCCAGCCAGAAACTTAGGAGGAGTTGCGTTGACAAGAAAAGTGGACGGACGTACGGACGGACGGATGGACGGACAGACGGATGGACGGAGAAGATGACGCCAATATACGTCCGCCACCGGCGGCGTATAAAACGCTTTATCGAAAACATCTTAGGGAATCTTAAAAAATCTCTCTCTAAAGAACGCGCCTCTGGTTTCGATGTTACTCATGGCGAAGGCTTTGGAAACATTTTGACAAACGGAAAAAATTATCTAAAGAAATGATATGGTTGAAAATAACAACTAGATCTTTCATATTAGTCTAATTGTTTGAATATGCCTTTTTTGTTTGAAAATGCGTCATAAGGCGCAATTCTACGACATATTTCGTTGTAATGTCGTACATTTGACCGATGGGTGCATTCTAAAATATGACCTTTAGCTTTTTCGTGATCAAGGAAAGCTATTTTAAGCGTTGATTTCTCTCAAAAGAAATACTAAGTGTCGTATTCCAGTTCCAATTTCAATAAAGAAATTTTGTCTGGAATGAAGACGTAATAAAAGATAGAAAAGCGAAAGGAAACCTACGAAAATGACAAATTCATCTTTTTACTCGTTTCCAAATAGGCCTGAAATTGAACAGTTCCAATTGAAAGGAGTTGCAGGCTACAAATTAATCGATATGAAAAGAGAAAAATGTGTATATTCTAGCTTTGAAAATATCAAGATAAAAGCTGCTTATCAGCGTTATCAGCCTCTTCACATTTTGCCTCAATGTTTTCACATGCCTTTTCTGTAAGTGGCGTCAAAAGTCGTCATTATTTAGGAATGGGTTAATACGGACGCCATTGCATAAATTCATAAGTGTCTGAGAACTATGTTTATACAAGGATGCTTTTGACAATAGAAGCCTATTGAAACTTCTAGACTAATATAAACCCTGTCTGTGGGCTTTTCAGAAACCTGTACTATATTATCTTATCTATTTAAGTGTCTATGACGTACGGAAAGGGTCTAAAATCGAAGAAAGAAGTGTAGCCATAAATTTATAGGTACACCTCTATTCAAATAATTGTACGCATAAACATTTGTAGGTACACCACTAAAATTGTAGGTACGCTTCTATCTTAATACTGGTGCACATACAAATTTATAAGTATACCTCTATATTACAGATGCACCACTAAATCTATTTTTGATCCCTTGACCTATTTTCGTTTGACCAATTAGAATATTGTTTTATACATTTCGTTTCGGCTGGAATTTTAGCTGGATAAGACGAGTGCTCTGATTGGCTACTATAAAATTATAAGCGCACCTATAATTCAGAGCTGTGCTAGTATTAAATAGAGGGGTACCTATAAATTTAGAACCGTACCTACAGTTTTAGAGGTGTACTCATAAATTTGTAGGTACACCGGTATTTAGAAAGTGGTGTACCTACAAATTTATAGGTTTACTAGTACTTAAATAGAGGTGTACCTATAGGTTTATAGCTACATCTCTATTTTCGTCTTTAGACCCTTTCCGTACGTCATAAGTGTCAGGCAGGGGTACTCTTTCAAACGAAATTGCCAGATATTTGATTGCACATCCTTATATATAAAATGTATATTGCGTTCTGGTATTTTGTTATTTCGGCTTTTTCGGCATATGAACTCGGTTTCGAAGTAAAGACTCAAGTGTATCTTGCTTTCTTTTTGCAATTGTCAGATCGTAAAAATGATGTTATGTTGTATTGAATTAAGCCTCTCGGAATAAAGTAGTATTGTGCACAACGTTATGCTATAGCTCACGATAAATGACCTGGCAAAGGATCGCTTTCTTTTAGATAGAGATGTTCTCCAGATCATTTATCATGAACTATATTCGTTTACATATCAAAACATAGGAGTTGTCTCATCCTCTAACAGCAAAAAATAGAGCTATTTTATATTATTGGCAGCAAACAGTATGTCTAATTCTCTTCCATATTTCTGTCATTTATCCGATTAACATCTATATTGAGGTTCATTAAAGGCTTATTTTTCTGGAGAATTTAGATTACAAGGTGTTTTATCGGAACTTTATATCCGGAGATTATTATACCAGTCCTTGGTTTTTATTGTTATTATGCTATGGAAAATGGAACTTGCAGGAATAACAAAATATATCGACCATGAAAATTTCTGACTTTTGCAAAGACCGTTGTGTTACACAATGCGACCACATGGGCCCGGGCAAGTCACGATCTACATGGGAATGCACAATGATAATTAACAATATGTGACTCGTCACGCTAAAAGGGACCTAATCCGAACTCAAAAAATCCAAATTTTGACAAACTTGTCAGACTCAGCACAGACTCTGCACAGGTCAATCAGATACTGTATTCGAAAAATGAACGTAATATAAGATAGGGAAAACATTCCAGATATGAAAAAGTACATACAAGTGAAAAGTGTCGGCCCTAGTCTGGCTGCGCGGACTGCGCAGACTGACTAGGGTCGATATTTTTCACACACCCGATAAGGTCCCTTTTAGCGCGACGGGTCACATATGTTTCCTCTCGGTTAGGAGGCCACTAAACGGACATACTGTGCGCACATAAAGGGTTAAAATGAAACGAAATAATTATACTAACCCATCAACGATATTTGAACAGGTTAAAGTTTGATCAATATCCAAACCAGCAAAAGCATTTGTTTGGCCAAATACACATTCGCAGAAGAAAAGATTATCTTTACGTGACAGAGGGGTGTCTTAACCCTCTCCAAAACGACAAAATTTTAGGGCGGTCATATTTAAAAAAAGATTTTGTCTACAAAATTGATGTTAAAAAGGAAGGGATTTATGTAAAATAAAGTCCAGAAATCATTGTGACAAAAGGAGAAACTGCTGATCATCAGCAGTTTCTTCTTTTGTCTCAATGTTTTCCCAAACTTTTCCTATTGGGGACGTCAAAATCAGGTCTTGTTTGGGAAAGGGTTAAAACAAATTTACGTTCTGCCTTAACTGATGTTTAGTCCCGCTCAAAACCATGATCGACCCCGTCAGGAACGGTCAACTTCACTAACGCATGAGTAAGTCCTCTGTGTACGCCATTTCTTTTTGCATTGTTAAACGCGATATATTGCTTAACAAACCTCTCAGTTGGCGGGCTAGCCATCTCCGATGTACATGAAACAATTACGGCTGACTCAGCCGATGTCATTGAGTAAAACATGTCAAAGATAATGCAGATAAGCTCAAATCTCCCGCTCCGGAAGTCTTCTGATCACAGTCTTGGACTGGTAATTGCCCTGGTTATTTAGGCTGTCGTTCGCGTATTTTGAAGTTGTGTTGTGGTCCGAATACCATTGCCCTGAGCCTCGGTAGCGACTGTGAATACATCGAGGGAGGTCAGCAACTCGTCCTGACAGGGGCAATAACTCGTGTACATGCCAAACAGAAAAGAGAAGTATTTGTATCGGTCACTTGAAAGTATTGCCGGTAACGATGCCAGTTTAAAAAATTGCCCGACTGAACAAACATCTGCCATAATAATTGTACGGTTGACCGAGCAGGGTGCAAAATACAGGCCACGACAGCAAATGGCATAACATCTTTAACCATTCAAATGGCCTGTCCCCTGTTTGCAATAGCAAATCTAGGCATCTTGCGTAAAAAATGCCGAAAGTCTTTACCGTTCCTACATTAAATAACCATCTGTGTAAATCTTAGCATCTTTGGTGGATGGAAATAATTTTGAGTTTTACGTTCAGCATCCACTTTGTGGTTTGAGCTCTAGCTCCGGTGTTAAATGAGGAAAAACAAAATGAGCAATTTGATGTCATGCCCATGGAAAGTGTCTATGATGCTAGTTTTGTTAGAACAATAGAGTTGGGCATTATTTGTACGTTTAAAAAATAAACAGAAAAATAAGTTTGCGTTAGAAGTGTTAGTAAGTATATATGTCTAAAATTGAATGTCTGTAGACCTTCGACATTTCATCGACGTCAATCTTAGAACATCATCCGATCATCGGGATATCTTGTATATTCCTTGAAAAAATTTAAATGATTCAGTTCACAGAACAGAACGTCAACTATTTTAAATGAGCCGGGATCTGGAATCAAGAGGGCCGTTGGCCCTAGGTCGCTCACCTGAGACGGGGTTTTATAACAGATCAGATTATTTACAGGTAATGTTACAAAGTAGATGCTATGCCCCTGATAAGCAGATTTCAACAAGAAGTTCCCCTTTTCTGTGACGAGGCTTCATATGGAAAAACAAAAAAGTACCTCTTAGCAATATCATAAGTGATGCAAATATGAAGTTTTGTCAAATGTGGCTGTGCGCTTATGGAGAAATTGCTTCGGACAGATTTCGTATAATGTTTCTTTTTTTGTTGCCATGGCAACCGGAAATTTCTTTATTAAAGATTGCAATTCTTTTAGCAATTTTTAAAGGGGACCTTCTAAGGAATATTTCTGCCAAGTTTGGTTGAAATTAGCCCAGTAGTTTAGGAGATATCATTCAAATATGCCATTGGGATTCGGCCGAATTTCTCCTTTTCTGTTGCCATGGGAACCAGACTTTTTAATGGATTTCAATTCAACAAGGACCTGCTAAGGAAAATCTCTGCCAAGTTTGTATCAAATTGGCCAAGTATGTTAGGAAGATATGTTGTTCAAAGAAATTATTAAGATTTAGTCAAATTCCTCCTTTTCTGCTGCCATGGCAACCAGAGTTTTAAATAGATTTCAATTATTTTAGCAAATCTTTAAAAAGACCCCCCTAAGGAATAAATATGCCAAGTTTGGTTGAAATCTGCTTGGTAGTTTAGAAGGAGATGTCGTTCAAAGATTTTATTGAGATTTAGTCAATTTTCTAATTTTCTGTTGCCATGGCAACCAGAGTTTTTTTTACGGATTTCAATTCTTTTAGCAATTCTTAAAGGGGATCACCTAAGGAAGATATCAGAGATCCCCTTGTGCTCAGGTGAGTAGTCTGTCCAGGAACCATGTTCTCAAATAGCTTCGCCATGATCTGAAGCAAACA